>CM061920.1:192370671-192435811 GCA_031002005.1 Vandiemenella viatica
CTACCAAGACCGCAGCAGAGGGGTCAACTACTGTTATACACATATTGGCCAGCATTACGTTTCCTTGTTCCCAGTTTCCTGTGTATTCCTCGAAACTATATGTCTCATAAACAACAGTTACAAAATATAGAAACAATCGTTCATTGTCATTCATTATTGATTAGTATCAGCTTCTAAAATTTTCGCACTTGTTAAACTTCTGGTTGTACTCTGGGTTACCAGTTGACTGGTAACAATTTCACCCCTCAAATCAGTGCAGGTTCTTACGACTACTGTCGGAAGAGTTCACCATAGTATTAACATCAGAATGGAGTGAAAAGTTGGCCTACTATAATAACTTCAAGTAGCAAAAAGCGTATAAATCGCGAAATAAACTAATGATTTCAAACGTGTCCGCTAGCAATCGAAGCAGTTCGTTAATTACCAAATGTTTTAAATCCACGTCCTGGATACTTACCAATAACGTTTTCGGTAAGAACATCAAACCAAACGTTCACCTGTCGTTTGAGTTTTAACAGCACCACCCACAGAATATTGCTATAGCTAAAAAGGCGTATTAGATTTTTGTTCTTTGCCTGTTTATGAAACACCACTAAAACCACAAAGGTGACAACAATTTTGTGAAATTGTGCCTTCAACTACTGACCCCCTCATCATGTTTTGTTTTTGTTTTGAAAAAAGTGTTCATTTCGCCTTAAGCAGCTTTCGTTATTAATGGTAGGTGAAAATTAGTTTTTTTGACGCTAAAATACTGTCAACTCAGAATTCGTTGACGACATCTCATGTCACCGACAACAGTCATTTAGTTATAATTTTTTCCGTATGTTTCTAAAATAATTTTATATGTGGTAATAAGGAACAACATGTCTTCATAGCACACCGCAAAATTAACTAACTTCAAAAATCTGCAATTATTTGTCAACGCACTCACCTAAAACTATCTTTACATGGCAAATATTGGTTTTATCATTAATAGTCAGTTATTTTAAGTGAAAGATGATCGGTATAACGTCTTCCTTTCTTTTGACGCTAGCGTTTCTTCAAAATTAACTTTTTTTTTTGAAAATGTTAACTTTTAATGTTCTGTATGGACACGTAATTTCTCTTGAATGTTTTAAAAAACTAAAATGAAGTGCTTTCAATGTCTGCACAACTCTTTTATTAACGAAATACAATCCATATTTTCGTTTCTATAACGAATATATTAAAATATGTTACGTTTTTTTGTGAGGTGGGTGAGTCTGAATTTTGGATATTAACATGAATGTACCACCTACCGGGTATAGTACTGTCTTGGTAGATGTGTATAATGGGTTGAATAAGTCCCAGGATGAAATGTAGCGATGTGCAATTCAGGTCGTTCGGATTAATATGAGCATGGTAGTACAACGGGTCCAGGAGCGAGCACAGGGTTCCGCGTACCTGACATTCTGTCTGCAGTTTTCAGGGGATTTCCTGCAACAATAAAGACTTTTTTTTTACTTATGTCTTAACGCCTCGTCAACGTCCAGGCCAATAGAGATGGAATGGGACTGGGGACAAGGAACGGGAAGGAATTTGGCGATGGCCTTTTGAAGGAAGCATCCCGGAATTCATCTGGAGTGATTTGTGGAAACCATGGAAAAAACAAATCTGGATGTCCGGTCCCGGATTCGAACCGGCGGGCGTCCTCCCTGATGCAAGGCCAAAGCGTTTACCACTCACCCACCACACTCGGTAAAGAATCAAGACGAATGCCCATACGGTCCCCAATCTCCACCTCATTAATAAAAAATACATGTATAACACACAGAACATTGTTACACATTTAGCAGATCCAAACATTTCGCTTCCTCCATTAATAGCTACGTAGTATGATATGGCAATAGATATATTGCGCCAACAGGAGAATTCGTCCGAAAATCAAAGTTCCAAACCTGACCCGACAATGATGAGTAAAACTCATCAAACGCAACCGACCCCTAATGTTGAGAAACAGTGAGGAAGAATATCTTAGGACATTTAAACCAAACTTTTTAATATTTCTCATTGCCTCCTAAGTAAAAGATTACATTGGATTAGACACTTTTCTTCGAACCTTTGTGGGACAGTAATATAATTATTAAAATACTGATAATATTAGGAACCAATGAATAATTGTTAGTTACATAACATTTCACTTATATCTTTAATTTACAATTTCAATACATAACATTCCATTTTAGTTATAATAAATATGAATGCAATTTCTGAGAATCTTGTTAACTGCTACATTGGTGAATAGGTAAAACCAAAATCTTAAATCATTTTAGTGATTGGTAACAACTTTGTCACCTTGCCCTTTAATGCTCCAGAAGCATATAGTATTTTCTCAACCACCTTTAGTTACTAAATTAGAACTAATTATTCACAGAGTCAAATTCAATGTTCCTCCTTCAGTGGTGATGTCCGAATGTTATATACGTACATAACTTCCTATTTCCAGATAGGTAACTCGTTATTTATTATTTTTTGCTGTTCATTCCTCGTCTCCTCGTCCTCCACAGGTTGCCGTATTTGGTTGCCAGAGGATTTTACCTTTCCCCAAAGGTTACTGATTACTGCTATTATTCACCGAATTAAACAGTTCTATCAAATGACAACACTTACGATTCGCTTCTTAACTCAGTATTTATTTTTAGCTGTTGCTCTTAGATAACATAAAGCAACAGATTTCTGCGAAGATACTAATGCACAAACATACAAATATTCCAGCGATTAACTCACAAACAAAAATTCTGACAACGACTGACAACTACCTTTAACTAATTAAAAAATGTTTTGTTTTTTTGAACTGCTTTACGTCTCTCAACAGCGAGGTCTTAAGAGATGAGAAAGGATGGGGGCAAGGAATGGGAAGGAATTCGGCCATGGCCTTTTTAAGGAAGCATCCTGGGTTTTGCCTGGAGTGACTTGGCAAACCATGGAAATATAAAATGGTTTTATATAAAATGAAATCTATTGGATTCGATGAAAACGTTACTTCCTGGTAAGAGGAATTCTTACAAAAAGCCAGAAAGGAAAGTGTTCGAGTAGGAAATACATTATCAAAAGATGTAGAAGTTAATGTGGGAGTGCCACAGGGTAGTGTATTGGGACCTTTGATGTTAATTGTTCTAATGAATGAATGTGTTGATGGGTTACGGTCAAAATCTAGGTATTTTGCAGATGATATAATGGTATACAAAAGATCAAAACAGGTGAAGATTGTGAATAGCTGCAGAGTGATCTGGATAGAATATCTTAATGGGTAGTTCAGCATGGAATGAAGATAAATGACAAGAAGTATCAGCTTATAAGGTATACCGATAAAAAAATTAAAGGTTTATTATGATTATAGGGTGGGGTCAGCATTGCTTGTTGAAAGCTTGAAGTGTAAATATCTTGGCATTACGTTTGATAACAAACTCAGTTGGGCAGATCACATTGGGCAGGTCGTAGGAGAAGGTTACAAAATTCTTCTGTAGTGGAGAGGGTGATGAGAGGATGTACCAGAGAAGTTATGGAGTTGGATTACAAAACTTTGGTAAGACAATTTGTTTAATATGGTGGTGTAGTTTGGGACCCAATTTTGGGTTATCAAACACAGGAGTTGGAAGGCGTACAAAAAAGAGCAGCTAGTTTTTTTTTTGTGGAAATTATCGCAGGCCCCAGTCAGTAACTGATATAATAAGGGAGCTGGATTGGGACTCATTGGAGGAAAGGAAGGGGGTGAAGAGAGTGCTAGGAATGTACAGGGCATGTGTTGGTGATGGGGTTTGGAGAGATATTGGTAAAAGAATTAGGAATAGTGGATGGAAGGGAAAGGTGACCATGGCCACTAGCTTGCGCTAGATTTCATGGATAAAGGAGTGGGGAAAATTTTATTTTGTTGGTAAGGGTGTCAGGGATTGGAACAAACTACCAGGTGCAGTGATGATAATTTTCCAAAAACGCTTAAGGAATTTAAAATTAAAATTTGTAAATCAAAATAGTAAATTGGGGAGGAATTTACAATTCCAATTATAAGAGAAAATATAAAAATATATACATAAAGGAGGGGGGGTAATTAGATGACTAGGGAAATTTCCTCCAGTGTTGGCTACATCGCAATTAAATTAATAATAATAATAATACTCAACTAGCCGGATTCGAGCTTATAAATAAGCGCTATAGAAAGATCCAGAACAACATATAGAAAGCCGCTCGATGTTTCTCGAACTGCGACATTACAGTCAACAATAAAAATCACATTAAAACAATCAGAATTAATACAAAATTATTCACAATCATCATAAAACACTCTGAAATGAAACTTATAGATATTTACAGGTATCAACACACAAAATTATCAACGTAAACCAGTCTAAACGACTCAGAATTGTCCTCCAAACATCGTGGCTCACATCGAAAGCACAACTACAAACTTGTAATAAATGTTTCATGCATAATACTATTCATGAACACATTACATGGCATTTAAATAGTTTCACTCCATGAGACAACGTACATTTACCAAAATTCATAATTAATCACATCAAAAATATACAGATCCACAGTTAATCAACTCCCAACTTACTGTAAAAAAGTCTTAAAATAACATTTCATAAAAGACTTAGGTCCGAGGTTAATAAAGAAGCTCCTGTCATTTTTATTACGTTCTAATAATAATAATAGTAGCAAAGGTAACTCCCCCACCCATAAATGAAAACTTTCACCCATATGTACGTCTGAAATCAATTGTTTCAATTTATTGGCATAAACGGTTTCATATACTACTCTCTTTCATATACTGTTTCTAAATCTTCCACCAGTATTTACCCAGTCATCTAGGCATTCCGAAACGAGTTAAGGGGAGTGCACGTTTCTCTCTTTAACATACTCTCCGACCGATCAGTATCTAGCACCGAACCTATTGCGAGAGCGTAAACTCTCTGGCGTGGTATTTAGGAAGCTGCTGGTTGAAATTCCTGTCCGGCTATACAGATTTGGCCTTTCCATGGTCTCCTGAAATCGCTCCAGGTAAATTCTGGTGTGATTTTTGAAAAAACCATGGACGAATTCCTTCCCCCTCCTTGCTCCCCCTCCTCTCATCCTCTACCGTCTCAAATGACCTTGACGTCGACGTATACTTCTTGCAAACCCCGATGTTAAAAACTATTGAAATTATCACCCCATTGCATTGTGTTAATGAATTGTACGGGAGTCCACTTTCATTTAGTATGAGTAACCCGGCTGTTCGGCCAAGTCCTTCGTTACTGCAAGTGGAAAAAAAGTCTGCGGGATGCACTGTGTAGTTTTACTTCTATTGTCGTTTCACAGCTTCGTTCTGTTGTTCAGTTCATCTTTTGTGTTCCTCTGATGGAACTTGACAAAACGAGTGCAAAGCAATTACTGAAATTACTACTTCTTGTCAGGACCTCAATCGAAGTCATTTTGGAAAAAGAAGTCTAGTGTGCAATATGCTATTGTATATAAAGTGAAGGCTAGAGTTTTTGTTAGATTGTTCCAGCACCGATGATTCTAATACGAGTTTTAACTTCCTTAATGAAAAGTACTAATAAAAGCGGAAATGGATACGACGCACGATATTTTTCAGCCAATAACTGCAACCTTGTCGTTCCTCACAAATTTTTAACTATTCAAAAATATCTAAAATCCAGGGAGAATTCTAGCATTCAGATATGAAATGAACTTAATATAAACCATTTTGTTTTTAAAATATAGATGTGCCCACAACTATGTAATAATTTATTTCCAACGAACAAACTTTTTTTGATTTGATAAAATTTTCTTCTTCCGTGGGGAATGATAACTTGCAATCGGAACTAACTCGAAACATTTCTTTAATAAAACACTGACTTAAATTTTATAAATATATCTGGATAATTCATATATCTTCCTATTACATTAATGTACGATGTCTGTTAAACATCGAACATCAATTTTTTTTCTTTTGAAAAAAAATTAATAATTTAGCCTGTTTCCTTCATAATGTTGATATGGGCGAGTGTGGAACCCATAGATTAATTTTTACCTCAAAACGCAAAATTCGTTTGGAGTAGGCACAGTACAAATTGTGAAAATAATACCAGTTAATCAAATTCCACAAATTTATTAATCGCTCCACCCTTTGACTTCAATTTAACTTTTCTTAGAAAGTCAGAATATTCTCTATTTCCATAGATTTCATACACTAGAAACATGACTAAACCGCTGATACAAGCGTCGTAATAGTGCGATAAATAAGCTAAAAGGCTAAAAGGCACATCTAGTAATGGATGGAACGCTTTTAGAAGTGTCAAGTTCCCAAGTTGAATACTGGGATAGATTTGAGGGTTTTTAGTACCCTGGAGGAAATTCGTATTCATCATTTTTCGAAAGTTGGATACGATCTTCATAGAAGCATCAGAAAGTGCACAACCGCAAGTAGCATGTAAAAGAACCAGTAGTGGCTTTCGTGCCAAGATGGCTATTATGTAAGATATTCACTTTAAGTACTTTTAAATTATGGCTCCTACTGTTGTTAATCAATGTTTATAATTAATTAATTAAATTCACTTATGTTAACTCCTTAAGAATAACACAGAAATTTTTTTTATTTTTATTTTTGGTTATGAGTCACTCAACTACTTTAAATCACTTCTCGAAAGCCTACTATCTCAAACTCATTTCAGCTTTTTTTTACGTCCTCATTTATTTGCTCCTCATATTAAAACTTTTTTTCTTCATCTACAATCATACCATAAAATTACCAATCTCGGACGTCTGAAAATATGAATCAACAGTTAATCTGTTATTTATCTGAGACTTTTACCCTGCCCATTTTTTCAGAACATGATTCATATACAATTTTCTACATCCTCCTACAATATTTCAAAGCAAAAGCTTTAATTTTTATTGTCTCTCGTACTCTTACGGCCTAGCATTCATTTCCATATACACACTGTTTTAGGTAGGTCTTTCTGGTTCTAGATCAATGTTAAAAAAAAAAAAAAAGATTTCTCTTTTTGAAGACGGCTTATTTTGCTATTGCGTTCGTTCTGTTTACTATAGTTTTATTTTCCCTCACAAAATATATTAAAAAAACGCTTGCATTTCGCACTACGTATGATTGTTTTTTAATTATTTGGTATGTTGTTATTGATATTATTTCTGTTGTACGATATGAATTTTGTCTTGATTGTTTTATATTCAAGCCGGATTGTTTCGTAAATATATTATTCGCCTATTTCAGTAGCTTTTCGTATCCTCACTCATAGCTGCTAACCAGCCAATTTTATCAGCAAAGAGCAGCTTACAGATTGTTCCTCCTCGGACCCAGATGTCACATCTAATATTTCCTTTAAAATACTTGATTGCTGAATATAAATACTGCGTAATTCACTTCATACCAGATTTTAACGATACTCGTGTTTTGAGATCTAATGTTATTATAACTTTTAAATTCTTCCATAGTTTAAAATTATTATTTTATATTGATATTTTATAATGACTATTTAAATTTTTTAACACCTAGCTTATCTAACACCGAATTCTTCAAACGTAATTAACGTATCCTCATTTTTCTTAAAGCGTCTATCCAATGTTGATCAATTATGAAATATGTGTTTTTAAGAATAATGGTGCTACTGGTTTCACATTTGTCAGCTTGTAGTATCTTCTGGATAATTAGAAGGGTCTACAGTATTTCTAATGAGAACTATCCTTTTTTAAACATTTAGATATCAGTTAACATAAAGCCTTTGCAGCCGTTTGTAATATTGTATTTATGAAATCTTGGTATTTGTAGTTACTGGAAAAAATATTTGGTCCTAAGATCCATGACGGCATCTGGATCCACTCATCTATTCACGGAATGAACTAATCTCACTCGCATGGAAAAGACGTATAAAATTCTACAGACACATAACACGAATGGACGACTCACGACAGACCAAGAAAATTTTCCACATAATCACGGATCCCTAAAAACCAATGCACACGGGCTTGTAGATACCCAAAAGTAGCTCGCAGAAGTTAACCTAAACCCACTGACATCTGTACGGAGTATATGTGGAAAGATAACCGCTTCACACAAGTTTGTACCATATATCCCTACAGCAATAGATTTGAAACTCAGAAATGCATGGACACAACACAGACGCCAAGCGCAGAAAGAATGGATTAGGAGGTATTGGGAAGATAAGAAGAAGAATTAATAGTTTCACGTGCTCCTTAGTGGGCTAAACAAAATAAATAAATAAATATATTTTAAGGAATAAAACAACTTGTAAAAAACCTACTTTTTGTTCCCTATCTGCTAAGAATTCCTACTCAACTATATCATAAACCATTTAAATAGTTTAAACCTTATTACCATCATTTTATTACTCACACTTTTAAATAACAAGTGAAAATTCCAGAGTTATGCTAACAATATGGCGGAATACAATTTCAATGGCCCATATTCTCTTGTAGAAACCGAAGTTCCCAATTAGTGTGGTACAATTCCTGCTGTTACTTGTCGTTCTGAGACCCTTCATTAGCTTTGCTCTTGTTAGCAGTTCCTCCAGTGCGTTAATTAAAGCGACGCAGTAGTGTTCACGGTAGACGCAGTTGGCCATTAAGTCCATCGCGCGCCGGTGAGTTGGCTGGTCAGCTGCCAGCCCCTAACATCCTCCTGGCGACCCGCCCGCACGGCATATCAGATAGCGAAAGGCGAACACACAGCCACAGAAAAGGCGTTTTGTGCGATACTAATACGAGTAAACCACATCTTATAATTCTTACGACACTTCAAAGATATTCATGCAACAAAACAGCTTCAGTTGTTTCACGTTGTCTGCTTGGTGCGATGTGGAAGGCAACGAGTATAAAGTAAGCATCATTTGATAGTGAAGCTAGTGCTTATTAAATATTTTTTAATGATAAATTAGTTTTTAGAATATTGCAGGGAACTCATATTTGTTTGTGCAGATAACTTATTCAAATTTTCCTGAAAATTCATATTTTATGGTCGAGGTTTACACACCAATAAACACAATTTTTCTATACGCACTGAAAAATCTGCTAAACTTTACATGGATATTTCACGTAACGGCGATCGAGACAACTAGGTCCAAGTTATGTTACAATGATTTTTATTGCGTTAGTTCCCAGTATCGACCATATCCCTCTCGTATACAGTGTTGCAGTAGAACATTACTACTGTTTTATCCAATTTTTATTTTTTGTGCTTAACAACAATAATGAAAAAGGATGAAAGGACAGGCATAATCCATACTGCAATAGTTGATTTATTCTTTTTCAATAAGATCTTTGCAGTTTCACACAATTTTACAGCCTTGCGTTGTTGAAAATTGTTGCGGGATATATCTTTAGCTTAGGGGTTCCCAAACTTTTTCTTATCACGCTCCCTTTCAGTCAAAAGGGAAGTTACCACGCCCACCTTCCGTCAGAAGTTCTCATACCGGCCACCCCCACCCCACCTCACCAAAATTTTATCTATAAGAATATAAATGCCTACTTTTCAGTAATAACAATGACGTCTAAGATTAAACTCAGTAGGTGTGTGACGTTAGAATAATGGTTTTCACCTCTAAGAGGCAGTGGAATAGACATAGCACTGGCGGCGGTGTAGAATTGGAATAGTCCACATGGGTGGCGAAGCTACCCCCCCATCCCCCCGTCTCTAATGACCTCGACGTCGACGAGGAATAAAGCCATAAGTAAACAATAAAAAGTCTCCCCCCCCCCTTGCCCTTCTCGCCCCCAGTTTAGAAACCTATATTTTATCTGATATTAAGTTTTTGCAACAATTTAAAGGAATCAGAGTTAACATATTGTATACCAGTTAATGTTATTAACGTTCTTCTGTTTCAAAATTCACACAAATGATCTAAGTAATAAACAGTGTGTAACACCTTCTACATTATAATATAATGTAATTATCCATAGGGTTATTATAAATGACTGAAGCGAATTTACTGTAGCTATATTATTTGACAACTCTTTTCAAATGATTACAATCATATAGAAAAACTCTAAACTTTTACAAGTGATCTATATTTCTCTCCTCAGTGACTCTTCAGCCACAACGCTGTTGTTGCCAGCTTCAGTTCGTTTCCCCCCCCCTAGGATTAGGTCGGATGAGTGTGGAGGCGATGATAGGAATTGCTGATCGTCATCATCACCACGACCGGTCCATGGGTGTCTCAATCTCCTGTATTCGTGACAGAAATTTAAGTCGCGGATGCAATACTTTTAACTTTTTTTCTATTTGACTGTAAAATTTTGTGACAATATTCCAGTAACATAGCTACACTAAATTTATGAAATTACTTATATTATTTATAATAACTCTGTACTTACGTAATTCTGTATGAACTGTATTGGATCACTTAGTCAGTTAGTAACTTTTTTAGTTAGAGCCTTATGGCTTGTCGACGTTAAGGTCTGTAGAGTTGGAGAGAGAGTGGATGGCAGGAGCGGAAACCTATTCAACCAAGACCTTTTGTAAAATCAATCCCGGCATTTAGTGTGCAACCACGACAACGGAAACTAGATGTCCTGCCCGTGAACGTAGCACTGCTATAAAGTAGGTCGGATGGAGGGTATTATTCTGAGGCGCATCTACTCTCAGTCAGTTCAGAGTGAGACAGCTTTGAGGTTACTTTGCCATCACCTTGTTGTAAATTTAGTTCTTCCCAGGGATCAGCGCGATTAGCCTATTGTGTCAGTCGCCGGCTGATTCGATTTGGTAGGGTGACGGACCAGTGGATTAGTGGACCAATGTGAAGCATCGTATACATTCTAGGCTCAAGCAGTAGGAGGATTCGACAATCCACGGAGTTCCGATGTATCAGTGGGAAAGCATATCAGCAGGTGATGGTCCCATTTCTGTTTTACTGCATCTGACCTCTACACGGGAAATACATAGTTTGTTACCGGCCGCATAACAGGGCTGTAGATTGCGACTCCTAGCACAGGAGTTAATGAAATCATCCTTCTGATTACCGGGTAAAGTGCGTGTAGTCGTGTGCTGACCTTTTGCGATCTCCAAGGCTAAGTGCTGTCGGAACTCGGAGCGCAGATGGTGCCATAAATTTCCAGATGAAGTTATTGGTGGAGTTGGTGGATAGGAGCGTCCATAAACTACTTAGCTCGTTCTAGGGGAGGGGTAGGGTAGACAGCTACCCTAGGCTACGTGGAGGAGGTGGGGAGATGGGTTCTTAGTGGACCCACGTAGCTTTTAATTAATATTATTTGTCACAGTTAAAATAAGGCCCAGAACACACAACAGGATGTGAATATTTATTTCCGTCATTTAATTATCTCCGTCTGTAATCTACGGTAGTCTGACAAGACGAAACAGTACAAAATGCCTTCTTAAATCAATAGGTAAAAAAGGCTAACTACCACGCGGGGACTAGAGGCGCATCAGGCTACATATGGGGTACAGGGGGTGGGGGGGGGGGAGAGTTCAGAGGAGGCCAAAATGGGGCTACGGAGTATATGGACGCGTCGGGTCCTTGTTTCATTCTGTTACAGGACTTCTACAGTTGTGTTGGGACGGCTCTGCTGCGGCGGTGTTCACATTCGCTGGTGCTCAAACATTTGCTGTTTGCATATTAAACAATACTGTGCTCAGCACGGAGCACTGTGGGACATCTGCACTGATGCTGCGATGTTTACTGAACCCCTAGTCGACCCTCACACAGCGCGTGGGCCTGGACACGCAACTGAGCAGCAGCTTCTCGTTTGGTCGCGGTAAGTCCACTTCGTGTAACTTACATAGCAGGAAGGATTGCCACAAGTAAGTGTTCTTAAATGCAGTAGTTTCCAGTATCAGTTTTTTGAGTTTAGGTTTTACAATCATATTCTCGACTTCGGTATCGATGTGCATTTTCAGAAGATACTCAAACACCTTGCTGAGCGTTGGCAGCAAATTGGTAAGTAGCCCTGGAGTAATATTGAATCTTTTCCAGTTTTGTGGATTCCGACGATAACGGCTTGCTTCCATGTTCGCTGCCTTTTGGCTGTAGTGAAAGTCGAACGTAAGTACTACTGAATTCCGTACTCTGACGTTATCTGCTAATCCACCACCACCACCTTCCGTGAATTGATAACCACTGCATAACTATAACTAGTGTCAATGAAGGATCTATGGATGATGGCGCAAATATTTAACTTTGATGTAAACACACACTTTGTGAAGTCGGAAGATCCGTATATCAGATAATAGGCAATTTTTTATGTTAAATTGAAGCAAATTGAATTTTTTAGCTCCAAATAAGTTAAAAGTAAAATATTAATTTTCAAGATTTGATGGTACTAATTAACTAAAACCACCCATATCAGCATTTAAAACAATATTTTTTAAGCCTCCTACAGTAAAACATTACTCTGAAAATGTTGAAAGGCTTCCAGCTTATATGTTTACAGAAAAATATTTGTTATATGGTTCATTTGGAAGTACACTGAGCATAACAGCTAGAAAATCGGATGTTACATGTTCTGATAAATTTAGGAAAGGTGTGAAAATGATAACGGTATAAATGGCCTGTAAATCGTTATGCTAAATTAAATAACAGAAAACAGTTACAATATATGGATGCCTACATTATCTTTGGTTTATAGTAGTTGAAGTCTTTTACGTGTGTTTGGCGTACTATTTGTCATATACATCTATTTCAACATTTCTTTGCTTGTAATTTTCAGCCACCTATTGGAGGATACTTCAGAATACTTCTGACCTCCAAATCCCAACTTCATGAATTTATACAACTCTTTCGTCGATTGATATTTTCATCTCTCCCAGATGAAACGGCAGATCCTGTACCGTTCACTCATCAAACAAAATTCCTTCCGTAAAAAGACGGGTCAGTAGTTATAGAATCCATAATTCGTAATGTTTTCAAAATGGGAAGTAGCCTTGTAAAATTAATAGCAAATTCATTTTGAAAAAAATCATGGTGGCAGAAATTTGTCGAAGGTGAAACTAGAGCGACATTTTGGTACCATTATTGAATTTCCTTCCCTCCCCAAGTGCTGCTGACTTCTTTCTAGACATACCGTTTTAGAAAATGATTGGTATTTATCACAGTCTGTGGATATTACTGTCGTGTATTCAGTTATTAGATACAATTTTTTTTCTTATGGCTTAACGACTCGCCGATGACGATTTCGTGGTCATTAGAGGCTCTCGCCAGGAGTGATTTCAGGAAAATGAAGTCTGGATAAATGGACGAGGATTTAAACCCACATCCTCCCCAATGCCAGGCCCGAACATCACCTATCAATCACCAGGGTTGGTTTTAAAAGTTTTTTACTTTCATTACACCATTTTTATAGAATTGCCACAGTAAACAAGTAATCACGTATGCCAATATCATACAAGGTTTTTTTTATTATTTGAATGAGTGTCTATCACATCTACATCGCCTTCCGAGAGGTAATGTTTAGATTTCTTGAAGAAGAAAGGCAAGAAGTTTCAGTTCGATGGTCGTTAAAAAGTCACGTTGAGGAAGATAATTAAAATTCGACATTCTCGTCAGAATTACTTTATGCTTCCTGAGGCAAGTTTTCTAGTTAACAATTTAAAATTTCCCGAGAAGCAAAAACTGAAGAAAAATTGTGTTTCTTGCACTAGCACAATTATTTTATAGCACATATCCATGTTGATGCTATAGAATATTTTAATAACAGTCTTAGTTGTTTTCGTGGTAAATTTCTTGTCACTGTTACATAAGAAGTGAAAAGTCACGTTATTATACTCTCATTATACCACCTGTAAACAATTTAATCTTTTCCTGGGTACTTTTTCAGCGTCGTTGATAAAATAGTAAACCACGTACAAGAAATATGACTGTGTCAAACATATGAATGCTTACCGGCAGTGTTTGATACTTGGTATGACAATGGCAGTAATCGTCTTTGGTTTTCGTTATTTTTTTGTTCTGTTCGAAGCCTGAGTTGGACAATTACTGTGAAGATTATTTCGGCATTAACGTGAAAATCAGCAATACCTATAAATTCCATATTTAAATCACTGAAAAACTGTATGAAACTATTACTTTCTGGTTTTGATGATTATTATTCACTATCTAACTGAACAGTGATTATTACTAATAGCAATCATAACTTTCTATTAAGAAAATTCTTTTTAATATTTTTTCTGCTAATTATAGTGTACCATCATTGAAATAAATTTACGTTTTCTTAGTTTGCAGGAGATGGTGTGAAGGAGAAACATTTCTTTTAACTGTGAATTAACAATCGAAATCTTGTAGACAAACAGATCTCATATTATGTAAGACTGGAGATTTTTCTCGGCGTTGTAAATGAATAAAATTTTCTCGGGTAGCTAGCCGAGTTAGTCCATTGTTTGACCACGACGTTTCGGTGGTCACAAACTCTGCCGCCATTGTCAAGTGACTGCTGCCGGTTTTATTCAGATCTCATATTGTCTTGGTGTTCCTATAGCAACAACATTACAACTTACATGTTCAAAAACATATCCACTATTTTTTTTTTGAGAGATATTGCTCCCTGCATTCCTTAAAAAAATATTTGTTGTCTACTTCATCTGTGTAAGAAAGTGGCGATAGAATCTAGAATTCGAAATTCAGCTGGCAATGGATATATACCTCATTAAATATATATATATTATATTTTTTTTTGTGCGAAGAATAGTATTATCTTTACCCAACAGCTGCAATAACGTAAACCTAATATCATTAATGGCTTTTGGCTATTATCTGTTTAGATCACATTTATAATTGTAAATAGATACGATGTTTAAAAATTTATTTCCGGGTTTGTGTTAAACAATTGTATCAGTCTGAAAACTCTACTAGTAATTGTAATGTACGCATATAAGTGAAACATTTTCCTGTGTGATGTGAAGGGCAGTAATTTTTAACGAAGAATTATTTTAAAAAAGGGAAACGAGTGTTGCTGTTAAACAGCTTTTTGAGTATGGAAGTATTATATCTCATTTGTATACGTAATTGTGAAAAATATTTTAAATTCAGTAATAAGTATGGCTAGTGTGTAAGAAGCTGGGATAAACTGGGACCAGTACTCAAACCTGGTACCGTTGTTCCTCATGGATCGAGTGTGTTGTCGCTTTAGCGCGCGCAGTACACTGATGGATACAGGTGTACATGGAGCTTAGAAATGAATGCAGTCGAAGGAAAAGAATTTTAAGAACAGAGGAAAATTATTTGTTTGTCCTGTTATAAGGAGAAACTTTGCGTATGTGCTGTTTCCATTATTATTTTAGGCGTAATTTCGGAGGTTTATTGTGTTTCTATTTCCATCTATGAATATGTCAGTGACAAATTACTTCATAATTAGTATTGTATATCATAGAAAATGTCTATTACGTCTTTGGACACAGTCGTTAGCTATGCGAAGAAACACCCTTCTGCATCCTTTCAACTTGAAGCAAAGTACTGCCGTTTATTCCCACTAACGAGTATCGAAAGCTATGCAATACGTACCGAACCTGTAGCTGCGAAAACATGTTGACTCATGTTTTGTTTATCTACATTTTATCTAACTAAACTCGCCTGTGGCTATTTTACTTACAACATGCTCCTGCTCCTTTGGTTGCCTACTTTTCGGCGTTGTATAAAAATTTTCTGCAGTTGTTCATAGGTATTAATCCCTAAAGCTTGTAGCTTCTCAGATCGAACATGAAACTTGGAGGTTTCGTTGAACATTATGGCTCCAGAAAATTACCCAAACTCGTGCATAATCAGTGGCAACATTTCTAATTCGGTAGTATTTTTTCGACGGTGTCTGTGGTAGTGACCGTGGTTAGTTAAATGCATTCCTATTTGGACTAATTTTCACAGAAATATTTATAATTGACAAATCTTCACAAGATTGGCGCATGGCGAGCGTATAGAAATTATGTTTTTAATAATTTATTGTTAATTGATCATATGTTTAAAGCCTGATCGATGTAATTTCTGTGTGATTTTGAGTTACAGATATTCCCAAACTCGAAATTTCATATATATTACATTCTTGCTAATTTGTGTATTAAATACTAGCTCATACCCGCGACTTCGTACGCGTGGATTAAGAATTTTTTTGCCAGAATGGAATATAGAAAGTTGGTGGTAACGAAGGATTGGTCCCAAACAACACCGAGTCGGAATAATTTGACAGGAAAGCTACCACTATATCATTTTACCGTCGAACCTGTCTCTTGAAGAGAATCAGTTTCCAACATATTTCTGTCACCATTCGATAAGGTCTCAAAATTTCGTGACTACAACTGTTAATCATACTGGAAAAAATGTCCTGTGCCCTTCATACAATTTTTCTTGTCAAATTCCATCAATATCGATATAGACATTTAGTCGTCAAAACGTAACTAAAATACAGACTTACTTCCGTATTTATAGTATTATTACTGCGGTTCACACGCATACACTGACTGCGAACAAGCCCTGAGGGATCATTATACAATGGTCACGGCCTTATAACTAGATATAAAATAACCGCCACATTTCACTCATCTCAAATCAACATCTTGTTATGCTTGTTTAATTTTTATCGCAGTGCTCAGCGACAACCTACCACTACGTGATGATTAGAAGTGGATTTAGAGATACTTCTGGTAATCAGAATGTAATGCACAGATTAAGGAGGAACAATATGCAATGTTGATGTAGTGGGTTCAGCCTCATCTGATCGTAATCATCTATCATTTCAGTATGTAACCAACTTGCCTGTTAGTCATCACCTTCCTTCTTGCTTTTTTGTTATTTTGCGTCTTTGCGTTTTTGGATTTGTCTTTTCTTTTGGAGCGTTATGGTTCCTATTTTTTTGTCAACCCCGAAGGCGTTGTTTGGACCCGAGGAGGGGTGGTGCCTGTCGCTCTTGTCGTCGACAGCTGCCCCTTCAGTTGCTGGTTGTGGGTATTGTTATTCTCGGTTTGTTGTTGACTTTTCTCGAGCTCTGTCGGGTTGTGGCAGCAATTGCTTGGGCAGTCGCTGCCGCGACCATTTCTGGGATCTTGTTTATTGCGTCGGTCACTTCTTCCGCCAACTGACGCAACGCAGTGGCCGACGTGCCCACGGCGGGTGGCATGCGCGACCCTCCCTCCTCGGCATCAGCTAGCCGACTGGCACAGGCAGCCAGAGCCAGAGTAGCCAGTAGTTGCCATGTCTTCATGGCAGAGTATGATGGAGTCTATTGTCTTTCGACATTTACTCCAGATGCATATCGATGTGGTTTAACTTGTCGGTTGATTTGTCGTCTTGTTTGGCTTCTTCTTGATTCTTCTTATCTGGCGGCAGCTGTGGTGCAGCAGCCGCTCTGGTGGAGCAGGCGACGAGTTGCGCAAGCAACTCGACGACCTTTAGAAGCTGTGGCCCCCATCCGGGCCCGTCCGCGCCACGCCCCCAGCATGTGTGTGGGGGGTGGGGCGGGCTGTCGGGAGGAGGTCTCGGCGCCGGCGTCCTAGCTTACGATAATTTGCTTTTGTTTTGTTGCCACCCTGCTCCCCAGAAGTGGGCTTTGCCCGGTGATGTTTCTTCATCTTGTTTTGCTGCAACCTGGTGGGACACGCACGGTGGCACGCAGCGTGCGGTCCCCCACAGTTGCAGCAAATCGGGTCCTCCCTCGGCCTTGGGCATGCCGAGTGCAGGTGATCTCCGCCACACCGAACGCACTTCCGCTTGGCAGTGCATTGGCTGGCGAAGTGGTTAAACCCCTGGCAGTTAAAGCACTGGGCTATTTCTGGTGTTCCCAGCTTCCTGTCAGGTGTCGTGGTCTGCGTGGCGGTGGTCTTTGTACCCTCGCTCACTAAAGCCTTGGGAGGCTGTTGTGAGTCAGGGGCACAAACCTTGAAGCACTTGAACTCCTCACGAAGTTCAATTAGCTTCGCGACGATTGCCTTGTAATCTTGCAGGCAGTTGGCGTGGACACACATTCCCCCTGATAGCGGCTGTGCGAATAGCGGCAGAATCGCGCAGCGCTGTAGACGGCCGAGTAGCGTGATGATGGGAAGCTCACTGGTGAGTATGCAGATGGGTTTCGTGGGGCCCTCCTCCATGGGAGGGTCCGCGGTATCCATCTTGCAGCTCTCTTCCGTCGCCACTGGTGGTTCGCCCTGGTCTGGATGGCCGGCAGTCATCTGTGCTCTCTTCTTGCTTCGTCCCATGACGAAGATTGCTCAATATGAGGCACGGCAACGAGAGTGTACCGAGGCGTCCTCTCTGGCTACTGGCAGCCGACTGGCACAGGCAGCCAGCGGCGGTCGGTTTTGTCTCCGTCGGTTGCAGGCCTCGTATGCGGCTCCATCTGTCTGGTGGTGGGAAGCTCCAGTCGTGATGGACATCCGCCGTATGAGGCTGGGTGCCGCAGATTACAGTTGTCTGGTGTCTTGGGTGTGGGCATTCGGCTACACGATGTTCCTGGCCGCATCTCACGCATTTCGTCTCCCTGGTACACTGCCAAGACACATGATTGTAGCCCTGGCAGTTGAAGCATTGTATGTAATTTGGAGGGATTGGTTTCTTCCTCTCAATCTTCACGGGTTTCCCCGCTAAGGTTCTGATGTTGTTGAGAGTTTCTGGTGGCGCTGTAGACTTGAAGGTGTAGAGAGGAATTCGTTCTTCTGTCCCCGTCCGCCTCATCTGATGGACCTCGTTGGTCTGCACGCCTTGCTTGGCGAGTTCTTCCGCCACTGCTTCTTCTTCCGTGGTAACTGGTAGTCCGCGAACTACCAGTTTCCACGGGCGACGAGGCTCGTCGTTGAGGAACGCAATGTTAGATCTCCTGCTTTCCGGTCACTGGGGCACGACAGACAAAGCCCCACCCCGCTGCTTCCTGGGGTGCCATCTTACTTCTCAGTTCGTCGCAGATGCTCGTCCAGTTGCCGTGGAACATTACTGTAATAGGCCGCACCGGGCCTTTTTCTTTCGCTGGTTGGGAGTCTTCGCTGAAGGCGGCCTCGGAGTCCACTGTCATGTCCGCCTCCGATAACTCTTCCAGTGACGGAGGCTGAGGTGTGGAAGGCAAGCTTTCTTCTCCCATGGGTGCAGTGGTGCTCGCTTCCTGCGATGGTTGCGGTATGGTGGGTGTGCAGAACTTCTTGCGATTCAGCCATTTTTCGACGTTGTTGTGGTCCAGCCGGGTAAGGTCTTCTGCCGAGATGGTCTTGTAAGCCTCCGATAAGTACTCCTCTGGAACTCGACGGAACGGCTGCTTAATCTCTTCAAAGATTGTTAGGTTAGCAGCAATGATTTCGGCTCATTGTTTCGCTGCGATCGCCTTCTTCTTCTTGCTTCCTTTAGCCATAGCCAAACGAATATGGATTGACGACTCAATACGAGGTCCGGAACGGTAACGACCACGGAGCCTGCCTGCGTCCGCTCGTCTCTGGCCGTGGCGTCTCGTCTGTGTCTTCTGTCTGGCGTCTCCGTCTGTGTATTTATGAGACATTTCGCCCAGCCGTTTAGACGGCGGAGGGTGGAATTCCTGTCTCGCGACAGGTTGACGACGTGGCTGTCTTTTGTTTGTTTGACGCAGGTACAGATGGAGCCCTCGAGGGCTGGAGGGGTGAGTGGACATGCGGTAGCGAGAGGCACTTGGGGGATGAGACCCCATATTGTACGCATATGTGTACCTGTGGATGCAGACTCCAAATATGTGGAAGCTGCGATTTGTCACGACATCATTTGTCGTGGTGTTTCCTTAATGTGCCTCCACGAGTGAACCCACCTCAGTTGGTGGATAGTGTTAAAAGTGTTCCTTTATCGTGAAGGAAACCTCAAGACTGGCAATGCCGACAGCTTCCTGCAGTTACTATAAGTGAAAATTTCATATGAACATTTTTTGCCCAGTATACGCCAAAACTTAAGGAGTTTTCTTGCTCTCCCCAGCCGGGAACATTGTGTTTATTGTCTGTTTGCTTTATTCATTTTCTTTGCTGGCTGAGTTCATTTTAATTGTGTAATGTTAAATAAACATTTTTTTTTATTTGATTAATTGTGCACTCGTGATTCCTTTTTTTTTTTTGTATTTAGATGGTGTAATTTAAAAATACCTGTCCATGCAAACAAAAAATATTGAGAATACTTTTTTAACCCTTTGACTGCTTGTAGCATAACCGATAGTAATAACATCCTTGAGGTAGGCGTTCCTTGCCACGGGCCAGTGAGTACTCTAAAAGAAGTTTCCATAGCAACGGAAGACACACAGAGACGGAGAGATTACTTATTAGCAGCTAAGGAGAGCTTGTTAGGAAAAGTTCGATAATGTATTTAATGGATGTGTTTAATTTAAAATAAAAGTTGTGATTTATATTGTGAAGAAAAGGACTAACAAATTAATTATTTGATTAAACTGCACAAAAGATATCTTCAGGAATAATATAAATAGAAGCACATTCTTAAATACAACAGGGCGTATTTCTTAATAAGTAATATCAAGCAAATGCTTATAAGAAATGCGACATGGCGACCCTGCCAGGATAAAAAATAACAACTAAGTTACAATTCGACAACAAGAATTCATCGAGAAAAGATCCTAGAAACGACTAACAACAAATTGACGGCAGCGACTCCAGCGGACGATCAGGAACTATTAAGAAAAACATCGCAGTCGGGAACAGCTGATCTTGGATACATTCCATCTGTGCTGATATTTACTACGTCGCATATGGAGGTGGTTTGAACGGCTACAGCGACTGAACCACTCGTATATACAGCTAAGTGATTTTTCTAAAGAGTACTAAAGTGTAATAGTCTACCATACACTTTAAATTTTCAAATAATTCACTGTTCATAACCTTAAGGAGTGTAAATTATTTTCTTGACCTTTTAACTTGCAAATTAATTTCACGAAGAACAAGACGTTACCTGTAAAGTTAGATTTTAGTAATTTCAAGTGTACTTGATTTTAATTTGCGTAAAGTAGAACATGTACACATGGCATAAATTTCGCAAGCTTTCCAGCTATTTATGTTAACAAACAATTTCTTGAAGATATAGGTAGATTAATGAATAATTTTTACGAGTTGAAAAGTTGCCGACTTTGATCCAATTTCAAATATGACAACACTTATAGAAGGCATCACTAATGATGAACCACAGACACTGAGTGGTACTAACAAAAACACTCAACTACCTTCAGACACGATTTCAGATTTGAAACAGTTTATGTTCAGTTTGTTTTTACAATCTCAAAAGGCACTGGTTGAACAATTTCAAAATGCACTGGTTGAACAGACAAGAGAGTTGTCGGAACACTTTACTAAATCTCATGAGGGCTTATGCAATAATTTCAGTTTGCAGTTCCAAACTGTTAGCAATCAACTTGACAGCATTACAAAGGAGGTTGCATCTAACAAAAAGATGTGTGAAAATATATAGGTGAATTGAATGACGAAATTGACATTATCAAGACACAAACTGACAACACTGATTTAGCCATTGAGGAGTTGACATTTAAGGTGAAGAGTTCAGAAGAGAAAATCTGGGCAATTGAACAGTATACAAGAGTAAATGAGAGTCTAGTAATTAGAGGGTTTGAACAAAGTACGAATGCAATTCAGTGTGAATCATTAGGTAATACAATTGAAAGTAATGATAGTAGGCCTAATACTGTAAGGGAAAAATATGAGATGAGTGATGTTACAATTAATGTTGATATAAATCATGTAAAGGATAGACAAATTGTTAAAGAAGGGTTTCACTTAAAAGATGGGTTTAAGCATGAAAGTAACCAGGTGGAAACTTACACGAAGACAGATGAATCAGTAGAAAAGGGTTGTAAGTCTATAAAAATGTTTGATATCAGAGACATTAAAGGAACAGGTGGCTTTAATCTGGTAAAAGAGATGGAAGAGACTTTGAAGGTAGATGGATTATGGAGTTTGATGATTTTGAAGGAAGTAAACTGTGACATTTTTTCCATTGTTGGGGAGAATTATGTTTGTGAATATGAATCAAAGCAGTTACAGAATAATGGTGTTGAACATTTTCAGAGTTCTTTACATATTTTTGAAGTTGGTTTGCCATGTTATTGTTCTGGCAAAGTAAGATTAATGGTAAACAGAAAGTTGCTTTGTATGAATAACTGGGAAAAGGTGAACTGGAAATATAGAAAAAAAAGGTTTTCTTTTTTGTAGAGGAGTAAGCTATGCTTACTGCCTCATCCTGTGTACAAATTCAATCAGAACATTGAATGTACAACTCAGAAAATGATGACTTAGTTTAAGATGAATGAAAAGATTTAACACTAGTGCAAGTCACAGGTGTGTAAAGATAAACTCCATCATATTGGAATTTCCTATTATTATTAAGTTATAGTTAGCATATTATTATTATTCAGTGCCACAAAACACTTGTAAATAGTACTGATTGTTGTGGCTGCACACAATTCAACTGTAATGATAGTAAAAGTTTATAACCATTAAGTGGAAGCTGTCAATTACCAATATTGATGATCTCGATCAGATGTGCAGTCTTCGGCTGTTACCACAGCATACCATTACATAAAAGTTTATTGTCTATTAAGACTTTCTTTTATTAAATATATAGTTTGTAAGGTATACCGGAGCATTAGAATGAATAGAATGAGTGGAGAAGAAACGAGGTGTTACTATGATAGAATAAATGTGTAATGAATTAAAAAGTAAAATATCATATAGAGAGGGTACGGGTACAACAACACAGTCAAGACTCAGTTCCTGTAAATAAGGCCACTATCTAGGCATTGCCTTTAAATGATACCGAAAGGTTCGGGATTTGGTTAACACAGGCATAGCTGAGGTCCAGGTAGAACCTTCAAATGACTCTGTTGTTACATCTCATAGTCTCGATGTGAATATATTCAACATGAAGTAAAGTGGAGAAAGTTATTACTTATGAGAGAATAAGGAAATGTATTAAAGAAATAAAATAAAAAATGAAGTTGTGATGGTGATGCTAGATTAGCAAGAAACAATGGTGTCCCAGTCACATTAGCGTGGGTTGATTGTACTGGTCCAGGGACCAAACATGTGATTTAAATAATGTTGCCGGTTATACAACAGTTAAATGGTTCAAAAGAATCGGTCTTATGAAGAATATAATGTACCAAGGGCAGGTAATAGAATTTTTAAATTATTTTAATGGTATGCTTGGTAAACAGGCGGAGGCTATGACAGTTAAAGATGATGTTATTAAAAACAATTTTGTAGTATAATATTCCTATTGTAATTTTGGTTGTTAAGTGATAAGGACAGTAACTTGTCGAAATGTGTGTTACAGACTATAGGACGTTCCAACCAGTAGCGGCTTATGGAAAACCACCAGGGAAAGTTACCTCAAGACATCTGTACTCGTGATTTGTAAAAAAAAAAAAAATAAAAAAAAAATGGGTTATTAGCCAAATGTAAAATTATAAGCTCTCCCTACCTAAAACGTGACAATTACAGGAAAGTTTACCATAACCATTTATAATGGTATGGAGGTCAAATGGTATGGTAAACTTGGGGGGGGGGGGCTGTAGCATAACCGATAATAATAACATCCTTGAGGTAGGCGTTCCTTGCCACGGGCCAGTGAGTACTCTAAAAGAAGTTTCCATAGCAACGGAAGACACACAGAGACGGAGAGATTACTTATTAGCAGCTAAGGAGAGCTTGTTAGGAAAAGTTCGATAATGTATTTAATGGATGTGTTTAATTTAAAATAAAAGTTGTGATTTATATTGTGAAGAAAAGGACTAACAAATTAATTATTTGATTAAACTGCACAAAAGATATCTTCAGGAATAATATAAATAGAAGCACATTCTTAAATACAACAGGGCGTATTTCTTAATAAGTAATATCAAGCAAATGCTTATAAGAAATGCGACATGCTGTTGACGAGTTTACTCGTCATGCTGCTTGCTGCCCCCGAGTGCTAATGACGATTTTAGTCGCAGCCGCCGGTTTTCCCTTTAGCGCTGTTGACGAGTTAAGTCGCACCCACCTGCCGCTACCTGAGTGCTGATGACGAATATATACGCGCCACTACCTGAGTCGTACAGCGGACTTCATGCCCCATTTCTCAATAGCCTTTCGCAGTTCTGATCGCTAGCTTATCGTCCGAATGTTTGTCTGTTGGGAGCCTAGGCTTCGCTCTAAACTTCACTATTCAACGGAAATTACATCAGTCTTCTTTGTGTCCTGTATTTTATAAAGAAAATAACAAAACTTCATGGGTGCATTGAGGAAGAAATCATGGTGATTCTTACGAGGAGCGACACCGGGGATGAACTACTTGATTTTGATGGAAGTGATAGCTTTTCCACAGAATCGGAAGGCTGTAGTCATATGCCATACTCGTCAGCAGTGGTGACAATGCAGTCTCATGTTTCAACAAGAGACTGAATCTGAAGAATCAGAAAGTGATAGTGAAACGCTTACGAAGAAATTACTTCTTAGTGATAAATATGACTGGAAGGAAAATGATTTTCATCCAGTTAGTCACGCATTTGATGATACTCTATCGGGTCATGTGTGTCAAATAGGAAATGTGCCAAGTATTCTGTTAGTTTTCATGTTATTTTTTTTACAAAAGAACTGATGAAATATATAGCTGATGAAAAGAATCGGTTTTATATAACCACTATGCAGAATATTCCAGAATCAGTGCATTCTCGAATATCAAAGTGGAAAGATACTGAATATGACGAAATTTTTTGTTTCATAACTATTTGTATTCTGATGCGTCGCGTGAAAAAAATGGAAAATTAACGAATTTTGGACCAGGGATGTTCTTCTAAATACCGCAATTCTTGGTGAAATTATGTCAGATACCGCTTTTTGTTACTTCGCCGGAACCCCCCCCCCCATTTCACCTCACGTAATTAATGGACATACAATGCACAGCTTTGAAATGTTGAAAAATATGTTGAGTACTTATGTGGAACAAATTTCATCAAAGAAACAAAATCACGTATAGTCGGGCAATTACAAATCGCAGCAAACATTCAGTCAATATCGAGATATTTTGGGAATCTACATCTACAAAGATATTCCGCAAGCCAAATTTCGATGTGTGGTGGAGGCTGCTTGTGCAATTATCATTTTAAGGTGTCTTTTTATATTCGTGAATAGCGCGAGGAAAAATAGGATGCCTTTAACTCTCTGTATGAGTTCGAATATCTCTAATTTAACAGTCGTGGTCTGAACACGGTATGTAAGTGTGGAATTAAAATATCTCTAGCATCTTCTTCGAATCTACGCTCTTTAAATTTCAACAATAACACTCTGATACAGGAAGGAACATATAGAAAATTGCAGTTGTTATAATCGGGTATGCAGGAAAGAACAGTAAACTATTGAGGTAAATTTAAGAATCACGACGCTTTCGACATAAGCTGCGAAAATCTAGTAAAAACTACAAGCAAGATGTAATTATTAGTGACGAAAAATAGGGTTAATGATTGTTTGATTCTGCAGTAATTTATTTGCAGAGAAACTATGTAGTGAGAGTATTTATTGTGTATCAGCCGTGAGAGGTCACGCCAGGAATATTCAGCACTGAGCAGATGGGGCAGCGCGGGCCGCTCCGTCCCAAGGAATAATCACTTAGCACAGGTAGCCGGCCTCAGCGCGGCATGTAGACGATACGCTGTCGGCAGTCAAAGGGTTAACAAATGAATTTTTCCATCTCATGCACAGAGAATGAGAATGTTTAAGGTCTTAAAGAACCAAGACTTTTCAAACTGAAACCTCATTCGAATTTTAAATAACAAAATTTTCTGTTACCAGCTTGCCCTTTCTGTTGAAATATTAAACAAAATAAGTTTCGGCTTCTGCCTGGATTTTGTTTAATGTTGTAACCACCAGTTACTGTATTCGGAAGTGTGGCCCTGAGTGTTAAAGTGTCTGTTTACCATACGCTGGCAGGTACGATATGGCACAAGTTTAATCTGACCAAATTGTGATTTCAGATACTTTTCCTTACTATTTATGCAAATATTTTAACGGAATTCTGCCTCAAGAAATGCGTATTTAACGTGAAACACACAAAATCAAGGTTTGGATGATTCACAGGCAGATGTCAGCATTAGCATCGATTTCTTCACTTTAAATATACATTTTCCTCCACTTTGATTGTCTGGCTAAAGATCTGTCGTTAAAAGTTTGCTTTTATTTTACTATATATTTAAAATGTTACAATTTACAAACTGTTACTTTTCAATGAAGCACTGTACAATATCGATTTCAGATTTACTTTCTCAATCGAACTATTTTTTTAAATTTATTCATAAATCTCAATCAAAACTGAATATTTACTTTTATTAAGACCTGAATTCAACTATATACAGTCAAACCTGGCTGAGTGAGAACCGGATAAGCGAGAAAACTCTACAAGTGAGAATAATTATCAGGGCACGTCATTTTAACCTCTAAAACCTCTAAAAGTGAGAAACAGCAACCTCTATAAGAGAAAGTCATTTTTCCCTCGTGAATCTCTATAACTGAGACTGATACTTGTCTTTAGCTCTATAAGCGACTGTTAAGCGTATTTAACAATTGCTATTTATGACCCATTCTTAAATTTCGTGTAACTAACTTTCATTGTTGTATCGTATTCTGTTTGAATCAACAATTGTTACTTCAGTTGATAACTATCAATTTCGAAGGAAGGTTCAACATGTGCTCAAAACGAAAAATCGAAGTGTTGTCGTTAAGTGATAAACTTAAAATACTGACCGCGTTCGAGAGAGGGAAATCGCGAAATGAAATACAGGGTGAGTTTTGTGTACCAGAATCCACCTTTAATAAAATTACTAGATCAAAAGATTCAGTAAAGTCTGAGTGGTCTGAGGGACACAGAAATATTAAGATGAGTCGACTTTCTGAATTTCCCAACATTGAAAAGTGCCTGCTAGAATGGATAAAACAAATCCTCGATAAGAACGTTCCCGTTGATGTACCTTTGTTGAAAGAAATTTTTTAAGAATTTGCTACAAAACTTGGAATTCAGTACTTTTCAGCTAGTAATGGCTGCCCGGTTGGTTTTAAAAGGCGTCGTTTCAAAAAAGCAGCAGGAGAAAGTAAATCTGTGGACCAAGGTGTGTGTAACCAATGGAATGAAGATCTGCGAAGTCTTTTAGAAGGGTATGATCCAAGCGATATTTACAACGCAGATGAAACTGTTTTGATCATCAAGTGCCTTGCGGATAAAACATTTACATTTAAAGTCGAAAAATGCCATGGAGGAAAACATAGCAAGGAACTCCTTACTATTCTTCAATGTGTTAACACGACGCGGACGAACTCCCCCTTTTCATCATCGGAAATCAAAGCCACCTAGATGTTTTAAAGGTGTAGATTATGCCAGTAATACAAAGGCTTGGGTGACAAAGGTATTATTTAGAAATTGGTTGAAAAAAGTTGAAAAGGAAATTAAGATAAAACGAAAAAAAAATGTGCTTTTTAATTTACAAATATGCTGCCCACATGAACTTACGAACGTAAGAGTCATAATCTTGCCTGCCAATACCACCAGTAACAATCAACCATTAGTTGTTAAATATACATGGTACACTGTAAGTGACGTTACTGTCAAAAACGGCTTCAAGAAAGCTGGGTACCGAGCGTGGTGGTGTAACGGATAGCGTTCTGGCCTCGCATTCGGGAGGACGGCGGTTCGAATCCCCGTCCGGGCATCCAGATTTGGGTTTTCCATGGTTTCCCCAAATCACTCCAGGTGAATGCCGGGATGCTTCCTTCAAAAAGGCCATGGCCGAATTCCTTCCCATTCCTTGCCCCCATCCTTTCCCGTCTCTAAAGACCACGTTGTTAAAAAGGGACGTTAAACTGTTACAAAAAAAAAAAAAAAGAAAGCTGGGTTATGAATCAGAACAGATAAACATGACTTATTTCCAGAGAAGTTGAAGTTGGATCTACCAATGAGAAATGGACCAAGCTTGTGTTTCTCTAAACCAGTATGTTAACGCCAACCTTCGAGGACTTCGATCAGATTGACGACGACGTGGCTAACGCGAGAGAACACGCCGACGACGATATCGTTAAGAATTGTGTGAGCACGTGTACTGACAGAAATGACAGTGAAGATGAAGCTGATCGATCGCAGTTTTTGCATACAGAAGTAAGGGAACGTGCACAATCTACCTGGCTCCGTCCAGGGGGGGGGGGGGTTGACTGGAAGGCTACGTGAGGGGCGGGGGATTCCGAGCCAGGCCACGTAGCTTTCCTTTCATAATATTTTTTACAGTTAAAATGAGGTACAGAACACACAACAGCATGTGAATATTTTTTTCCCTCAGTTAATTATCTCCGTATGTAATTTACAATAGTCTGACAAGAGTAAACAGTACAAAATGTCTTCTGAAATCAAATGGAAAAAAGCTAAGTGCTACGTGGGGAAGGGGGATAGAGGCAAAAGCCACGTAGGGCTACGTGGGGGGAAGGGGGGTTCACAGGAGGCCAAAATGGAGCTACGTGGTTTATGCACGCTCCCTAAATAACATTCCAAAGAAGCAAGAAGCTTTGAATGCACTGGAGACGCTCCACCATTCTTTGAATACACGGCGGTCGTTGCGAAAACAATATTTGATAAGATTTATGAATTGGAAAAACGTGTACAAAATGCAGAAACAGAAACGCAGAAGAAATTAACGGATTTATTTAAGTAAATATTAGTGTAAGACTTTTTGTTTTCTTTTGCAAGCATATAGTGTCAAATTCTAATGAATAATACCTATACAATACTTACACATTTATCACTACATATTTACTGTATTTTTTAAACCTATATAATTGAGACAAGCCATTCCTGTACCAGTATAAGCGAAAAACGTCCAAAAGCCAAAAAAAATTGGGGTCCCTTCAACTCTCGATTATCCAGGTTTGACTGCAGTATTATTCATCTCTGTAGGCGAGAGGCGTGTGTCACAGTTTAAAATGGTATTATGCAAAAATTATCGCAGCTTATGGTCCAGGTATGGATTAAAATCTTAGTAAATACCTTATGATTTATAAATACCGTGGAACAATGTCAGAAATTAGAATCATTTCAAGGTGAGACTAATATGTCCCACAGATCATTCTGTATTTATGATAAGCACTCATTTCATAAAATACTGACCAAAAAAATCACACTACCACTCTTTGAAATCTGTTTTATTTTTCGGATTCTGTCATTTAGTTCTTCAGCTTTCTGAAATGAGTCAGGTTAAAGTAAACGCTATACGTGAATCAAACGTAAGTATAAGTAATATTTAATTTGGTATAATTTTTTGCTTGAAGAGATACTGACCAAAGCTAACTCTTCTATTCTTTGGATAGTATTAATATTGTTTTTGAGTTGGTTCTTTATTTCTTCACTTTTATGAAGTAAAGACAGTTAAAATGAAAGGAATACATTAATCAAACCACAATATAATCAACTAACACTTCAATAAGCGAAACAGAATTGTTATATTTAATTTACGGTAAGTAACTTTGTTCCTAATGTCGATATTAAAAACCTGATAGCTTGTTGTCGATAATCAAATAATACGTTAACACTTCTACAAGCGTAACTAAATTGTAACTATACGTTTATCGCAAACGTCTTTGTACTTAATACCAACATTAAAACCTGATAGCATTTGCTGTTTTATTCCGCATCAGCATTTAAAAATGAGTTTGTTTATTTAGTTAGCTGTTACTGAAATGTTACTTTTCGTTGCAACGACGGCTTCGATCCTAATCAAAGTTTATACTTGCTGACATACGTTTACATGGGGTTAGGGTAGTACTAATATGCAATAATTATGTCTGAGTATTAATATGGATAATTTGGCAATTGTCCAATAAGGACTTACCGAGAATTAGTTTTCCATTTAGATCAAAATTTGCTACACGTTATGTATGACATACTTTTCTAGAACAAGTGAATTTTAAAACTAAAAGAAATGTAGCTTAGACAAACTGCAACACAAAATTTTTGTAAGCGATATCGTTGACAGTATAGTCGGCAATCATTTCTAAACCCATTTTTTCCGTCAACAATAGCTCTGCAGGAACGAATGTAAAATAGCTGTTAAGTTTTTGCTATAAATAGATTCCAATGCCATTGTAACGAATCTATTTCGTGGATTCAATATATTTTTAAAATAATAATACTGCTCTATGTTCTGAAATTTGATATAAACGTTCCTTAGTCAATAATATTTTAGAAAATGTGCATTTTAAAGTCACAATTGAAGTAAAGTTTTCCTTGCTCATGAGTTTACAAATTTTCGAAGTATAGTTCCACTAAACAGAAGAAAGTAATGTGAAGTGAATTTTGACACTGAAGAGTGAAACACCTGAGTCTCTAACAAGTTGTATATTTTTCGAGAGAGGATGTGGATGGATGACTTCTTAAACACGCATTTTGACTAACTAATCACTCTGAATAATTAAATTGTATACTGAATTCACACACAGAAATCATATCCGAAGCTGATTGTAAGAGCTTAACTCACGCGATAATGAGAATTATACTTCCTGTCGCGATACAATATTTTTATGGTAAACTAGTTGTATTCATACGAAATATTAAATTGGAAGATTGGGGCGTGAAACTGTACTAGAAAAGATTCTCTATGAATTCTTTTATATTAATCAGGATATGAAATCTATTGATCAGAACGTGCTCTCTCTTCAGAAATAATGTTTTATATACAGGGTGATTATAATTAAAGTTTAAGTTTCAAAATGCTCTAAAAAAAACGAACCATTGATTAGAATGACGTCAAAATTGAACGGCGTATTATTGAAGATGGGGGAAAGAACATGAAACAAAAAGCATCCATTAAATCGGTTTTTAACTGTCCTATGGCCAAAAACCGCATAAAAAGCTTCTATCCAATCGGTTTTTAAGTTTCGCGAGACTGGCGCAAAACATGTTCGATATGCTGTCCACTGTTGTGTGCAACAAGATTAAATGGGGAAACAGCATGTTCCACAACCGATCGAAGTGTCACCGGGGTCAAGTTCAGAATGTGTTGCGCAATGCGTGTCTTCAAAACAACTATTGGCAATCGGAGTACTGAACACAACATCTTTCAGATAACGCCACAGCCAGAAATCACACGGATTAAGATCAGGTGATCGGGCCGGCCAGGCTGTAGGGAAATGACGACTGATAACTCTAGCATTTCCGAAATGCCGCCTCAACAACTGCTTCACTAAATTTGCAATGTGCGAATGAGCGACATCTTGCATTCCTGTTCTTTCCCCCATCTTCAATAATACGGCGTTAAATTTTGACGTCATTCTAATCAGTGGTTCGTTTTTTAGAGCGTTTTGAAACTAAAACCTTAATTATACTCACCCTTTACTTTCCAATGGTAATTCCAGACAAAATTTTGAGATGTTTGAAAAAGTGAATAGAAGAAAAATTTTAACCATGGTTTTTAAGTCGTGATTTAGGAAGATGCTGTTTCATTCACTGTGTACCAACTGGATCCATTCTTCTTTTTTTATGTACTGCACTGTAACGCTCTACGTCAATATTTATTTTCAGTCCCTGAATAAAGCCGTATTCGTCCATTCGTGCCGACGAGATAACTATTATTACGAAATACCACGGTGCATTGCTAATCTAACAACACAAGAGCAATTTACCTCTCGCAACATGCTCTGGTTACCGGTGATGCTGCTGATACAGTGGCCGGAGAAGCACTTGCCGCTGTAGGCGGTGGTTTGGGAATACGCTGCTGTCTGTGATGGTCACACAGGCAGCCGGACACAAACAAGGCGAGAGATGACATGGAGCCAAGCAAACAGCGGTGCCACACCGAGGGGACGCCTCAATTTGTGATCACCCACGCCACCACTAACATTCTGCCACTACTCTCGGGAGTTAGGTAGAACGCCAATTTCGAACATATTCTGGTCTGTTGAAGACGTGTGCTATTTGATAGGCTACAAGTGTTAAAACACGGACAATTTTTTAATGTTTCAGTTACTTCTTTTTCATGTAGATTGTAGGTGGAAGCTGCATATTTAAGATAAATATTTCTTTTTTTAAAAAAAGGAGTTTGAGACACATTTAGTAAGCTACAGAGAAGGAATTAACTATTTTTTTCTCTACAAGTTGTAATGAACGAGAGTCACCCAAAAACTACTAGTCGGATTTTGATAGGTCACTGTTAATGTACAGCCCGTGGCTGTAAAATACGGGACGTTTCATTTTGATGCGATGCCACAAAAATGATAAATTACGAGATTATTTTACGTTGAGCAAGTTTCACGTAAAAACTGCTGGTCGAATTTTATTTGGGACTCAATTAAAGTACAGCCCGTAGTCCTTCAGATATATTATGATGTGTTTCACTTTGATGTGATGTCATAAGGGTGATAAATGCAGAATAATTTTTCGTTGCAAGAGATTCACGCAATAATAAATAACTGTCTGATTCTGATGTGGTATCGCATAGTGTACAGCCCGTGGTACGGGGGGTAAAATATAATGTGTTTCAGTATGATGTGACGTCGGAAAGATGAGAAATCCATATGTCAATACAATAATACTGAAACCGCCAAAAATTCAGCACATTTAAGTTAGTTTAAAAAAAAAAAAATTTCCGTTACTGTTGATAAGAAACAGAGACGGGACGAGATTCAAGCAAACTCTACTGGCCAGATTGCTATATATATAGTTAATGAGACTGTAACCGGGAAAATGTATTCAAATTTAATAAAATTTTAAATTTTAGCTGAACACGTTTCCAGCAAAATGTACAAGTAGAATTTTGTTGGGATTTCGAAGAATCTACAGCCCATAGTCGTGTAAGAAGAATAAGGTATGTTTTATTTTAATGTGACTACGAAAAGGTTATAAATAACAAAAAAAACGGTCACAAAATAAAATCCATATGAAGCTAACCTGCTGATAGCTATCGAAATATTTATGGTGATTTCAGTGCAAGAGCAGAAAGATATTATTCTGAGGAATGAAGCTACAGTTTATGACAAATTTATGCACAGTGTATCACAGAGGCGATCGACAGTGTAACTATTGATAAAGTTGGATTAAGGGAGACGTCTGTACATTAACAGACCACGAGAATGAAGATAATGGCAACAGCTACTTTATAATAAAGAGAACTATCCCTCCAGGGACACGTTTACAGTAGAACAGTTTTAAAGCATTGGCTCCAGATTCTATAAACCTAAAATTTTCAATTTTTAATAGTTTACGATGTGGTTTTGTCGTTACGTTGGCTTATTTGTCTTCGTGAGTTCGTGTTCCTTCCATCCAGGGATTTTAACAGCTAATTCGAGATTCCTGTCCTCGATTGTGATTCCGCTTATACTCCTATACCACTTTATTTTACCGCCAAAAACTGAGTTCGATTTAAACCCACGCACGACATTAAGGAAACTTGGCTAGTAGAGTAACGAATCATCTCAAATCCATATTTCCGCGAATTCTCTCATCCCCCGCTTTCCTCCAATGGTCAAAACGATGGATACACAACGATTACTCTAGAGAGCTCAAATCTGAAGACTGTCTAGCTGCGATAGCTCTACAAGAGTGAGAACGAATTTTCTACATATAAATTTATCAAGATTATCAAACTAAATTCGTAGTTATGTGAAAACTGATGGTTACTGCATGAAGTATGTATCATATACTGGTAGTGAGCTATTTAAAAAATGCTATAGCAGAGGAAGAGCCAAATAAGACTGACTATCCTCCGAGTCTACTGTTAACTGTGGAAATTAATGTAATTATTATTAACTGATTATTACCTGAAATGACTAGAGTTCTATATATGTAGCAATGGAATTTTTTGCGTGGCCCCGTACAGGAAGATATTGCACATCGGTCATTATTTCAGCCAATATATCGGCATAATATAATCATCAGAGTAATTAAACAGTGTGCGATTATACTTTGGAACTGTAATCTGTAGATAGAGAATTAACGAAACGTAATACTTCGTTTAAGATAGTCCATTGCAAGAGTATAAATTTGTCTGTTTTAAGCTAGTACAATATACGCCGATATTTCTCTAATGGAAAAATGAAATTTAGTATGTAATTAAATCTTTTAAAAGTATTTTTCTTCTGTATAAAACAGAAATCATGAAATTCAGGAAGGAATGGTATTTCTGGTCACCTTACCGTTGACAAGTGAGCTGTACTCGCTGTCACCTTATTTAATAACTATCAGTTATCACATGGACTTTATTGCACACACTTTTCTCTCAAAAAACACTTATCAAGAGCTATATGAACTGAGACCCCTGTGGCTCACTGTGCGCTAATTCGTATTCAATGAAAACTCTCCATACAAACTTAAACTTCATTCCTCCGAATAATACGATGGGGCTCGTACGCTGAAATCATATACATTTTGACTGCAAGAAGTAACTTACAAATTTGTGGACCTTTTATTTTAATTCTTCAGCTTTTCAACTATACATCAAAATGAAACAAACCCTATTTTATTGGCGAAACTACGAATCTTGCATTAACCAAAACAATGTCAAAATACAACCAATAGTTCAAAAAACGTTCACAGAAAAATTATTTTAAAATTTTCAGCTTTACGGCATCACACGAAATTGAAACATGTAGAATAATACCTTAGGGATCATAAGCTATACATTCATCGAAACTAGAACAAAATATGACCTGCAGTTTTTCATAAATTTCATTTAACAAAAAAAATATTCTAAATTTCTAATTTTTTTAAATCCCAAATCCAGATGAAACATATTCTATGTCATCTGCAAAAGCTCGAAACCCCATCAAAATACAACTAGTAGATTTCACGTAAACAGTATTCAACCAAAAATTTGTATTAGTGTAGTGAATTTCGGAGTTTTCCGAGTCCACTCAGTAGTAAACCTATCGTATTTTGCTCACTTCACCACATTAATCTAAGTCCCATCAAAATCCAACCATCATATTTTTTATGAATCGTGATAAACTAAATATAATTATAATTTCGCAAATTTCTTAATTTTTGACATCAAAATCAAACTTACCGTATTTTACCCACGTCACCATTTGCTGTACATTAATCGCAACTCAATCAAACTGCAACCAGTATTTGGCGTGAATTACGCTCAACGTTAAATTAAATTTCTCATTTCTAACGTTACATCCAAATGAAACATACACTGTTTTCCCCCGCGATAATGGGCTGTTCATTAATCTAAATCTGAGAATTATTTTAATGTGAATGCCGTTCAACCAGTAAGATTTAATTTTTAGTTATTTGACATCAGGTTGATACAAAACATGAAGCTATACTACAAACCGAAGGTTAGTTGGATCCTCCGGAAGGAGGCCTACTAAGCTATTGTATCAGAATTAAGATGGCTAGTTCCTTTCCTCTCTGACCAACAGTTTAACTTCCAAACCGAACCACTGAACGTCCTGGTAAAGCTCGTATGATTAAAAACTCCTGGACCCACAGGGATTTGAATCCAGGGTCGGACAGTTAGATTTTTAAAGCAAGCGCATGAACTACTTAGCTACCAGATCAGACATAGGAAACATTATCTATTTTATCCGCGTCACCACAGGAATTAAATCAATCGAAACCCCATACAAATCCGATCAACATCTTTGCGTGAATCCTATTATCTTAAACTTATAACTTCACGATCTCACATTAAATTTACGCATTTCCTACTTCACCCGTTGAACAAATTGTTATCAATTTTAATTTCCACTAAAATCCTGAATGCAGTTTTAGCGTCATTCGCGTTCGGCTAGTAATTATTTTAAATATAAGATACTAGCCTCGTACCCGCGACTTCGTACGCGTGGATTAAGAAATTTTTTGCCAGAATTAAATATAAAAAGTTGTTGGTAACGAAGGATTGGTCCCAAACAATATCGAGTCAGCATAATATGACATTCTACCGTCGAACCTGCCTCTTGAAGAGAATCAATTTCCAACATATTTCTGTCACTATTAGATAAGATTTCAAAATTTCTTGACTACAACTGTTAATCATACTGGAAAAAATATCCTGTGCCCTTCATACAGCTTTCCTTATAAAATTCCATCACAACGATATAGCCATATAGTCGTCAAAACGTAACAAAAAGACAGAGACTTACTTCCGTATTTATATTAGTATTACTGTGGTTCACACTCACACACTGACTGCGAACAACACCTGAGGGATCATTATAACGTAAAAAAGTGTACACCTACAAAATTGCAAGACTACCTACGATTTGCCTCTCATTACACCCCTACCTTTATAATATCTACAGTTTAATATTCAAATCAAATAACCTACGGCCCAGGCCTGACTCTTACGATGAAAAACAATTTTTAAAAATTTTAGCCTTTACGGAGATTTGAACCGGAGACCACGCCGTTCGTAAGCAAGCTCTTTAGCCACTGAGCTGCCAGTTCACTACACGGAAACGCGATCTGGAGATGTCTACATCCAACGTGTCTGTCTATCGCCGTATTTCGAAGTTATGAGACAACATGTGTTATTTATACTGTGGTGGGTGCCTTGGTGGGCAAACCACGTTAAAATTATCTTTCATACCTTTATGATTAATAATTGTGGATTTTTAATTTTAATTTTTATGAAGGAGTGAAAATTTATTAATTTTTGCAAGAATTTCGACGTTAGTTGGAATTCAGGAAAATTGTCACAATATGACATTTATTTTCTTATCACTGGCGATTACAAGTCCGAGCGAATTTACCGTTAACATTAACACAAATTGGCAAAGTCATAAAAGCAACGCTCAGAGTTACAATTAGCCGTCATGAGCAAGCAAACAATTATATATTTACTTTTAAATATATCTCAGAATCAAAATGCAAGAAATAATGACAATTGGAAACAATAAAAAATACAAGTTATGACGACCTCAGACAAAGGTATCATAATACTGTGACTTTACAGTTAAAAAGAAAATCATGGGCGCCAGAATGAACAATATATCATTCGAAAATAACTAGTTCTCGGCAAATTATGCCGCTAGCTCAGGGGTTTTTACAATTACAAAGTGAGAACATGGACCTATGCTCTCAAAGTCGCTTACGGGTTCTGTTTCACGGAATGCACAATCAGATGGCTTGGTCGTAATAAGTTACCATTGTAGTCCTGCGTCTGATGTCTGCGGTGACTGTAGCGGACCCACGATATGTGAGATTATCTCACAAGCCGGCTATAGGCATCTCTGGTCTGACAATGCGCATCATCGCATTACCGGCTGTGTTGCTGCGATAAGCTTGCTCCAGCAAGGCAAGCTGCCAGCCAGAAATCGTACAGCGGCAGTTGGCGAGAGAAGCCAACTTTCCAAGTCCACCTCAGACTAGACTCGCATAGCTTGGACTCGAAGATCGAAGTTAGAATGTCCAGCTCCTCGCTCTTCGGTCCACGAGGAAACTTCTCGCTCCGCCCATTTGTAGTCTCGAAGCTCACATATAACAAAAATTCCCAGGATTTTGAGTTATACGCTCATTTTGATTGGATCTTCAGGTCGGCACCTAATGTCACGTGATATCCTCGATATGTGATTTGGCCAGCGTATCGAACAGAGGTCGGACATATTCGGCTAAGTTCGGGGACGACTCTGGAATTTCCCGCCCGGTGAGTAACCTTGTTGACCGCCTATCCCTAGGGAGCAGAGTGTGTGGTCTGGCAAATCCCAAATCCGCGACTTCTTGTCGCCAAGGTTTGGGAACACCAAGATTAGCTTCAAGCCTACATAGCTCAGTAATTCTTTAATATTCGCTTTACCAAGATACACTGTATGTTCACCATTTCTTAACAGTCCTCACTTGGAATCTTGCGTACTTTATAAAATTACAACAAAAATCTATTTAGGTGGTCGCCCAAGATTTATGTAAATTACTCTTATATTATTACATATATAATAAAAATGCACCTTGTAACGTGGCGACAGCGCGGCTCGTTACAATACAGATAATTTTTAAACCAAATGTGGACAGTATTTTTCTCCTTGTTTCAAAGGATAAGTGTGCAAAGTTTCATTGAGATAGGATGAAAACTGTTGATTTGTATGAAGAACAAACAAAGTCCAGTGCCCTCCCTACAGATTTTCTCGTCAAATTCCGTCAATATCGGTATAGGCATTTAATTGTCAAAACGTAACATAAGACAGAGACCTACTTCCGCATTTATAGTATTCCTACTGCAGATTACACACACACTGACTACGAATCACCCCTGATGGATCAATATAACGTAAAAAAAGTGTACATCTACTGTATTGCAAGACTACCTACGAATTGACTCAGGTTGCACCCCTACCTTTGTGATATCTACAGTTTATAATTCAATCCGAATAACCGACGGCCCAACCGTGACTCTTACGATCAAAAACAATTTTTAAAAATCTTATCCTCTACGGAGTTTTGAACCGGAGATCACGACGTTCGTAAGCAAGCGCTTTAGCCATTGAGCTGGCAGTTCACTACACGGAAACACGGTACGGATACGTCCATATTCAACGTCTCTGTCTATCGCCGTATTTCGAAGTTATGAGACAAAATGTGTTATTTATACAGATAATTTTTCAACCAAATGTGGACAGTAGTTTTCTCCTTGTTTCAAAGGATAAGTGTGCAAAGTTACATCGAGATTGGATGAATACTGTGGATTTGTATGAAGAACAAACAAACAAACAAAAAAACAAACAAACAAACAAACAAACAAACAAACAAACAAACATACATTCATCTTTATATATAAAGATTAACTAAGTAATACTATATTTCTTATTCAATATAAATTTGGTTATATATATAGAAACCATTACTCATTTTCATTTAAATACATAAGTTTATGTCATTGTAATTTTTCATATAAAATAACATTCAACCTAATATCATCTTTGATGTAATGCAAACTCTTTGTATACGATCATCTTTGCTTATGTTTACCTGTAAATGCAAAGGCAAAATTACAGCGTGCTCGTGTTTAGTACCAATAGTGGTAATTAAATGTTACTTCTGAATCTGTGCCTCACCACCGATATGAGCATACTACCTGCAGCATTGAACGTAAGTAAAATATTTGAGTTTAACTTCATTACAAAATAATTAAATTTCTCTTACTCATCGTAAATAATTTTCAACATTATAGGATGCACAAATGCGCTGTAATTTGCATCTGCAGATGTGAAGTAAATGCAAACCACCTGATGATGGGCTGCTTTGCCCGAAACCGGTAATGGCGTAATTAACATATTTACGATTGTGACTGTTTGCTGTTTTCGTTAACATCAAATTTTATAATTGGATGTTTCCCTCCTTAAAGAAGGTCATTAAGATTTTTAGTATTTCTTGTTTATATGAGGCTAGCAGGATGGAAGCGTTGGTTGGGAGACGAATGTTACATTTTGTGAGGTCTTTTAGCATTCTGTCCTGCATGTGGGCGTATTTCTTGCATGAAAAGAGAAGATGGTTTGTATCCCCTACTGCTTGATCAATGCAGCCGCATAGTGGGTTGTGGTTTGTCCTGGTATTCTCATTACTATGACAGTAACAACAAAAAATAGTTGGGAATGCACTTGAAGTAAGATAGGCAGGCAACAATGCTTAGGTGCAGTCGGTTGCATAAGTCATCTTTCGCAGGGGCGGAAGTTTTACTGAATATGTATATCACGGTGAAGTAATGATAGATTTAATAAAAATCAAAGTTCTAACATTACCTTTGTATCGATAGATATAATATGGCAGTTCTATCATTACCGTGGCGCCAAAATCTGATGATGAATTCATGGAGAACTCGACGAAATAAATCGAAAATAAAGAATAAATTTTTTTGATATCTCGCTTGGTTTTCGAGATATAGCATGTTAAAAATCAGCCATAAGTATAGTTCCTTCTGCTTTTGATGTTTTTTTCTTCTGGTCCAGGCCGTATTTCAACCTAACAACAATCACTAGGAAGAAAATAAAACACCTATAGTGCATTTCCACCATGTAGATATGGTGGTTTTGGGGAAAAAAATTTTTTTTTCGTCCAGGCCGGATCTCACCCTAACCTCATCACTTTTGAGATACAATATCTCGAGAACTAACCGAGATATCAAAAAACTTTATCCTTTATTTCCCATTTGTCTCATCGAGTTAAGAAAGAATTCATCATCAAATTTGGCTATAGCGAAATTTTTCTTCTGGTCCACGCCGTATTTCAACCTAACTACGTTAATTTTGAGATACGATATCTCGAGAACCAAGCGAGATATCAAAAAATTTTATTCTTTTTTTTCGATTTGTTTTGTCGAGTTCTATAAGAATCAATCATCATATTGTGGCGCCACGGTAATGATAGAATGGCCTATAATATAATATAATACATAAATTTAACTTGACGTTGATAAAGTAACTGTTGTTTTTATAATTTGATATGTACTGTTAATGTACTGACACTGGGAGTGGTTTTCATAACCTTCTAACTTTTAAATGAACTAAATATCTTCCTAAGAAAACTTGTTGTGTATAATTACCAAGTTACAGTTTCTTAAAGTAACTTCAGCGCCATATGAGCTCTTCAAGTTCCATGTTGTGGATTTACCAAGTCTAACCAAACAACAATATTGTTTAAGGAAACCAAAAATATTTTTTTGTAGCAATGTAAATTAAAAATTTAAAAAATATGGTTTATTAAAAACTAAAAAACAAGCTTTTCGTAGCAATTTGAACCATAAAGTCATGACAATCTTTAAGTATAGAGATTATGTTCAACAGCGATAGAATGTCCAACAGTTCAGTATAACTTAATTTTCTGAATAAGCTTAAGATAGGAATAAAGTCATTGATCAAAAATTAACTTCAATGTAATAAAGAAGAGTGAGGTGCTCTATATTCATTTTTCATATTGACTCATCCATTACGAATATATAGCGATAGAAACGGTACGACAACTGATATGTAGTTAACTTTTGATGAATGAATTTATTCTTAAACTTATTCAAAAAATTAAGTTATAAATCTACTGAACTGAGGGACATCCAGTAGCCGTTGAACCTAATTTAATATTTAAAAATTATTTTAACTTTTTAGTTCACATTGCTACGAAAATCGTGTTTTTAAACTATAATTTTGTTTCTACCACATATCAAAATGAAACATACCTTACTTTACCCAAGAGACCATGGACTGTACATTAAACGAAATTCCGTCGAAATAGGAGCAGCAGTTTTTGAATGAATCCAATAAATTTAGATTTAAAAAAAAAAATCCTTTCTTTTGTACATCTTATTAATAAATTATTAATAATTCATCTTTTTTAAAATCTCTAAACAACAAAACTTTTCCTGATTCCAGTTTCATTACAATTATCGATTACTTAATTTTCAGTGACGTTTTAACGAGTGTGCCTCTGGATTGTGTTACGAAAACACGATATGTCGAGAGGCAGGCTGGGCAGACTTCTTCAGTGTTTGGTGGTGTTATGTCATCTGTACTTGTGAGCGGTCTGGTGGCTCGGTGGTTAAGGCGTCTGACTTGGGATCAAAAGCTCTGCGGTTCGAATCCCTGTCTCGGTGGGGATCATCAAAGGCTCTTAACGCGATCTTCACCTCTGGCACAGCTTCCTGTGTAATTTGAAGTTCGCCAGAAAGCTTTAGTGTTTCGGATTCCACGTTAAACTGTAGGGCCCCTGTACGCGGTAGAGCTATCCGGTTAGGTTAAGGCGGCTATGACCGGGGCGGAATACGCAGCCAGTAAAAACCTTGTCACCAGGTCACTATTATCTGTACTGGAAGACAGTCGACCATCATAGATAGCGTTACATCTGAAGAAGACGTCGGAGCAGAATTCTTGCAAACCGTTGCGAAACAAAAGTCATGAAACTTTGCTATTGATATAGAACTCCTATATAAAAATTTTCAAGGTAATTTTCAGCTCAGCAAATTAGACAAAATGTAAAATAATTTCCTGAAATTCATCCATTTAAAGCAAGAATGGCACAATAAAATGGCAAAAATGCCCCATCTACTTAACTAGAAACTGTTCGTCGTATTCAGTTTAAATTCATAACATGCTTAACTGATCCAGCGCGGTTACTCTACTCTAACAATGAAATCAAATTTTAGATTCAGACTAGTGACTAGTAACAGTTACGGATTATGGTGAGACTTATAATTTAATGGTCGGAGTTCATTTTTCTACTTAATACATTGCAATTATATTTCACTATCTCTCATTAAAGTTATTTACAATGGCTTCAGTATTAATCTGTCAGTCTTGCAGAAAATATTAAGTGCCAAAAATACTGGTATTAATTATCTGTAAATATATTAATCATTCTAATGTTCTTTTGATTAGGCTATTATTATTGCCACAGAAGAAGTTTTCTGTAACTCCTCAAGATATATTAATTCCTTTAAAAAGTGCTTTTGAGTTACTATCAAGTAATATGGGCTCTTAGGGTGAGATTTAGATGTACACGGGAAAAACAAATAAGTAACGTATCTTCCAAATTATGTAGTAGTGAAATAATAATAAAAGTTACAGTCAGTTTACGTTCACATACACCAAGTTAAAGATATGTTATCACGCATGTCAGTAATTGTCTCTGTTAAATTACAGCTGCCCTCCAGTTTCCAATCCTGGAATATCACTTTTTATTTTTGTTGGCTTAGGGACTTTTTATTCGGTTATTAACGAAGAGCAAAATTAATCTTTATGAACAGTCACGCAACACAAAAAAATTCATTGACGTTATTGCAGCAGAAATTCTCACAGCAACATGGTTATGTGGCTCTACAATTATGCAACTTATTAATAAGCCACCACTTCTATGATTTAAAATTCATTAACCATAATTGATGGCTATCATAAAAAATCGATACCTAATGGTACAAATCACCAATTGTTTCACATGCTGCGGTAGCTCTGCAATTTACCCACTGGGCAGCCGAAACTTCACGCAATTAACGAGTATGTTAAACAGCTCGAGATTACATATGACGAGAAAACTAGCAGGATAAATCATAACAAAAATTGCGTTGACTGTCCCAGGAACGTATATTACAATCGGTTCATGTGCTCATGGGAACGCAGTGGACTCTTTTTAATGCATTTCTTCCCTGACTTTAGAAGCGAGAGAGGATTTGCGTGCAAGGAACGTTAAAAAAGTTGGCATTCCTTGATTTTTGGTAACCGTAGAAAAAGGAAGTCGGGAATAATGCATTGGAGTCATAAGTACTAATAAGCATGCATTATAATGACACATATTTTTAAAAAAAAAAAAATGAACCCGCATTAAATTAAACTTTTCTTTTTAAATCGTGTATTGCACCAGGACAGAGAAAGATATTTAAAAAAATTAATACATGAAAATAATTTTTGAGATTTAAACATTCCTAACCACTATTAAAAAATCTTAAAGTAAAACTTAAAGCGGTAATTATGAAAAATTGCCAACTGTATTGTCTGATAACTCAGTGGCTAAGGCGCTTGCTTTCAAAACTTTCGCTGCTCCTGTCCCGGGTTCGAATCCCGGAAGGCGCGGGGATTTTGAGAGTTGTGTGTCGTCATATGAGCTATGCCAGGATGCTCCGTGGTTCGGATTACACCTTAAACTAGAGGTCCCAGAAAAAAGGAACTGGCAAAATGGCTTAGTATTCCTCCTTCGGGAGGATCCAACCAACCTTCGGGTTTTGGACTAAGTTTATGAATAATTGCCAACAGTATTGTAAAATTAAAAAAAAAATTAAAGCCTGGTTGTCCGAGTTGACAGTTGGAACATTGCCACTAGTCCACAACGCTTCCATGATAATACATCTATTAAACTTATATTTAAAAGACAACATCTAAGCCATTTGAAATCATAATTTTCTTACACGGAGACGCATTAGTACGTACAGTTTTAAACATAATGTAAAGAAATACTCCATTCTCATTTTCATTACAGAAAATCCATCTCAGTCGGTGAACAGGTACCGATGACCTCACCTTGCAAGTAAAACACTATGCTGACCCAACGCCGATCTTTGTGGGACCCTTGAGATTGAATGTTACCGTCGCACTCTTTGCAGCTCAGACTACTAACGTTTGTCTCTATTGTCCTTCACCGACTCAACCTTAAATCATCTTCTGGGCTCCTCTCCTATTTCTTTCACTCTTTCTCCCTCCATGAACCATAATTCGGTATAACACTGAATAGTTTGATGTTGCTGGGCGGCTTAACATATTACACATAAATATTTTATTAAACGTCCCTGGTGAAACACAGTAAATCCCAGCAGCAATTGATTGTATAGGTGGTCATGACAATTGGCGATCCGTAGCGAATCGTTCTTATTGAGATGAGATACATCCCAACACCGAACACTGATAATCTGTATTCATCGCATAGCTAAGCAACTAATATAATACATATAAATATATAGAATATATCCACAACGTTAGTTCACAGGGCCCCCCAATCCAAGAGGTCCTTAATGACTTACCCCCAACTCGTCTTTAATCCAGTATGGCATGACGTATCTGACTTCAATGCCAAGAAAAAATGCCGGCAAAGCTGGAAGTCTGCAACTGTGAAAGATCAAGATATCGAAGATCCTACAAAAGGACTTCCAGGATTCCATCTGACGAGAGATCATTGGGTTAAACTAAACAGTTTAAGATCAGGATGCGTCAAATCCAGCACCATGTTCTATAAGTGGATACAGGATTCTCCTGCCTGTGACTGCCTTCCCAGACTGTGGAGCATATAATTAAGTATACCTCTAAGGAAGTATGATGGACAATATCATGATTAATAGCCACAATAGATTTATACTGTATTGTTAATATCACCTGCAGATACGGACAACTTTTGCGTTTTTTCCTCATTTCTCAAAAGTTTAGTCCTTTTGTGTTTTACACTTCTCTCCCTTCGTAGGAAAAAAAGGAAAAGAAAGAAAAGATGTTAAATAACTCTGCAATGGCCGTTCTCACTATCGATTCGACACGCACCGGCAAAAAGATCTGTAGCTCACAGATTCTCAACAGTTTCTTTCTCGATTGCTTGAAAGAATGTTCTTGCCACAGAATTTTTTCAAAAGTAATTTTCTACAGATAAATCATTGATTTAATTATTTTTCAAGAGCCATAAACCTTTGAATGATCTCATAGTTTTCCTGTAATCAGGAATTCAGTCAATTATGAAGTAAAAGGAAGAATTAGTTTTAATTTTTTAAATACTTTTTTTTCTGTCGAGTACTTCAAAAAATCACGATACAAGTAATATTAGCAGTCGACAGAATGATATCTTTCGTTTGAAATCCATGAATATTTACTTAACAAATATTTCATTCAATTCTAAAATAAATCTAATGAAATTATTCTTATTCAAATGATTTTTTATAAAATTTGATTGTCTTTGTACTAGTAAGAATTAAAATAGTGCTGAGTTACAAATTTCTAAGCTGTAAGGCTAATGTACACAGTCCAGTCACATTAATGTGACCACCTCTCAAAAACCAGAATAACCACCTTTGGCAGAACGGACCGCTGCGAGGCGTGCAGGAAGAGAGTCAATTAGGTTTCTGAAGGTGTTCACTGGGATGTGAGCCATGCCTACTCCAGTGCCGTTGCCAGCTGCGCTAGATTACGCGGTTGAGGATCCATGGCGCTAACAACCCGATCGAGGTGGTCCCACAGATTCTCGATTGGGTTTAAATCCGGTGAGTTTGCTGGCCAGGGGAGTAAGGTAAACTCAGCCTGGTGCTCTTCGAACGACGCACATACACTGCGAGCTGTGTGACACCTCGCATTGTCCTGCTGGTAGATGCCATCATTCTGACGAAAAATTATTCGTATATAGGGGTGGACATGGTCCAAAAGGACAGATACGTACTTGTGCTGATCCATCGTGCCTTCCACAATGATGAATTCACCCAGCGAATGCCAGGAAAACTTCCCCATACCATAATGCTCCCTCCTCCACCATTGATCCTTCTGGCAATTGTTGCAGGGTGTTTTCTTTCAGACGTTTCACGCCGTATGCACCAACGTCTATCTGTCCGATGGAGCATAAAACGTGATTCGTCGGAAAAAGCCACCTGTCGCCACTCTGTGGACGTCCAGTTGCGGTACTGGCGTGCAAATTCCAGCCTCCGTTGCCGATGAACAGCAGTCAGCATATGTGCATTAACCAGGCGTCTGCTGAGGAGGCCCATGCGCAGCATTGTTCGCTGAACCGTTGTTGACGATGCACTGTTGGTAGCCCCTTGGTTCATCTTGGCGGTCAGTTGCTCAACAGTTGCACGTCTATTTGCTCGAACGCATCTCCGTATCCTTCATTCGCCTCGGGCATCTATAGCCCGTGGTGCACCACATGTTCCACGCCGCTGATTTTTAATTGTGCCATTTTGCCATGCACGGTATACTTTCACCACGGCGGCACGTGAACAGTTCACAAAATTAGCCGTTTCCGAATTGTCCAAAAGCCAATAATAATGCCCTTTTGGACGTCGGATAAATCACTACGTTTCTGCATTACGCCAATGATTGAAATGCTTTCCGATGCCCTAGGGCATCCTTTATATATACTACACTGTTATGTGCTGCCACCTGCCTTCTGTGATTGGTTATTTCACGTTGACGTCGAAAGTAGGTGGTGGTCACATTAATGTGACTGGACTGTGTATAATGAGACTATAACATACGGACAAATGAGAGTTTCGGTAAAGGTTCGCTGCTTCATTCAGAACCCAAAAATGATGAAACTCTGTTCGCAGATCCCATCACGTGGAACAATGATTCTGGATATTGCTTTGGAATCGGCCTGAAATGTATACAACGGAAATGAGACTGTGATTCTGCTACCATTCGATAACTACCTGTTACGTTTAGCATAATTGTAGTGCAGACCAGGAAGTGGGAACAAAATGCAAAACTGTTTTACCCTGCTTCAATCGGTGGTGTGCAAAAGTTTAAACTAAACGTTGCGACGCACAAGACGAGTTGCTCGGTTTTCGAAGAAAAGCTCGCGTACATACTGTTGCTAAGGTAGAAATACATAAGATATTATTAAAAGTAGTGCTCCATTATACTGGGGTAAAACCTTATAAACATTCGATTTTCGGAATTAATACAGAATCCCTGCATGAAAAAGTGTTTGTGGAATAGAACAAACTAATAATCGATGGCGATCCTGATGTATATAATTCTTTCCTTTGTGGCTGGGCACTTGAAGAATAAATAGTTAATATTTATACTTTTATTTTTCCGTTTCACTTGTGATTTATCGGCATCCGGTTATTCGTTATATTTCCTGAAAGGGAATATCAAAGGAAAGGAAACTACTGAATACTAATAGGACTTAACAATATTAGTTATCTAACTTAAAATTTTCACCAATTTACCACAATCAATTCAGAATAAAACTTCTTCGGTTATTCAACATTACGTATTAATTAATGACATCGAGAAACTATACTTAAATTACACAGATAATTAAGCAGATAAATGAAACACTCAGAGATTACTTTTTCTGTTCTTGCCTTCCTATGGACTAGTTTTTTCAATAACAACATTAATTTTTCTTCTATCTGCTCAGGTCATAACTACATTATCATTTACATTAAGAGATGTCTCGCACACTATTTTAGTATGATAAACAAAATAAAGAGAAGACGTCACATGTTCCTTAGCTCAATTTGTTTCTAAATTTTTAAATGTAATAAATTTTTAACAATCACTACATTTTAAAACCTAAATCTCTTCATCTCAAGATACCCATTTATTTTTTATTTATTTATCAATCTTGTTTCATGGATCCCTGCTGAGGAAGCACCTCTGGGATGTGAAACATGTCATGGTTAATATACATACATTCAATAAGAGTCATAATCATAGTAAAAAACAATTATATGTTACAAAGAAAAAATAAAGACAATAAAATAAACATAAATTTTTACAACTGTGATTTGCAAAAGTCATATTGAATACAATTAATTGTTTTGTTCAAATTCTTGAATGGAGTAGAAGGAGTTGCCAATAAGATAATCTCTCAGTTTTTCTTTAAATATATCTTTATTTTCTGCAAATTGTTTTATACCCTTGGGAAGTTTATTAAACAGATGTATACCTAGGACAGAACCTTGTGGAATTACAACCAAGATCTTCAATTATCTGCTTCATATATTCTAATCCATTGTCTACCTCTACAGTTCTTTCCCTCAACCTTACCCTCCAATAACAATTAATTAATCTCGCATGTTTCCAAATGTGACCCAAGGGGATGGCTCCAAACCTCAAACTAGTCAGAGATAAAAACAAAAAAATTACCTCACTTGTCTCATACAAATCACTAATTGTTTGGTCTCTATATAATTTCACAAAACTTACGTTTCTCAAAAATCTAAAGATTTTATTGTGGATTCACTTTTGATAAAAACTGATCGTGTTTGGTATCGAAAAATTACTGTTTCAATAAACGACGTGATTTCATTTTTTTAAATTTATACATTTGCCTCTTGGCTTTACGCCTCGTTGACTGGAGGTCACTGAAGGCGGGAAAGGGCAGAGGGCAAGGAACTTGAAGGAATTCGGCCATGGTCTTTTCAAGGAGTCATCCTGACTTTAGCTTGGAGTGTTTTGGAGGAAGCCATGGAAACCAAAATCTGGATTGATGGACGGGTATACGAACCCGCTTCTTCCCGAAAGCGAGGCCACAACGTTACCGCTTACACAGAACTCGGCCTTGCTACAGTAAAGCCGCGGAGAGCATCGTCTCAGTTCGTAACTGATTGCTTGCGGAGATAGAACTAGGAAACCATGTACTGCTCCACTTATTTTTATGTTTCTTAGCGATGACGGACGTGGAGAGCATCGCGCAAAGGACGTTTCATTGAACTATATTAATCGCTGATCATTCTACAACTGATGACAGTCACTTTTCGACCGCCGGTATATGATCTTCGACCGTCAAGTGGCACGCTGACTTGCGTGGGACAGCGTGGTAGAGGATGGAGGAGATCCAGTATGGATAAGGAAAGGATTTATATTATTTTTTCAGAACTTTGTCATCGGGTTGCTTCACTGGGGTTTTATTGAAAGTGACTGCAATAACAGGATAGCGCTCAAATCGCCTGAATAAATACGAACTCCGGAAGATCGCTTGATTTTGTAGGATGATAAACTGCAATGCAGTTTTGAGAGAAGTTCCACATGAAGCTCTAGCAAATATCTAGGGAAACGATCATTTACATATCATGAACATATGAAAAGTTTTTAAAAACGAAATAAAAAAAAAATATATCGTAAATAAACAAAATATTTGATGCTACCTTTTCGTTTGTAATCAACAATAACTTCAGTGGGAAACGATTAATGGTATTTAATACCCCAACAGCACATTTGACTTATTGACACCATCTTAATATAGCTGAAGAATCTAGTCTGGGACATACATAAACTCAAAAGTAATTTGTCTTTTTGTGCCAAATTTCTGCCTTTGAGATATTAAAACCACATAGCGAGGGCAAGTATTATCAAGGATCTGATTCACACTGGAGGTTAAATGCAAGCAGAGTGACCAATGCGATTTTGACGCACAAAAACTTTGGCATTACGCTAGAATGCCCTGTTAGAGACGTGCTGTCGGTTGCCGCCGTTTGCTCAACTGCTGCGGTAACGGCATACCGGAACAAAATCTGGAATGGTGGTTATGATATCTCAGATTCAACTCTCTGCTTCTCTGTGACGTTACAGATTTACCGAAAACAGTAGCGCATTATACGTATGTTTCTGATGTCCTATAAAGCTAGAGAAAACAGCAAACTGTAATCGTGCCTGCCCTGGCACTTTAAGGGCCGACGGTTCGAGTCCGGCCGCGGGCATGAATGGTTTTAATTAAGAGTTGTATTCGGCTTGTGCTTTCCTCACTCTAGTGTACGCAATATCATAATTAAAGCCTGTTGGTACAAAATCGAATTGGAGTAAATGGCCGCAAAGACCGAAGACTTTTTTAAGGAAAAAAACCGTAATCGTGGATGCCTTGGTAATACTGTTTCAAACACTGGGGGAACGCATTGGATTTTCTCATACAATCTGTATTCTATAAACTGTTGGATGCACTCAAATAACATGCAGGGAAAAAGTTTTCAGACTCTAAATTTTAATACATTGGGAATATATTTTCAATATCAGATTATTGGTCGTTTTTTTGCTTAGCGATATATGTAGCCGGTAAACAGGTGGAGCGTAACTCGTTACTTGTGTTTTATTTGGTATCGAGAAGTTACTACATTATTGAAGTTATTAAATAATGCTGAACCAGCTTGTAGTCATTATGCAATATTATTCACGACGATACCCTAGAATTCGGTCACTTAAAAACTTTCTGCTTGATCAGCTCTTGTTTTTTTTTTTTTTAAATCCACGAAACTCTTGTTTCGGCAGAAATTGCATATCATAGGACCAATAAGAATATAGACAGAGAAAAACAGGGACATCGGCCATGGATTATATGTAGCAACCACTATACCATCTTCGCGGAGTGATTTCATGGAAGTATATAACCGAAAATTGTTACGTTTTTAGGAGGGGAAGGACTTGGGATAAGGAACGGGAAGGGATATGACATCAACCTTTGAAGAAACCATATCGGCATTCACTTGGAGTGATTTCGGAAAATCTGGATGTCAGAACGTGATATGAGCTCGCTTTTTTCCGAATTCCAAGTACGAACGTTACCTATACCGAGCGTGATGGGTGAGCGGTAACGCTCTGTCCTGGCCTCCGAGAGGACGCGGTTATGAATCATCGTCCAGACAGAAAGATTTTTAATGGTTTTATTAAATCGCTTCAGGCGGGTATGGCGATGGTTTGAAATACCGTGACAGAATTCCTTCTGTTTCTTACACCACTCCTTTCCCGATGGCTAACAACCTCGACGTCAAGAAACTCTTCCGTCATACATCGGACTTTCTATTGTTGGGATATATTCGTGATAACAATTTACAGAAGCTTTATGCAATACTAATGACTAGACACTGGATTATATGCAACACAAAAAACTAGAAAAATGCATTCAAATATGCATGAAAAATGCTTAAAATATGCATAAAAAAATGTCAAAAAGTGTTAAAATATACAACATAATAAAGTATAAAATTAGTAATTTTTAATTTTTTTTTAATTTCAAAATCAGCATGCATTTACACTCCTGGAAATTGAAATAAGAACACCGTGAATTCATTGTCCCAGGAATGGGAAACCTTATATACACATTCTTGGGGTCAGATACAACACATGATCACACAGACAGAACCATAGGCACATAGACACAGGCAACAGAGCATGCACAATGTCGGCACTAGTACCGTGTATATCCTCCTTTCGCAGCAATTCAGGCTGCAATTCTCCCATGGAGACGATCGTAGAGGTGCTGGATGTAGTCCTGTGGAACGGCATGCCAAGCCATTTCCACCTGGCGCCTCAGCTGGACCAGCGTTCGTGCTGGACGTGCAGACCGCGTGAGACGACGTTTCATCCAGTCCCAAACATGCTCAATGGGGGACAGATCCGGAGATCTCGCTGGCTAGGGTAGTTGACTTACACCTTCTAGAGCACGTTGGGTGGCACGGGATACATGTGGACGTGCATTGTCCTGTTGGAACAGCATGTTCCCTTGCCGGTCTAGGAATGGTAGAACGAGGGGTTCGATGACGGTTTGAATATACCGTGCACTGTTCAGTGTCCCCTCGACGATCACCAGAGTTGTACGGACAGTGTAGGAGATCGCTCTCCACACCATGATGCCGGGTGTTGGCCCTGTGTGCCTCGGTCGTATGCAGTCCTGATTGTGGCGCTCACCTGCACGGCGCCAAATACGCATACGACCATCATTGGCACCAAGGCAGAAGCGACTCACATCACTGAAGACGACACGTCTCCATTCGTCCCTCCATACACGCCTGTCGCGACACCACTGGAGGCGGGCTGCACGATGTTGGGGCGTGAGCGGAAGACGACCTAACGGTGCGCGGGACCGTAGCCCAGCATCATGGAGACGGTTGCGAATGGTCCTCTCTGATACCCCAGGAGCAACAGTGTCCCTAATTTGCCGGGAAGTGGCGGTGCGGTCCCCTACGGCACTGCGTACGATGCGACGGTCTTGGCGTGCGTCCGTGCGTCGCTGCTGTCCGGACCCAGGTCGACGGGCACGTGCACCTTCCGCCGACCACTGTCGACAACATCGATGTACTGTGGAGACCTCGCACCCCACATGTTGAGCAATTCGGCGGTACGTCCACCCGGCCTCCCGCATACCCACTATACGCCCTCGCTCAAAGTCCGTCAACTACACATACGGTTCACGTACACGCTGTCGCGGCATGCTACCATTGTTAAAGACTGAGATGGAGCTCCGTATGCCACGGAAAACTGGCTGACACTGACTGCGGCGGTGCCCAACCACTGCGCAGCTAGCGCCCTTCGACGGCGAACACTGCTGTTCCTGGTGTGTCCGCTGTGCCGTGCGTTTGATTATTGCTTGTACAGCCCTCTCGTAGTGTCCGGAGCAAGTATGGTGGGTCTTACACACCGGCGTCAATGTGTTCTTATTTCAATTTCCAGGAGTGTAGTAAGTTAAATGAATAACATGTTTAGAAATTTGATAAATATCAATTAATTAACTTTTTGTTTGTTTTTAAAAGTAAAAAATTGGGTAATGTTCCAAATCTTCAATATTTTTTCTTGAATCTCTTAAAATCTTTATATATAAAGATGAATGTATGTTTGTTTGTTTGTTGGTTGGTTTGTTGATTTGTTTGTTTTTCATACAAATCCACAGTTTTTATCCGTTCTCGATGAAACAATGCACACTTATCCTGTGAAACAAGGAGAAAAATACTGTCTACATTTGGTTGCAAAATTATCTGTATAAATAACACATTTGTCTCATAAATTCGAAATATGGCGGTAGACAGACACTTTGGATGTGGACGACTCCGTACCGAGTTTCCGCGTAGTGGTCTGGCAGCTGAGTAGCCAAAGCGCTGGCTTACGAACGTCATGGTCTCCGGTTCGAATCTCCGTCGGGGATAAGATTTTTAAAAATTGTTTTTCATCGTAAGAGTCAGGCCTGGGCCGTAGGTTATTTGGATTGAATGTTAAACCGTAGATATTAGAAAGTTAGGGGTGCAATGCGAAGCAAATCGTAGGTATTCTTGCAATGTTGTAGGTGTATACTCTTTTACGTTATAATGATCCCTCAGGTTTTGTTCGCAGTCAGTGTGTAAGTGTGAACCACAGTAATATTATTATAATTTTGATACGTTATGACTCCCAATTGGCTATATCGTTGTGATGGAATTTTATAAGGAAATCTGTATGAAGGGCACAGGATATTGTTTGCAGTGTGATTAACAGTTGTAGTCACGAAATTTTGAGACCTTATCGAATGGTGACAGAAATATGTTGGCAATTGATTCTTATAACTTGGAAATACGGCGATAGACAGACACGTTGGATATGCACGTCTTCAGACCGTGTTTCCGTGTAGTGAGCTGGAAGCTCAGTGGCTAAAGAGCTTGCTTACGAACGTCGTGGTCTCTGGTTGAAATCTCCGTCGGGGATCAGATTTTTAAAAATTGTTTTTCATCGTAAGAGTCACGCCTGGGTCGTAGGTTATTCGGATTGAATGTTAAACTGTAGATATTAGAAAGTTAGGGGCGCAATGCGAGGCAAATCGTATGTAGTCTTGCAATGTTGTAGGTGTACACTTTTTTACGTTATAATGATCCCTCAGGTGTTGTTCACAGTCAGTGTGTGAGTGTGAACCACAGTAATATTATTATAAATACGGAAGTAAGTCTCTGTCTTTTTGTTACGTTTTGACGACTAAATGGCTATATCGTTGTGATGTAATTTTATAAAGAAATGTGTATGAAGGGCACAGGATATTTTTTCCTGTATGATTAACAGTTGTAGTCACGAAATTTTGAGATCTTATCGAATAGTGACAGAAATATATTGGAAATTAATTCTCTTCAAGAGGCAGGTTCTACGGTAGAATGATATAGCGATAACTTTCCTGTCATATTATGCCGGCTCGATATTGTTTGGGACTAATCCTTCGTTACCAACAACTTACTATATTTAATTCTGGCAAAAAAATTCTTAATCCACGCGTAAGAAGTCGCGGGTACGAGGCTAGTATTTTTATAAGTGTATATGGTCTGTTCCACATCAACCGATGTAACTGGGCAGTATTTGAAATTGGGTGCTGTGTTAGCAGTCATTGTTTCTGGAAAAAGTTCAGCCATCCCATTACTAAAACTATCAATTTGACAGAAAGGTTCAAAACCTGGGTTATTGTTCAAACTATTTTCAAACGTCACATTAAGTTTACACAGGACTACCTCTAACAATGCAGATTTTATTCATTAACTGAATAGATTCAGTCAATGTCAAACCTTGAGTTTCAAGCTTTTTAATACACATAGGTATGTAGGAAAAATTAGTGCTTATCGCAACTATGGTTTTAATACTAGAATTGTTAAATGCTTCCTTGCACTGACAAACTGTCATAGCACCTCCACTATCAAAGTCGTATACAACACCTTTAATGGCTTCGAAATGTTCATCGTTAATCAGTACAGCTTCAACCCACGTTGACCATTGAGTTACCACTGGTTATGGAGGTAAAGACACATTTGGCATTTCTTTTTTAAAAAAAATTATAGGCATTATTACAAGAATGTGCCTTCAGAAACGCTTTCTTTGTTGATGAAATCAGTTTATTTACATTCCCAAACGTGGGTCGTAGCTCTTCAGCGAGTCGTCGTAGACTAAGAGCTGTGCTGCTAATAGGTTTGGCGGCTACAACGTACGATTTTATTTATTGACTAGGTACACTACCGAAAAATCTTGTAAATATAGCGAAAATATGTATTATCGCTAGGTTTTAGGTAGAATATGCAATTAGCTTAATATGCATATGCAAACATGAAAATGCATATAACCCGGTCTCTACTAATTTTTTTTTTTTTTTTGTAACAGTTTAACGTCCCTTTTTAACAACGTGGTCTTTAGAGACGGGAAAGGATGGGGGCAAGGAATGGGAAGGAATTCGGCCATGGCCCTTTTGAAGGAAGCATCCCGGCATTCGCCTGGAGTGATTTGGGGAAACCATGGAAAACCCAAATCTGGATGCCCGGACGGGGATTCGAACCGCCGTCCTCCCGAATGCGAGGCCAGAACGTCTCTACTAATGACACAACGTTTGAATAGGAACCCACGTTTCAGAACTGGTTTTTCGCCTATTACATGGAACTGTGTTCCGCGAGTGTTTCTGATTGAAGGGTATGTTTGTTAAGGAATACCAGCAACTTAGAAAATTAGATATAGAAAGTACCTATATTTCTAGTATATGAACATCTATACAGGCACTTCGTCACTGTCGCCCTTCCACAGAGATATGTGAAATATTTGAATAAGACATGAATATAGTTTATGTTTCGCTTTTACACTTAGCAAATAAAAGCGTTGTTGTGGCAGAAATAAAGCAATTTTGGTGGATGAGGTTTACGAAGGGCGTGCTACCAACAGAAGCGTGCTGTACATTTACGACGTTTCCAAATCGTGTGATCAACAGAGTATGAGAGTAGATAATGATGCAGAAACGCCCTTCTTTTTCGAGAGGTAGTGATTTGGTTTGAAGCCCTAGGAAATCACTGCACATGACATAGTTACAGATCCATAACTAGTCAAGTAATTTTATTGTTGAAAAACTTTCACCTATTATTGACATAGATGAATTAATTCGATCTAATTCCTAAAAAAAAAAAAAATTGCTTGTAACCTTCAAGTGTAACAAAAAATTACTTAGTTAAAAAAAAAAAATTAAATGATTTGCTTAATCATCGTTTTAGAAAGAATTATTACCAGCCTAAGTACTAAATCAATGAGATAGTAGTTTATATAATGGTATATACAGTTATATTTGCTTACTAAATTGTCTTGAGAAATATATGACACAATCAGTAATAACTGTCATTACTGCCTAAAAAATTTGAAGGTGTTAATTGAATAAGGTATTTTTTTTTTTTTTTTTTTTTTGGAGTTTACTGTCCTATGGATAGTGATGAGATAAAGAACAATTCAATGTATAATGCAATGTGTAAGTTAAATTCTTGTGATTTTTATACTGATGGTTTAGTTTACTTTTAGAACTACGACATTGTAGAATCCTAACACTCAAGCCAATTCTCAGGGCATATATGCTAAGTAAACACCTCGGCAATTAATACCACCGTAAGAAATAATATGTTACCTGTATATGTCACTTGCATTGGCGCGTGTTGTACAGGTATGTGATACAGTATGGTTTAAGAAATAAAACTAGGTCACATTTTCTTTAATGTGTTGTCGGAGTCCACTTTGGTTGTCGCTTTAGCTCTAGGTTGTATAATGAAACAGGCACGGTCGTTTTTGTGAGTACTCGGAATCTCAAGCGTATAACCCGTTACACATTCCGTAACATTTCTAGGATTCCTTGCCTCTACATGCATAACCCGTTGCACATTCCGCCACAGTTCTAGAATTCCTTTCCCGTACGTGGTATGCGCCTGAGCCTAATATTCCGGGTGAAACATATCGCAAGCAAATTTTCACATCAACTTTCTCTTATCTCCTTTCGAATTACCCACATTTAATGTACTCGGTGCAGATATTATATAAGCATCATAGGGAGTGAGGATACATATATTCCTTAAATTAAGTTTCCACAGAATGTTTGTTTTAAAAGAAGTCGTCTTTTATTTTAATATATTGAAAATGACCGGATGCATAATCTTTGATATAACAGTTGAGCCCGTATGATATGCCGATTAGTCGAAACATGAAAAAGAAATTACGAACGTATAACGTGCCGAAAAGCTTCAGAAAGCCGGTTGAGATAACGGTAACTTCTGAGCAATTATTTATAACAGCCTTAACATAATGCTAAAAAAGCAGATACTTCTCCATAAGAGTGATTTTTACCAAATCCATTCCAGTTTCGTAAAAGGAACACGTTATTTACTAGACCAAATATAACGTTCCTGGAAACATATATTTCAATATTCACCTGCAAATATGTTGCGATATTCACTTTCTTCAAAGGGCTTTACAATGATTTAGAACAGTGAAGTGTTAATGGAGGTGATTGAATGTTGCAGATCGTCTATAAACTCAAAATTTCTTAGAAGCATTTGTTGCGTTATTTGGTTATTAAAATGTGCATTATTTACAATACATAAGGGCGAGTGAAAATAACACTATGAATAAATTTTACAAAAACCGCATTCATGAGAATGCTTTCAAGACAAATCATTTTGAGGACATTGAGTTACTTTACTGCAAATATTCCTACACAAAATATTTGTAAGAGCTTCAAACAAGAGATCATATATTTATTGTGGTATAATTCGTTTGTAATTTCGCACTATTGTCTGGTATTTCAATGAAAACGTTAAACATTTTTGATGAGGTTTAACGTTCTGTCAGAAACCGTAAAATTAAAAAAGATTACAGCTAATGAACTGTAATACTTATGGCCATCAAGGTGCCAAAGTGTGGTTGTGCTATAGTGTTTGTAAAACGTTTATTTCGTGTTTTGATTTGTGAGCTATCCCAGCATTTCCCTATATCATTACGGAAATACCACATAAAAATGTTGAGGCAAATTTGTCAAATATAACAGGGACACGTTATGTAAGTGTAGTACTCGACAGATTTCTGACATACTTGTTTGTGAACTCCTGGGTGCATGCTTTGAATTCATGAGCTTGAGGTATGAGGAATTTTCCAATAAATATTTATCAGTGAGGTCTACGTCAGCGTTATCTGATACAAGTCGCCCATTCTGTGTTAAATAACTTATACGGTATATTACCGCCACAGTTAAACGAAATACTGCAGCCTAACCGAAAATTATTTCTTTTCTACATTTGCTTCTCGTATTTCAAATCAAAACAGACTTATGTCACAAAATGCACCAGATTCGTCTCCCTAATTGCTGTTGTGAGAAATTGCATCTCATTTTTTCAAATTTCTTTCCTGAAAAAAATATGTTTTTCTGTTCTGTGGGTTTGTACATTTTATACTATATTTATAGGTAAAATAACTAATACGTTTCCAGCGATGTTGGCCATAATAATGCCCCTCCTTAACACCGGCCGTACTTAATTACTTAACTGACGTCAGTACTACGCTCAGACTCTAAGAAAAGTATTCTGTATCATGTAAAATCCCATGAGAATCCCACTCCCTGTTACGTACAATACAGCATGAAACAGCTTACACCAGTGAACATCTGTCTTGAAACGCAAAGTGAGTTTTGTGCACACAACTTAGACCATGCTGCCTCTGGCAGAAAAATTAATTTTCCGAGGCTAGATTTAATTTGTTAGGGATTATGCGCTGTTTAAGTGAAGAACTCCGCTACCAGACTATATCAGCCTTCCTTCTAAAATTCCATTGCACTTTAACTCTTTCTGCTACGGCTGACAGCTGCGGCAGTAGTCAGCTCTAATTATTAAACTATAGCAATGTTTTCGGGATGCGTTAACATTTCAAGTTCACTAACTCAAAGCTTTCTAAAATAAGAGTGAAATAATTGATAAATTTCTGAACGTAGATCTGAAATATACTTTACTTTTACCTACGCAAAAAGTAGTTGTGTATGGAAATTGTCTTCTGGACGCAATCTCTTACCTCTTGCGATTGCTATGACGAGTGTGCAGAAACATATGCATTTGAAAATGCATTGTTTTAAATCTCAATGCAGCCATTTAGTGTTTCTCATGTTTTCTCGAAATCACTTCAGCTGAATGGTGGATGTTTCTTTCGTGGACAATCTCATCTCGGCTTTATTTCGCTGTTGAAGAGCTGTAAATACATTAAAAAAATTGTTATTGGTACTAAGCAAAAGTCGATGGCAGCTTTCGTTGGACACTCTAATACGACTTCAATTTTCTGGTATTAAATTGATATTCTTATGTGTTGATATATATAGATAACTAGGGACTGTAGTTTTAATGATATGGAACAACAGAACAGTTTTGTGTTCAATTACTAAGTAATAATCAAATGTTGGATAGACATTTGTCAGCTGTAAGGTGTTTTAAATGCTTATTTTGCCTTTTATGGTACGTTTTGCCGTTTCAAATTTTTTCCTATTGTATTAATCAGCAGAAACAGAAAAAATATGATTAGAATGAAATTGAAATAGCAATAAATGTTATTATATTGATAAATTCAAATCACAATTCTTTTATCACTCTTCTCGCACTGATTTAATGCTCTCAGAATTAATAAATGCGGTATATTTTGATCAATGTCAGTCAAAATTTAAGTTAATCGTAAGAATCGCTTTATAATTATCGGATGTAGTTTGTGTGCCTTATTTTGAATCTGTGTTTAACAGCGAAGGAGCACACGCCCGGAGGTAATTTCTACACTGATCCACGTTCACAATTGATGAATTTCTATCATTAATGTTTAAAGACAAATTTTCTTTATCACCTACTTTCATCTTTCACGAAATTTTATTTCATATTATTTCAGCGCTTCAAGTAAATTGTTATTTTGACGGAGGGTATTGAGAAATTATAGAAAATACCTGTTATTTGGACGAAGGTAATAAAAAATTAGAGAAAATACCTGTTGTAGATAATAGACGAATGTGAGTAATAATGGTGCTTTATTCTTTCATACTTTTAAACGTCTTGATCTACTGCGATGATTGTTTTAAATGTTAAACTTTACGAATTGCTGAGTTACTGAATTACCGTCGATCTTCTTTGGAAGTAAACAAAATATGGAAATACACTTAGTGTTTTATGTTTTGTAGCCTATACGAGGTTGCCTCACGGGATTTCCCTCTGTCCGAATCAACCAGCTGCGCAGTTGCTTTTCTGGACCGCAGATTCTTTCACAGCCTTCAGCGCCACCAGCGACAACGTCTTGTGTCCTCTATAGCCTCAAACCCATGACCCTTTCTTTAACTTCACTTAAAGTCACGCAGTACCAAATCAGGAAAATATTCTTCTTTCTAGCATTCATCCTGCATTACAGAGTCTGGTTTACTGGACTTTTTTCCCATAAAATCGGATATTTTGCATCTTCGGGTTAGGCATTCATTAACATTCGCAAAAGAAGTTCTCGCATCTAAAGAGTTGCTACTGCGCAGTACGTGGCTGTACCGTCGCAGACGAGTCTCTCGCATTTTCTCGCAAATTGGAGCCACACGAAATACCGCCCTAATGTTGTCATTCCTTATGCGGGCCAATCTAATGAGATCTTGTGGCCATCGAATCATCTTCATTTCCATGACATGCAGCTGTTGTTAATGTTTTTTTCTACGTTCACTACTGGCCAACATTCAGTTACATACAGTGCCACTGGTTGAAAGGTAGTTGCATAAATCATCCATTTAAGGTACAGTGATCCTTGTGGCAGAGCTTTAAATACGTCACAACAGTATACCGAATTCATAGGCTGTTCCACCAGAATAAATTCTGAATCAACGATTTCTTCAACATCGACATTTCTCTGGTCTTCCCCAAATGCTTCGTAAATAATTTCACACGTTTTGCTATCAGTTTTTCCAGAGTTTAAACAAACATTTTATTCGTGCTTTATTTCACGTCGAAATCGAGGTCATTAAAGGGGAAGGGGGATGGAGGGCAAAGAACAGGACGAACTTAGCCATGGCCTCTTGAAGGAATCATCCCTCAATTCGCCTTCAGTGACTTCGGGAAACCATGGAAACCGAATTTTGGTTGGCAGAGCGGTGAATTGAAAAGGCGATCTCCTGAATGCCATGCCCAAGCATTAGATCTTACCCAACAGGTTCGATAAATTTGTATTTGTATATATGAAAAAAACGTATGCGATTACAAGTTTAAATTTCTAATGCAAGGTTGGCGCGAGTTAATGTTGATTCGATTTCCTGTTACATAACAACAATCCAGAATTTTTTGAATGCCATCTCTTACGTAATCATCGACAATATCAAACTTTCCCAAACGATTTTACTATCTTATCTGGTAAGTTATTCTGGCGGAAATTAATGACAGGTAATAGCAACACGGGTACTCTTAAATGTGCGTAAGCCTCATATTGAGGTGCTGAATAAGAAATTAGATAAAATGATATCATTATTTTCACAGTTACCACTTCCATATGACGGTGATGTTATGGAAAGAAGTCTTTATATCAGAGACAATAATGTTACATGTGTACTCAAATGTTATCAGTAAAATGTTAATATAAATATAAACCCACAAATCTATACCCATAAAGCCTTGAGAATCAAGTAAATAAGAGAAGATTCTTGTAATTGTATCAGTAGTAATCAAAATTTCAATAAAAATCTGTTATGGCCAGGAAGGGATCCAAAATTTGTTGTTCACCAATTCAGATACCTTCCAGAAACTACAGGTCATGAAAATCCATTCGGGGTTTGGAGAACAAATGTAATGTGATTGCAGGAATTGCTTAACGATATTCTTTTTCGCGGCAACGACAAAACACAGCGCAAAACAAACATAAAATATTTAATCCTAATGAAAATTCTATTTCTATTTTATATAAAGAAATTAATGTATAATAACGTTATTGACTTTCTTATCTCATTTTCTGATAAACCTGATCATACCTCAATTATTTCTCTTCCGTAGGTATTTTCCCTCTGATGATTAGATGGACGGCAGCATTAACAGAATAACAAACTGATCAGACTCCATGTTACGAAAATTTAACACAAACTTCCTTAAATATCCATCCAATATGCATCAGATTCGGATAAACGACTTGCGGTTCTGCTTTAATGTAATGTGTCGTAAGATAGTGCGGATGTTAAACTGCCAAGATTCCGGAGAAAATGATTACATCTGAAATTAATTTAAACAATTCTCCTGTGTTTGTTAGATTAGTTTTACAGTTTATTTATGAATTTTTTTATCGTTTCCTACATTTCAAAGGTTGTTCGTTTGATATTTTACGTACTTAGTCAAAAAACTAAAATTTTTACGGATGTTTCAACTTATGAGCATTTCCGTCTGTATGAAGATAAGAAGTCTGGTGAACCGTTAAAGCGATTTATGCTCGAAGCCAATCTTGAACTGTGAGCTTTGATGTTTAATTTCACCCCGAGACTCTTTAACTCTTAGTCGAGTTTATAATCGTTAAAATAAACTTCGTATGTTTACTTCAATAACAACTTCAGGATTTAACATAAGTTGATTTTTTGTGAGAAATCCGAGTAATCGTCCTACCTTGAATGGTTTCAGAATGGTTATAAATAACACTAATATTGTTAAAGCCGTACAACCAGATCATATCATATGCTTAGTATCGAAAATTATTCCTATAGTAACAATACGTTTTTTCAATCAATGTCATTTGAGAGTACGGACGACACATGACAAATATAATACCCGGGCAGAAATACATATATATCTCTGGCCATTCTTTAATCGGCAACTCTTAAGACAAAATATTAGGCTAAATTTGTTTGTTCTTCGGAAGCTTCTTAGAGGTATGCTGAGAAAAATACATTTAAATCTTATAAATTACAATTTACAGGTTGTAGTGTCCTGATTAATTATCTACGTGAAAGTAATGATTAAAAACCTTTGATATTTACTTTTTTATAAATAATAAATTATTAAATGAAAAGGAATCTTTAAAATAATCCAGAGCACATAAAATTAAAAGTCACTAGCTGACCATTTATTTAACAATTGTATAAGCAACAGACAAACGTGGTTCACGTAAACTTTGGTAGCAATTACAACTAAACGTCGCCATCTTTGTCCTACGTAAATAATCAATTTATTACTACAAAAAAAAACATATTATCATTCCGGCTAGTGCCACAAAGTAGTAACAAATTTTGATTTGTTACAAATATAAATGACTTGTTTTGAATTCGAAGGTCTAAACATGGATGCCTACAAAACATTGATTTTGAGAGTGAAGGTGATTTTAGTGTAGTCACTGTTCATGTTCTTGGAGTAATCATCAGCCCCCTATTGACATCCACCATCAGACACTTCATTGTTGTAAAAGGTTACACATTTCAACTGCTTCTAAGTGCTGTCAGCTTGTGTTACCCACAGCTGAACAAGGTGCTGAACCCTCAGTCCCCAAGAACTGCTCTCTTCGTCATCTCAAAGACAACGCTGTGTTGTCCTCTCTTCACCACTCGTCTCCTGGACTTGTATTCAGTCCGTTTTGCGTATTCGTTCGAGATGTCATCTGTTAGCTTTGAGTGACCTTCCTCTCAGCATTCGAACACAAGTCAAAGCAACCGCCTGGGGTGTAAACAACCTACTTCTCCCATTCATCTGTTGCCTGCCTCCAAACACCACCGGTTCCAATTAAATGTCTGGCCTCTTGTACCGCGATACAAAGGCCAAGGACAAATAACTGAAGCTTCACTTTTCACTTCTTTAAAGGCACTGATCCACGTCCAGATGTTCATCTATCTCTCACGTATAATAAATATATAGCGACAGCTACTTTGTCATGCGTTTTATATCTGCACTGCACGTACCAATCTTTATTAAGATAATGAGGTTATGTTATTACACACTAAATTACTAATAGTATAATCAAGACGCTTTCACCAACATAAATCAAACATACTTTTGCTGTTTGCAACTTTACTCACGTGTGTTTTACAGTATCGATATGATGGTTAGAACTGGATAATTAAATTTGCGATAATTTAATTTATAACATCACTCCGATCGACGTGTTTGGATTTCAGTTACACGAAGGATAAAACGAGGGAAATAATGTGATGCACTAAATTCCGAATGTTAACGTTAGTAGGTCCTGATGTTCGGATTGCCGTTACCATCGGCTACAATATTTTCGAGAGTAAAACCATAAAGGCACTCTGTTTCTGTTAATTTCGGTGAAGCGAAGGCAGAGTTTGGTCATGAGACAATACACAGATATTTAATATTTGGAAAACAAGCCATTACACCCCAGATAATAACCGAACAAGAATAAATAAGACGCATGCTACACACTTTTAGCAAGGATTAATAATTGAATGATGGAAGAGGATACTGATTTAATTGTATGGAGAGACTGATCTGAATAATCGATGGTTGCAGATGAAACACGATTGACTTATGGAAAATAGTGACGGCTGCAGCCAGAGAAAATATTGTACTGAAGTTGTTTAGAATTTAAATGAGTGGTTCATTATATGAAATATTGAGCGTAGACTTTATAATATTGTTTTTGTAAGAATATATTAATGAGAGATCCCAGGTAGAGTATACAGTTGTATTTCAGATGTGAAAGAGGAGGACAATGAGATCCGTCTTGTATGAAGAAAGACAAAACGTATTTTTTCCAGTTGGAAAGGAGCGACAGGAAGCTAACGTACACTGCCAGGAATTTCATCACCACCAAAGAAAGTGATGGATCATAATTAGTTACTCTCGCTCAATGGTTCGTCATAATCCTAAATTACTTAAATTGCGATTATTAATTATGCATTATTAAAATTAATGAAAAGTGTTCTTGATATTATTGAGTAGCGTTTGAACAGTCAGCGAGTGCAGTAGCGTATTTTGTTGTTGTTTTTTATCTGTAGTGGTGTGGGTATTTGAATAGTGTAATCTCTGAGTGTTTATATTTTGTAAACAGTGGTCGTTAGTAGCGTTTGAACACTCAGCGAGTGCAGTAGCGTATTTTGTTATTGTTTTTTATCTGTAGTGGTGTGGGTATTTGAATAGTGTAATCTCTGAGTGTTTACATTTTGTAAACAGTGGTCGTTAGTAGCGTTTGAACAGTCAGCGAGTGCAATAGCGTATTTTGTTGTTGTTTTTTATCTGTAGTGGTGTGGGTATTGAATAGTGTAATCTCTGAGTGTTTATATTTTGTAAACAGTGGTCGTTAGTAGCGTTTGAACAGTCAGCGAGTGCAGTAGCGTATTTTGTTGTTATTTTTATATCTGTAGTGGTGTGGGTATTTGAATAGTGTAATCTCTGAGTGTTTACATTTTGTAAACAGTGGTCGTCAGTAGCGTTTGAACAGTCAGCGAGTGCAGTAGCGTATTTTGTTGTTGTTTTTTATCTGTAGTGGTGTGGGTATTTGAATAGTGTAATCTCTGAGTGTTTACATTTTGTAAAGAGTGGTAGTTAGTAGCGTTTGAACAGTCAGCGAGTG
>CM061920.1:192436811-192471471 GCA_031002005.1 Vandiemenella viatica
AGTCCATTCCTCTATTCCGTACACACCTGCACTCCTATCAGCTACCCATACCTTGATATTCCTCTTCATTCGTAGTTTTTCCTTGGGATTCTCTGCTCCTCCATTCTCTTAACGTAACCATACATTTTCGTCTAGAGTTCATTATCATTTCCCGTAATAATTTCGTCAAAGTGTAAAAAAAAATACAAAATATGAAATCTATAAATAGAGTAATGTGTAGTATTACTAAGTTAACCGTTTTATTTTGAAAAACACAGGTCTGTGCATTCCATCTGAGAAACAGAGAAGCCAGAAGGAAGTTGAACATCAACTGGAGGGGGCAACAACTACTACACTGCGATACACCTAAATATCTAGGAGTAAAGCTTGATCGATCTCTCACATTCAAAACCCATTGTGAGGATCTGAAACTTAAAGTATCTGCCCGGAACAACATCATCCGGAAACTTACAAGTACCTCCTGGGGAGCACATCCAAATGTGCTTCGTACATCTGCCCTGGCACTTAGTTTCTCTGCAGCAGAATACTCAGCACCAGTTTGGCAAAACTCTGCACATGCTAAGCAGGTTGATATAGCATTGAATGATACTGGTCGCATTGTAACAGGTTGCCTAAAACCAACTCCTATTAGTAAAATATACCAAATCATGGGTATAGCACCACCTGACATTCGTAGGAAAACAGCTGCAGAGAGGGAGAAGAGGAAACAAGAAACAGACCCCAGACACCCTTTGTTTGGACACGAACCTCAACCCACAAGGCTGAAGTCAAGGAAGAGCTTCGTACAATCAACTACAGCCATAACATCTTCTACTGGAGCACGCCGTCTAGAACTATGGCGAAATTCGTTGCCTGAAGAACAGTGGAGGAACATCAAAGAGGCACCGGCTGCGGGATGTAATCAGCCATATGCTATATGGAAGGCTCTAAACAGATTAAGAACTGAAGTGTCCCGATGTAAATATAATATTAAAAAATGGGGGTACACTAATGACAACGATCTATGTGAATGTGGTGAGCTTCAGAACCCACAACATCTTCTGATATGCAGGAATCTCCCTGAAACCTGCAATATCGACGACCTTTACAGGGCAAACGAGAAGGCCATCAAGATTGCGGAATTCTGGTCACATTCTATATAATTGTGTTTATAGTTTAATATTAATTAATTAATGTTATTTGTTTTTTCAACTTGTTATGTCCTGGACACGAGAAATAAAAACTAAGTTAACAAAATCTTCTCTGGTGTCCAGCGGATGGTGGTGCAAAAACACGACGTGTCGAGGCAGAGACAGTCGGCTGAGAACAAGTACAAGATACCTGATGAAGACAGCAGAGTCAGCTGTCGAAACGTCGTGTTTTTACACCACCATCCGGCTGGACAGCCGAGAAGATTTTGTTGCATCGATACGCGGGAAAGTCTCCATTCACACAATTACTAAGTTATTTGTTTTATAATCAAACCTCATTTGTTGAATATTGACACTATTGATTCTTTGAGGAACAAAGGTTCTGTTCCCAGGTGTAATCAATGTAAACGTCACCATTTCAAAGAAACATTTGTTCGTGCCTCCTGTTTTTATTCCACTCAATATTTTCTGAATATAAACGAAAGTTCAGAGAAATGTTTATCCTCGTGTGATGTCTGCAGCCCTGGCACCACCACGCCACTACTGTGCGAGAACCGCCCGCCGTCGGGCCTGCCACTTGGCAGCTGGCCCTACCTGCTGTGCTGTGACCACCAGCACTTCTGCAACAGCGGCGCCATCATGAAACCGCCGCCCTGGCTGCACGCTATCATCGCCGGTAAACACATCGCATACATAGATACTCTGCATTTCACAAAGGTGTTGGAAGCAGAGGGTTCATTCCACCTAAAATAACTCTGTATATTCCAATCTCGAATAGCACGAGGGAAGGATAAATGCATATAAGCATCAGTACGGCACCTAATTTCTGTATTCTTATCTCTCCTGCCACTGCGAACCAAATAGGTTGATGGACGAAGTATTTCGTCGCACTCGTAAATGAAAGTAGCTATTCGCATGTTTGACAATAAATTCAAACGAAACATACGTCGATCGTATGCCAATAATGCCAGCACAGACTATCAATTAATTCTGTGACGCTTTCGTTAAGACTGTGGCAAGTTGTCACGAATCGAGCGGCTCTTCCTCGTACTTTCTCTGTACTGTCAATCAACGTTTGCGATACGGATCCGAAACGTCGCAACTCCAAATATGGGCGCACTTAAGTTTTGTTGGTTATCTCCTTAGTATATGAGCTGCAATTAATCAAAATTCGACCTATAATTCGCAGCATAGAATTAGCTCTACATACGACCAAAGTTATTTGCAGGTCCAATTTCATGTTACTTTGTACCGTTCCACCCAATTGTTTCAAGGAATCAACCATTTCATTAAATTAATTTTTTATTTTGTACTCCTGAATAAGCGGCTTTTTAGTTATTTATGCATATTGTTTCGTCCTTTTTGTAAGTCAAGGTAATTTGCCAATGATACCACCATTCCAAAATGACATCCAGATCACGTTGAATTTTTAAGCAATCGGCCGAATTCCTTATTTCCACAGAGATGACTGCATCATTGCCGAACAAACTTAAACTGCTCCAAAATCATTAACAAAATTAAGAAAAGAAGTGGTCCTAGTACACTTCCTTGATGGAAGCCCGATGTAACGCATTAGTAGACACTTCTCTGTCAACGATGGCGTACTTCGACGGACCAGCTAGGAAATCTCGTGCCCATTCACAAATCTGTTCCTATGTACTGCACCCTGGAATCTTTGCTAAAAAGCCATTTTGTGGCACAGAGTTCAAAGTTCTGAAAATGTAAAAATATTGTGTCAACTTCTGATCCTTCATCAATAGCTTTCATAACGTGAAAATGTGAAACTAGAGCCAGCTGTGTCTCAAACGATCTGTTCTTCCGAAATCCGTGTTTGCATCTAGAAACTTCATAGTGTCCCATCATGTAACATACTCCAGAACTCCACTGCCGACAGATGTTAGAGATATGGATCGGGAGTTCCCAGCATCTCTTCGATCTCCTTTCTTGAAAACGGGGATTACTTACGCATTTTTCTAGTCGGAAAGTACGTTTGTCGCATCTGGGGATTTACAGTATACATCAAACAGATGCGGTTCGATTTCTGTCGCCTACTCTGAAAATACTGTTACTCGGATACCATCAGCACGCGCTGCTTTCCCCACTTGAGTCGTTTTAATTGCCTTATAATACGCGCAGTATCTGCTCGTAACGAATTCATCTCCACATGTCACACAATTACCTGTAGTGTGTCAACAAACATTCACCATTTGTCATTAACACATTATCCTAATTCAGATGATAAAATGAAACCATAAAACCATCCTACTAGAAAAGAATCTTCGTAGGGAACTTAAAAGTATCGCTCAAGAATTTGCCAGTGCGCAATTGATATAATAGTTTTTACTGCATTATTTTACTAAAATAACTTTTATAACTGCGTAAATATTTTATTAAAATACGTATATTAACTATGTACAACCACATTGCATGGTAGTGCATGAAAATATAATAACAATAAAAGATAAGATTTTTTATTAGGAGTGAAACAGATATTCCTCTTCAGCCGAATGCGTCCGAATATCCGTTTTCGATGGAATTTGTCCGTCACTCGGCTGTATTCCAGTGGACGCGAAACAATACCTTTACTTGTCTTGGGGTTAGTCCGTCATATTCGGCCTTAACCCTCAGTTTTGCAATCTCTAACGTATGAGCTCTCATGTGAACATGGACAAGCAAACTGCACTCTAAACCGAAGTGTTTGCTACAAAATACGCTTTTATACCGACTTTTAGCCTTTCAGCTCTATTAATCAGGATGCAGATTTAAAGAGTTTCTAAGTAGTAGATTAGTTCATTTCGTGATTTTAAGTAGCCTCCTATATGGTGTGAATGAACCGACCATTCTCAGCTTAGCTGTTTCTGAGATATGGGAAGTAGTTTTATGATTTAAACCTATCCAATTACGTCGGAGGGCTATAGTTGCATCATCTCGCAATGGGTTTGGATTAAGAGCTTACAGAAGTGTTGACGGTAACTGCTCCGTTATGAGGGTATTTTTAATTTGACGGTCGCCTCGTGTTTCAAGCGAAGTGACCCCCAATGGCCAGGCATTGTGCTCCTCTCTTGCCTTCACCAACTGTATTAGTAACCAGAACACGTAGTCATTACTATCATCTCTCAGATTAACATCCAAAATGGGCTGTAAGTATCAAGCTTACCGCTAACGACTCTGGAGCTGGAATGCCTCCTGCAAAAATATCCATCTACCCTTCAGGTCGCCAATTAGCGTAAACGAAACGAAAAGCAAGAAGCAAAATAAATAAATAATCTACTAGCAAAGCTATATGCTACGAACTCAACTACTTTTATGCCCAATGATTATTCCAGTAAAATAACCTCACCTTGGGTAACCAGTGGAATGGATCCAATATAAAAGACCTATGTCTGAGCGTAATGGGAGAATTTCAACATAATTTTTAGGTGACAGAGTTTCTAGCTACCACCAAATATGATTAATGATTTCAAGATAGAACTTGTTAATCAAGTTGAAAGATTGTAACGAAGTTAAAGCTATTTTCTTTTATGCTATATTGTCATTGATTGCGCATATACCACAAGTAAATCTTGTGTTATGAAACATTTTTCTGTATACTACGTGACGTCTTATGTAGCATCAATCAGAATTACGCCAAATTTCATATTTAGGTGCTTATTTGAGTGGATGTGTAACATTTTGCTGTCACTGTTTCCATTTAAATACCCTAAGTCTGTGAATTTTATACCCTCCACAACATACTTTCAGTATGACTAACGCATTAAGACCATGCCTGGTGGGTTAGTGGTAATGCAGTTGCGGACCTTCGGACAGACGCTGGTTCGACCTCTGGTCCTGCTATCCAGATTCCGATTTTTCACGGTTTATCGAAATCACTGCAGATGAACTATAAACTCCTGATTTAAAATTTGCTGTGTCATAGTTTAAAAATGTAACAGTTATAACTCTTATTTATATATTTTTTTATTAGCAGTAGGTAATAGTAACATTCGTTGTATGCAGTGTTTCTCAGATTAATCTTAAGTTTAAGGCAGCTAAAGCATTTTTTACTGCTTTCATTTTGGTAAAGATAATTTATCAGATATGAGTAAATATAATATGTTTCCCATACGAACTGACGTAATATGGAGAAAGTCCGTGACGGTTTCGTTACGGATCTTGGTGCTAACTATCTCTAGTCGTGGGTTAACAACGTCAAATGTTCCAAACCAATCTATGATACGACATTTCATGCCAAATGCTGCAAAAGTATGGTTTAAGTGAATTAGAAGAGATGCTGAAGTTGTATTATACTGTTAACAGAAATACTGGTGCATTTATCAGTGTGTACACCCTGAAGAAGTGAAACTTCCATTTATTTTCTGCGTATTTTTCCTGTCTCTTTTTTTGTATATTATTTTAAGTTTCTTTCAAAATCGAAAAAAGATGATATTGTATTGCATTTGTACAGTAAATAGGAACTTTTTACAAGTTATTCTCGTAAACAAATGAAAATTATTAAAAATTTAAAGCATATTTCATTAGATTATAAAGTACTGCATTTGTATCTAACCTTAGTCTGTACATATTATGAATTTAGAGCTTTTACTTTGTCGAAAATCTTGGATAAAATTATCTCATAACCGTTCTTACAATAAATTTTCGTTAGTAACTAGCTTCTTAAACCGTCAGTAGTGACGGGCTGAACGCAGATTTCTGGCCCATAACTTAAATATTTCATTCTATTTTAAAGGGGGATGTTACTATTTCTGCATGAAAATGAAAGCTTTTATAACAGGTGCATTAACACATTCACTGTATTGTTATATTTACGTGATTCAACATTTCTTTTCTAACTTTAGCAGGAATCAGAGAATATATTGGCATCATTTGCATCGAACAAATATAAATAAACAAAAGCAACTAGCACAGACACACACACATATATATATATATATATATATATATATATGTGTGTGTGTGTGTGTGTGTCTCACTATGTAATAATGGTGACTCTCCTGTATGTAAATATATTGTCTGACGCCATCACGTTATTTTCTAAAACAAACTAAGCTTTAACATTTAAGTGCGCATGCGCAGAAAGTTGTGGCCCAGGCTCACTTAAAGCACAACGCGTGACGCTATTAAATTTCTTCCTACACCCAAAGCAGTTTCACTTCAGGAAGATAGAGATACAGTTTTAGGGGCTAGCGGAGTAGGGTTGAAGTGTCTGATGGCCTCCCTGTCCATGTCGACAGCCCGCAACGTGAGTTCCTCGCGGGTGCCGCTGGACTCAGGTCAGCTGGCGTCGCCCACCGCCGCAGCCTCTGCCCCCGCCGCCCCCTGCCCGCCCCTCGCTGCCACCCCCGGCCCGGGGGGATGATGCTGGTCGCCCAGCCCCTCGTCGTGGCTGTCACGCTAGCAGGGCTCGCTCTGCTATGCGCAGTGCTCGCCTGCGGTTTCAGGATGTTGCGCCAGCAGAGGTAAGGCGTGGCAGTAACTTCTCCTCATCACCATGTTACAAAATCTGTTCTAAACTATCTTAACCGTACATTAGGAATGAAGTTAATTTAATAAAGACTGTTACAAATCCTTACACTCCACAATTTCTTTATGCCTTAGTTTATCCCGTTTGTTAACGACCTGAGGTGGACCGCTTCATCACGAAATACTAGAACTACAGAATATTGTATGAATCATACCTTCTGATTTTTTATTCAGTCATTTCTTGACAAGTAAGATGTTATTATTAGTTTGCAGAGCGGTTTGGAGACTCAGCTGCTTTGCCGGCCTCGATAGCGTAGGAACTAGAGTGCCGGGTGTCGCCGGTTCGAGTCTGGAATAGGGCATAAGCCTTACGTGTCTTGTGTCCGTCCTGTGGTGTCTATAATTATTTGGAAACAATATATGCTGGATAAATCGAAAATCCTGGATAATTCGTAAACACGATTGAGCTAACTGTATGGCCTAAGAAACCGAAATCATAAATAAATGAAATAATGGTGCGAATGAGACTTTCCCGGCGTATTGATGCATTGAATTGTTCATGGGAGTTCAGCCGGATAGAGTTATAGAATGACGACGTTTCAACAACCTGCTCTGTTGTTAATCAGGTCTATTTTTAGATATTACTTCTTGAAATAGACCTGATGAAGACAACAGAGCAGGTTGTTGAAACGTCGTCATTCTATAACTCTATCCGGCTGAACTCCCATGAACAATTCAATGCATCAATACGCCGGGAAAGTCTCCATTCGCACCATTATTTCATTTATTTATGATTTTCGGTTTCTTAGGCCATACAGTTAGCTCAATCGTGTTTACGAATTATCCAGGATTTTCGATTTATCCAGCATATATTGTTTCCAAATAATTATAGACACCACAGGACGGACACAAGACACGTAAAGGCTTATGCCCTATTCCAGACTCGAACCGGCGACACCCGGCACTCTAGTTCCTACGCTATCGAGGCCGGCAAAGCAGCTGAGTCTCCAAACCGCTCTGCAAACTAATAATAACATCTTACTTGTCAAGAAATGACTGAATAAAAAATCAGAAGGTATGATTCATACAATATTCTGTAGTTCTAGTATTTCGTGATGAAGCGGTCCACCTCAGGTCGTTAACAAACGGGATAAACTAAGGCATAAAGAAATTGTGGAGTGTAAGGATTTGTAACAGTCTTTATTAAATTAACTTCATTCCTAATGTACGGTTAAGATAGTTTAGAACAGATTTTGTAACATGGTGATGAGGAGAAGTTACTGCCACGCCTTACCTCTGCTGGCGCAACATCCTGAAACCGCAGGCGAGCACTGCGCATAGCAGAGCGAGCCCTGCTAGCGTGACAGCCACGACGAGGGGCTGGGCGACCAGCATCATCCCCCCGGGCCGGGGGGTGGCAGCGAGGGGCGGGCAGGGGGCGGCGGGGGCAGAGGCTGCGGCGGTGGGCGACGCCAGCTGACCTGAGTCCAGCGGCACCCGCGAGGAACTCACGTTGCGGGCTGTCGACATGGACAGGGAGGCCATCAGACACTTCAACCCTACTCCGCTAGCCCCTAAAACTGTATCTCTATTTTCCTGAAGTGAAACTGCTTTGGGTGTAGGAAGAAATTTAATAGCGTCACGCGTTGTGCTTTAAGTGAGCCTGGGCCACAACTTTCTGCGCATGCGCACTTAAATGTTAAAGCTTAGTTTGTTTTAGAAAATAACGTGATGGCGTCAGACAATATATTTACATACAGGAGAGTCACCATTATTACATAGTGAGACACACACACACACACACACATATATATATATATATATATATATATATATATGTGTGTGTGTGTGTGTGCTAGTTGCTTTTGTTTATTTATATTTGTTCGATGCAAATGATGCCAATATATTCTCTGATTCCTGCTAAAGTTAGAAAAGAAATGTTGAATCACGTAAATATAACAATACAGTGAATGTGTTAATGCACCTGTTATAAAAGCTTTCATTTTCATGCAGAAATAGTAACATATCCCTTTAAAATAGGAAGAATGAAATATTTAAGTTATGGGCCAGAAATCTGCGTTCAGCCCGTCACTACTGACGGTTTAAGAAGCTAGTTACTAACGAAAATTTATTGTAAGAACGGTTATGAGATAATTTTATCCAAGATTTTCGACAAAGTAAAAGCTCTAAATTCATAATATGTACAGACTAAGGTTAGATACAAAATGCAGTACTTTATAATCTAATGAAATATGCTTTAAATTTTTAATAATTTTCATTTGTTTACGAGAATAACTTGTAAAAAGTTCCTATTTACTGTACAAATGCAATACAATATCATCTTTTTTCGATTTTGAAAGAAACTTAAAATAATATACAAAAAAAGAGACAGGAAAAATACGCAGAAAATAAATGGAAGTTTCACTTCTTCAGGGTGTACACACTGATAAATGCACCAGTATTTCTGTTAACAGTATAATACAACTTCAGCATCTCTTCAATTCACTTAACCATACTTTTGCAGCATTTGGCATGAAATGTCGTATCATAGATTGGTTTGGAACATTTGACGTTGTTAACCTACGACTAGAGATAGTTAGCACCAAGATCCGTAACGAAACCGTCAGGACTTTCTCCATATTACGTCAGTCTCACGGTATGGGAAACATATTATATTTACTCATATCTGATAAATTATCTTTACCAAAATGAAAGCAAGTAAAAAATGCTTTAGCTGCCTTAAACTTAAGATTAATCTGAGAAACACTGCATACAACGAATGTTACTATTACCTACTGCTAATAAAAAATATATAAATAAGAAGTTATAACTGTTACATTTTTAAACTATGACACAGCAAATTTTAAATCAGGAGTTTATAGTTCATCTGCAGTGATTTCGATAAACCGTGAAAAATCGGAATCTGGATAGCAGGACCAGAGGTCGAACCAGCGTCTGTCCGAAGGTCACGCAACTGCATTACCACTAACCCACCAGGCATGGTCTTAATGCGTTAGTCATACTGAAAGTATGTTGTGAAGGGTATAAAATTCACAGACTTAGGGTATTTAAATGGAAACAGTGACAGCAAAATGTTACACATCCGCTCAAATAAGCACCTAAATATGAAATTTGGTGTAATTCTGATTGATGCTACATAAGACGTCACGTAGTATACAGAAAAATGTTTCATAACACAAGATTTACTTGTGGTATCTGCGCAATCAATGACAATATAGCATAAAAGAAAATAGCTTTAACTTCGTTACAATCTTTCAACTTTATTAACATAGTTCTATCTTGAAATCATTAATCATATTTGGTGGTAGCTAGAAACTCTGTCACCTAAAAATTATGTTGAAATTCTCCCATTACGCTCAGACATAGGTCTTTTATATTGGATCCATTCCACTGGTTACCCAAGGTGAGGTTATTTTACTGGAATAATCATTGGGCATAAAAGTAGTTGAGTTCGTAGCATATAGCTTTGCTAGTAGATTATTTATTTATTTTGCTTCTTGCTTTTCGTTTCGTTTACGCTAATTGGCGACCTGAAGGCTAGATGGATATTTTTGCAGGAGGCATTCCAGCTCCAGAGTCGTCAGCGGTAAGCTTGATACTTACAGCCCATTTTGGATGTTATATCTGGAGAGATGATAGTAATGACTACGTGTTCTGGTTACTAATACAGTTGGTGAAGGCAAGAGAGGAGCACAATGCCTGGCCATTGGGGGTCACTTCGCTTGAAACACGAGGCGACCGTCAAATTAAAAATACCCTCGTAACGGAGCAGTTACCGTCAACACTTCTGTAAGTAAGCTCTTAATCCTAACCCATTGCGAGATGATGCAACTATAGCCCTCCGACGTAATTGGATAGGTTTAAAATCATAAAACTACTTCCCATATCTCAGAAACAGCTAAGCTGAGAATGGTCGGTTCATTCACACCATATAGGAGGCTACGTAAAATCACGAAATGAACTAATCTACTACTTAGAAACTCTTTAAATCTGCATCCTGATTAATAGAGCTGAAAGGCTAAAAGTCGGTATAAAAGCGTATTTTGTAGCAAACACTTCGGTTTAGAGTGCAGTTTGCTTGTCCATGTTCACATGAGAGCTCATACGTTAAGAGGGTTAAGGCCGAATATGACGGACTAACCCCAAGACAAGTAAAGGTATTGTTTCGCGTCCACTGGAATACAGCCGAGTGACGGACAAATTCCATCGAAAACGGATATTCGGACGCATTCGGCTGAAGAGGAATATCTGTTTCACTCCTAATAAAAAAATCTTATCTTTTATTGTTATTATATTTTCATGCACTACCATGCAATGTGGTTGTACATAGTTAATATACGTATTTTAATAAAAATATTTACGCAGTTATAAAAGTTATTTTAGTAAAATAATGCAGTAAAAACTATTATATCAATTGCGCACTGGCAAAATTCTTGAGCGATACTTTTAAGTTCCCTACGAAGATTCTTTTCTAGTAGGATGGTTTTATGGTTTTCATTTTATCATCTGAATTAGGATAATGTGTTAATGACAAATGGTGAATGTTTGTTGACACACTACAGGTAATTGTGTGACATGTGGAGATGAATTCGTTACGAGCAGATACTGCGCGTATTATAAGGCAATTAAAACGACTCAAGTGGGGGAAAGCAGCGCGTGCTGATGGTATCCGAGTAACAGTATTTTCAGAGTAGGCGACAGAATCGAACCGCATCTGTTTGATGTATACTGTAAATCCCCAGATGCGACAAACGTACTTCCGACTAGAAAAATGCGTAAGTAATCCCCGTTTTCAAGAAAGGAGATCGAAAGATGCTGGGAACTCCCGATCCATATCTCTAACATCTGTCGGCAGTGGAGTTCTGGAGTATGTTACATGATGGGACACTATGAAGTTTCTAGATGCAAACACGGATTTCGGAAGAACAGATCGTTTGAGACACAGCTGGCTCTAGTTTCACATTTTCACGTTATGAAAGCTATTGATGAAGGATCAGAAGTTGACACAATATTTTTACATTTTCAGAACTTTGAACTCTGTGCCACAAAATGGCTTTTTAGCAAAGATTCCAGGGTGCAGTACATAGGAACAGATTTGTGAATGGGCACGAGATTTCCTAGCTGGTCCGTCGAAGTACGCCATCGTTGACAGAGAAGTGTCTACTAATGCGTTACATCGGGCTTCCATCAAGGAAGTGTACTAGGACCACTTCTTTTCTTAATTTTGTTAATGATTTTGGAGCAGTTTAAGTTTGTTCGGCAATGATGCAGTCATCTCTGTGGAAATAAGGAATTCGGCCGATTGCTTAAAAATTCAACGTGATCTGGATGTCATTTTGGAATGGTGGTATCATTGGCAAATTACCTTGAATTACAAAAAGGACGAACAATATGCATAAATAACTAAAAGCCGCTTATTCAGGAGTACAAAATAAAAAATTAATTTAATGAAATGGTTGATTCCTTGAAACAATTGGGTGGAACGGTACAAAGTAACATGAAATTGGACCTGCAAATAACTTTGGTCGTATGTAGAGCTAATTCTATGCTGCGAATTATAGGTCGAATTTTGATTAATTGCAGCTCATATACTAAGGAGATAACCAACAAAACTTAAGTGCGCCCATATTTGGAGTTGCGACGTTTCGGATCCGTATCGCAAACGGTTGATTGACAGTACAGAGAAAGTACGAGGAAGAGCCGCTCGATTCGTGACAACTTGCCACAGTCTTAACGAAAGCGTCACAGAATTAATTGATAGTCTGTGCTGGCATTATTTGGCATACGATCGACGTATGTTTCGTTTGAATTTATTGTCAAACATGCGAATAGCTACTTTCATTTACGAGTGCGACGAAATACTTCGTCCATCAACCTATTTGGTTCGCAGTGGCAGGAGAGATAAGAATACAGAAATTAGGTGCCGTACTGATGCTTATATGCATTTATCCTTCCCTCGTGCTATTCGAGATTGGAATATACAGAGTTATTTTAGGTGGAATGAACCCTCTGCTTCCAACACCTTTGTGAAATGCAGAGTATCTATGTATGCGATGTGTTTACCGGCGATGATAGCGTGCAGCCAGGGCGGCGGTTTCATGATGGCGCCGCTGTTGCAGAAGTGCTGGTGGTCACAGCACAGCAGGTAGGGCCAGCTGCCAAGTGGCAGGCCCGACGGCGGGCGGTTCTCGCACAGTAGTGGCGTGGTGGTGCCAGGGCTGCAGACATCACACGAGGATAAACATTTCTCTGAAACTTTCGTTTATATTCAGAAAATATTGAGTGGAATAAAAACAGGAGGCACGAACAAATGTTTCTTTGAAATGGTGACGTTTACATTGATTACACCTGGGAACAGAACCTTTGTTCCTCAAAGAATCAATAGTGTCAATATTCAACAAAATGAGGTTTGATTAGAAAACAAATAACTTAGTAAATGTGTGAGTGGAGACTTTCCCGGCGTATCGATGCAACAAAATCTTCTCGGCTGTCCAGCCGGATGGTGGTGTAAAACACGACGTTTCGACAGCTGACTCTGCTGTCTTCATCAGGTATCTTGTACTTGTTCTCAGCCGACTGTCTCTGCCTCGACACGTCGTGTTTTTGCACCACCATCCGCCTGGACACCAGAGAAGATTTTGTTAACTTAGTTTTTATTTCTCGTGTCCAGGACATAACAAGTTGAAAAAACAAATAACATTAATTAATTAATATTAAACTATAAACACAATTATATAGAATGTGACCAGAATTCCGCAATCTTGATGGCCTTCTCATTTGCCCTGTAAAGGTCGTCGATATTGCAGGTTTCAGGGAGATTCCTGCATATCAGAAGATGTTGTGGGTTCTGAAGCTCACCACATTCACATAGATCGTTGTCATTAGTGTACCCCCATTTTTTAATATTATATTTACATCGGGACACTTCAGTTCTTAATCTGTTTAGAGCCTTCCATATAGCATATGGCTGATTACATCCCGCAGCCGGTGCCTCTTTGATGTTCCTCCACTGTTCTTCAGGCAACGAATTTCGCCATAGTTCTAGACGGCGCGCTCCAGTAGAAGATGTTATGGCTGTAGTTGATTGTACGAAGCTCTTCCTTGACTTCAGCGTTGTAGGTTGAGGTTCGTGTCCAAACAAAGGGTGTCTGGGGTCTGTTTCTTGTTTCCTCTTCTCCCTCTCTGCAGCTGTTTTCCTACGAATGTCAGGTGGTGCTATACCCATGATTTGGTATATTTTACTAATAGGAGTTGGTTTTAGGCAACCTGTTACAATGCGACCAGTATCATTCAATGCTATATCAACCTGCTTAACATGTGCAGAGTTTTGCCAAACTCGTGCTGAGTATTCTGCTGCAGAGAAACTAAGTGCCAGGGCAGATGTACGAAGCACATTTGGATGTGCTCCCCAGGAGGTACTTGTAAGTTTCAGGATGATGTTGTTCCGGGCAGATACTTTAAGTTTCAGATCCTCACAATGGGTTTTGAATGTGAGAGATCGATCAAGCTTTACTCCTAGATATTTAGGTGTATCGCAGTGTAGTAGTTGTTGCCCCCTCCAGTTGATGTTCAACTTCATTCTGGCTTCTCTGTTTCTCAGATGGAATGCACAGACCTGTGTTTTTCAAAATAAACGGTTAACTTAGTAAATACTACACATTACTCGTATTTATAGATTTCATATTTTGTATTTTTTTTTACACTTTGACGAAATTATTACGGGAAATGATAATGAACTCTAGACGAAAATGGTATGGTTACGTTAAGAGAATGGAGGAGCAGAGAATCCCAAGGAAAAACTACGAAATGAAGAGGAATATCAAGGTATGGGTAGCTGATAGGAGTGCAGGAGTGTGTACGGAATAGAGGAATGGACTGGAACAAGGTGGTAACAGAGAGGTGGTGGGAAGGAAGAAGAAAATCGAGAGGCTTGTGCGGAAGGCAGACCCAGCCAGTAGTTAGTGTTATTATTGTTGATCTCTTAGGTGCTTAGGTAAAAAAATTGTTTAAGGAGCAATGCAATGAAAAGAGTGAGTGGCATCGCAGAGTGGACTGACGTGATGCAGCCCCAGCTGACAGGGTCCGAGCCGTCTTCCTTGTCCAGGTACTGAGTGTAGCACTTGCTGGTGGTCACGCAGGAGCGCTCCCCGTGCTGCCGACAGGCCGTGGTGGTACAGCGGCACCGCAGGGGTTCCGGACGGGCTCCTGCAACATCAACAGAACAACTCATAAACTTTCGCCATTCCACAATTCTACTCTTGTTTTGCTTTTCGATACAATTCTACTAACCTGATTTCAGCACAGTTATAGTGTTTGGAATACGTATCCACGACAGCGATTTTAAGCTGACAATATTGATAATCGTGTTTTACTTAAGGGACACATATTACCGACATCACGAAATAAAGGTAAGTTTAATCTAAAACAGTTAGGGATTGCATTTCGGCAAATCGGCGTCCCGTATCAATTAACAATTTGGCGGATAAAGCACAAATTTGCGCCCGCGTTTGGGTCCGAGCGGTTGCACTACCCCGCTTGCCAGTACGCTTATAATTGACATTTGAGTCACGTGAACAGGTATATCTGTTTTTTTGATCGTCTTGAGTCTTAGGCAAATAGATTTACGAGTGTATAAGAACTGCCGTTAGTTTTTCTTGTATGTTTCACTATAATTTTTCCTGATATTGTGTAGAAATTTGTAACTATTTACACAGGTTATAGTGTACCGACTAAAGATAATAGTAAAATTGTAACAATGCTTTACATAAATTCTAAAAAATTATTTCCCTTAAAATTATTCGGGATTGTAATACACAGCTTTAGATGAAATTTTATTAGCATCCATATAATATACGTAATTCATTGTGTTAATTAATATATTATCTGTTTGTACGAGAGTTCTAAAACGATTTCACGTTCAAAAGTTTTTGCCATATCGCAAGCGTAGAGTGGGAGGATGGTTCTCTGCCACTGGCTACATATGCAGTTAACAAGTAATTTGGCAGACAGAATAAGCAGTACTGTTTGTTCCTTAAGGTATTTCTTCCACATTTTTAAGACCCAGTGAGATATAACATTATAAATTAGGTATCTTAAATACAAATACCAACTAATGTGATTGATAGAGATATTATTTTGCAGACTGATGGGATTTACTGTAAGGCATGTAATGTGACTAAACGTTGAATACTTGCCATATATGAATATTTCCTTAACTACTAGAATTAAATTTAAAACCAAAGATGTAAAAAATAATATTTTAGTTATTTAATTTTAATTGCGATGGAACGCATGCTCCAGTGGCAATTTCCCAACACATCCATTTTTTTAATGCATTCTTGTACTCGCCTTCTTTTGTTCTCTACGAATTTTAATTTAAAATTCTTTCTTATATATACAAAGAGTGTACAGGCTAAATATTTTAAAATAATGTAATTTTTCTAGCTAAACTTTTGTTAACTGTTGACTTTTATTAATTAACAATAAATCTGATTTATTATTTGATTAAATAGACATTTATAATTTAATTTGATGATACTTTTAAAATCTATGCTGGATTCCGGGTGGTTGACGCCAATCCCACAAGTGCCCTGCTGTATTTAAAAACATTGCAGGATTGCAATCATTAGTGAAAGCTGAATTCACGCATTTCTCTCACTAAAGAAAAGGATAGTCCCTTTAGGACTGACTGCGGCCATCTGTATGTCGGTAACTCCACTCTCTCTGTCATTTTAGTACGAAGGTCCGACGCCAGATGGCAAGTGAAGCCAGCAGCAACGGAATCCAGGTATTTGTGGAGATAGTGGCGCCGTTGGCACCGGAACGGCGGGTGACGCAACCATTATGGTAACGCCGAAGGATCAGCAACCGCTACATGGAAGGTCGTTAGCGGGTAATTACCCAAACCTCGCTCCTTCTGTAATCTGTTCGCTTTAACACGAGGTAGCAGTTCTGGCAAACCGGAACTTCGTATCACGTAAGAAAAATTGTACAAAAATAACTGGGACGTTCGTAGTTTTGAATTTATTTCGCGCAGACCTCAGCGTCTTGAAATTCGTATGTTGTGTTAATAAATCTTGAAGGCTGTAAATATTTCGGACGAATGAGTGTCATGTGACGTTTTTATTAAAATCTACTCGGTACCACATACACGGGGGAACATCTAAAAATGAAAGCTTCTCCTTACTATCACTATTATCATTGCGCAATTCACTAAAAGTGGGTGGCGGAGGGTGCGTTGCTCCCTTAAAACTACTGGAGGACCCAAAGCAGGATCACGACATTACTGACCCGCAATAAATTGAATCTTGTGAAATTGAGTCTCATCAAAAACCCAGGACAGGTAACACATTGTTCGTTGAAGACCAAGCAATTAAAAAATAAAATATGGTGACCTGTTCAGTTTCCAGGTTTATCCTATGCAGAGGTAGGACAAATAAAGGCCTGCGATGATTACACTCGTGATCGCTGAGACTTCCCTATGGAGACCGTATTGCATGAGAAGCCTGATTGTCGATGCCATATTCTGTACACATAAAACTCCTGTTATCTAGAAAAATTGTGAAGCGAAAAGTGCGGGGTCGATAGAAAAAGTGTAGAGAAATGTGTTTCCTTACAAAAGAATCCATAATAAAATTCAACGGTACGTCTTGTCGGACACATACCAAATTTGATGAGCACCTGTTATAATCTTTAATCATTCTGATACAAATAAAGAATACAAAAACTTTTAGTGCATTAACAAAGGTTATCCTGAGTTTATTATTGTTATTGTTATTTATATTGTTATTCTCCTTGGTTAAAAAATCGATGGCATGTTTCGAGGCAGAAGTCACAAACATGAATTGCATAGAACTGTTTTGAAAGGATTCTCTTGAAGGTTAAACTGACAAGTTGTGAACACAATACAACTGAATAACATGAATGAAGCATTCAAATGTTTGAAATTCAAATTTCGAGAGGACCGAGGCTTCCATGGCTACTCCATCACTCGAGAGTCGCAGAAGATATGAATTATGAAGCAGTTTGTGTCCTACAAGGGTCACGTCGTGAACAGGTTTCCCTTTGATGAAGAACAAAGACAGTGCAAAAAGGTTTCGGGGTCTGGCTAAGCAGACTCCTGTATGAATTGCGGAAAGTCAATATATTCCAACATTTCAAAATTACAGCGAAACAGGTTCCGATGGTATTCTTGTTTTGTTTGCAAGCTCTGCGACTCGTTTTATGTAGCTTGCAATATAAACATGAATAATATTGAATTTATAATTAAAATCTCTGTTTCATAAAGATAAATTACATTTTTTTAAAAAATCTTAAAGGTTAAACATTATAACATTACGGCTTTATAAATATGAGTTGTTAAAAAATTTTCGCTGAATATGACGTAAACTGTTGAAGACATAGACTTTGGGCAATGAGAGTAACAAAATGTGCGGCCAGTTCACCGCTTAGAATGATTAGAGTAGTTGAAAAATTTGGAAGCACTTTATTAATAGATCATGACGGTTCGCTCCGAAGATATATACGGGCCCGTAGAGAGAAGAGGGGTAACTGCTTTTAAAAAGTCGTCACGCGGGGAAGTATGCGGATATCAAAGCTACGATAAACACTAACTACGTAAACAGTAGAATATTTTAATGCTAATAAGTCATCTCCTGAGCGTAAACATTGATTGTTATGAGTTATGTTTTGCTCGTTCTGTGGTAATACATTTATTTTAAAATTTACTTTAGTTCTTTTATGTATTTCTTAAACACAATATTACGATTTATACATTCCGTATCAAGATTCACAAATTCTTCGACACATATTGTTATTTATTGATAACCTGTTGCCTAGAATAAAAGCGTCTACAGTTAAAAACTGTATTGAATTGTTTCTTTGTGGGGTATTCCAGCTCTTTGGTAGTTTTCATGAAATTATTAGAGCGCAGAATTACTAAGTCTAACCAGCTGTAATTTTTTTCATATTTTTGACGCATTTTTTCCCCGATAAAAAGCGGCTACTGTAACACTCAACTTTCGGAGAAATTAGCTTCTAATTTTATTTTTTCCATACAGTTTTCTTACTATATATGGTTTTCCGAAGTCTATTCAAGTAAAGTGATAATTATTATCCTAATTAGGGTAATTTCCCAATTTATTCCTCTTCGACCAGTTGTACAAGCGTTCCGGGAAAATGACGAGTAAAACTCCGCTTAATCCTTTAGTTTCGTACTGCGCAAAGAAAACTACCTCTAGCATAATGAACCATTTACGCTTGAACTGGTGTAGTCGTGAAGTATTTGATACGTTTTTATCAAAGTAATGAAATGGATTCGGGACTTTACGTCGTCAGAATACACTGCGCATAAGAACAGTTTTCTGAGAACATTTCTGCTTAAGAACGTATTCCAAATATTTGTTGCGCAAATGACTAGACTGTCGGTGGCAAAAATGGCTGGGCAGCAAATCTGTGGTTTCCATTACACTGTAGGAGGTGAGGAATAACCGTATATAAATTCAGTAAAGCATCATTTCTGCTTAATCATTAAAAAATTCGAAAGAAAAAAAGATTCTTTGCGGACGCATTCTGACTTACTGCGTTTGTTCCAGTATGAGGATTGGCAGGATTTTCAGATATTAATAATTATCACCCTGATCTAATAAAACTCGTCACGGCTATGCAACGATTTTGGTGAAAGAAAATTTTGCCGGGGGTAATGAAATCGGATGAACAAGTATTGTGTTTATAATACCTTGCATAACTTTTTGAATAATTTAAAGCAGATTTAGGAATGTCCGGTAATGCGAAGCCTGTTTAGAGAAGTAAAATGCAGGAACGCATAGGAGAGCAAATAGATTTATTTGTGCATTTTGCCGTAAAACACAAATCAGTAAATGATATAACTGGGCAGCTGGGCAGAGAATCATTTGAAGACAAGAGCAGCATGAAAAGAATGCTGAGGGTATTTTAACGATGAGGCAAGGGTAAATATTTGTGGAATAAGGGGAGAGATTACCATCACGGTAAACTAGCAAACGGTTTCAGTCGTAAGAGAATGCGAAAATTTTAGTTCATACACAGATCAGCCAAAACTTTATCACCACCTAATTACTAGCATATTGGTCCAGCGGTCGAATGTAATACATCAGGGTTCGGCGTGCCATGGATTCTACAAGTGGAATGAAGATAAATGCAAAGAAGAGTCAGCTTATTAGATACACAAATAAAAAACAAAAGGTTAATTATGAATATAAGGTGGGGAAAGAATTGCTTGCTGAAGACTTGAAAAGTAAATATCTTGGAATTACTTTTGATAACAAACTTAACTGGGCAGGACACATAGGACAGGTGGTAGGAAAAGGTTTCAAAGTTCTGCACTTGTTGGAGAGAGTGATAAGGGGATGTACGAGAGAAGTCAAGGAATTGGGTTACAAAACTTTGGTCAGACCATTGCTCGAATATGGTAGTGTAGTATGGGACCCTCATTTTAGGTATCAAATACAGGAGTTGGAGAGGGTGCAAAAAAGGGCTGCTAGATTTGTTTCTGGAAATTATCGCAGAATGCAATCAGTGACGGATATGATAAAGGAGCTGGAATGGGATTCATTGCAAGACAGGATAAGGATGAGGAGGGTCATGGGAGTGTACAGGGCATATACTGGCAATGAGGCATGGAAAGATATTGCAATAGGTATGAAAAGTAGTGCATGGAAGGGAAAAGATGACCATGACCACAAGCTGGCACTCGATTTCAGGCACAAGGGTGTGGAAAGATTCTCTTTTTTAGGTAAGGGTGTCAGGGATTGGAATGAGTTACCAAGAGAAATAATGAATAATTTACCGAAAACTTTGAAAGAATTTAAAGATAAAATTTGTAGAGGGCAAATGTAGGTAGGTGCAGGATAGGGGGAAGATGGGTGTGTAGGGAAATTGCCACCGGAGCCTGTGGTCCATTGCAATTAAATTAAATTAAAGTCCTTGGTAGGCTACCAGAGGTATCTGACACCAGATTTCTGCACACAGTTTACGAAATTCCCTTAAATTATGGGCCAACGATATGTGGGAGTTGCGTCTGAGAACGAGCATCTCGGAAACGGAGAGGCTGTTCGGCTGTTCGCGTGATACAGTAGTGAGCATCTATGGAAAATGTTCGAAGGACGGCGAAACCACAAGTAGGTGACAAAGTGGTGGACACCCACACCACATCACAGAACTGGAGGTCAGGAGCTTGCCCGCTCTGTAACGTAGGATACGGGGTGAGATGTGGCAGTTCTGACGGAAGATTACAATTATGGAGCTTCCAGAAGTGTTTCAGAGCACAAGAATCGCGATTCTGAAGCTGTACGAGTTATACTTAACAAAAAGAGTAAACAGAACGGCGTCAAACCAAACTACGTAAACATGAAAGTCTTGAACAACTCCATATCTGCACAGAAATCTAAGCAGAGAACACCATTTTTAGTAAAGCAGCTATGGAAACAGGTCTTAATATCATCATCTTAAGGGAATAAGAGACTGTAATAAATTATTGAGGAATATATTGGACAATTTGCCTCAAACACTGAAATAAACTGAAGTGAAAATTAGTGAAACGCGACATGAAGTGTAACGAGAATTTTCTGTAGGGTTATATGATTCATTTCAATTAATTAATTAACTAAAAAATTAATTTGTATGAAGACACCTACGGCCAGGAAGTGTGCAAAATTTTTTCTCTCATCACTTGCCACACGTCATGCATTGTGAGAATTGATGATCACCCTATCCGGCAACGCAATCAATTCCCAATGGTTGAAACGTGTATAAGTGCTACTATTTGTTTCGATGTGTCTGTATGTGTTCAGTGGTTTTCTATAGTTTCCTCAAATAATTCCAGCCAAATTCCGGGATGGTTCCTTTAGAAAGGCGATGGTACTCCATCCCATCATTTTTGTAACTTCTTACTGAAAAAAAAAAGAATTTCATCATCCTTTAAGCGTTCACTGCTTATTTATGCTTAGGTTCCTATGACTGCAAAATTGTACATTTATTATTATTATTATAATTTTGATCGGAAGTCGGCCGTTTACCGGTGCTCGAACCCGGAACCTCCCGGAGCGTCGCCCCTTCCCCAGCCGCATGTCCGGTAATTGGTTGCCGGGACGGCAATTACTGTGTTAAACGGTCGAGTGGTCTCCGCTCTACTACCGACAGATTTGTAGCAACTAATTTGCATTACGCTTACATAGCCGGTCCACAAATAAGTCGTCACTACGCGAGGTAAGGCTGGCTACGGCCTCACGCCACTAGAAACTGGGTATCAACACAGAACCTCAGGAATATCGACTAGTACAAAAGGGATATCCAATACGAATATCATTGATTCTATTATCTTTGAAATAAAGCAGTGGAAATTAGTTTAAAACGTAAGAAAACTGTGCAAATAACCTGTTTGTAGCCGCGTAGTCTATAGTGATCAATGTGTGTATGCAAAAGGGATGAGAGAAAGTTGAAGACGAAATGCAGCAGCGGTATATTCAGGTTCTATTTAGGTATACTACTGCTAAATATAAAATGTTACGTATTAGGTTCAACATAGCTTTTCTAGATACGAAACAACATGGTGTTGTATGTCTTTTCTTCTTACGTACTTTGGAGATATTTTGAATCGAAGCAAAGCTTTTGGTTAGTAATGTAAGGGTCAGAACTGTCCACTACTGACTGCAAACACGGGTGTCAAAAATTTGTTTAACTAATATGGGTCGAAGCAGCTAATACTGTGTTAAAAGGCATGCAACTCATTGATTACGGCCTGATGACAGAATGAAGCTGAACATCAATTAATCGAAACGTTCATACGATTCTTATAGTAGATTATATGTCTCAACTTCAATAACACCATAATCTGTTCGAGAAATCTGCATGGGACCTCTTTCTTCGCATCTGGACTCGCATTCTGGAGGACGCGGTTTCGTATCCCCGTCCGGTCATATAGATTTAAACCTCATCGTCGACGAGGCGTGAAACCATAAGCAAAAAAAAAAAAAAAAAAAAAAAAATCCTCATATCCGACTTAATCTTTACATCTAGGACTCTCATCTGATTCAAGTGCATATGACTTTATAATGTCGGTTGGGTGAGGTACAAGTGAAGATATGACCGACGAAATATGACAAATTGTTGTAGAAGCAAGAGATTAAAGTTGTAGCTGCCACAGGGAAAATTTTTGCTTAAGAAATGTACTTATGCGAAGCAGTAAAACGCCAGGAGTTTCTGAATGTACTTACGTTCGTGCCTACAATATAATAAAAGAGACCCAACGTTGCACTCACCGGTTTTGAAAGACTTGTGGCATTGTCTAAATAATTTCTATTCCACTATTTGTGTTAGTCGCTTGCATGTTGCAGCGAAGTATAACGCGTTCTCTTCCCAGTTAGACTTAACATCGCGCTTGATCCAGCGCATGGAAAACATTACACTTGTTCATTGATCTCTTTAATCTATCGATCTGACTCCGTCTGAATGCTCTTTGGCCCTCAGTGTCGAACGCCACTCAGAGGTTAACTACAGGATAGCACCATGGAGCAAAGAAAACAGAGGAGACCACGTAAGGGACCTTCTCCATGCAACGACCTGAAGCCGATAGGAGAGCGGTGGGGTGGGGAGGACGCCATATTGGTTGGGTCAAGAAACACAGGGAATGTATATGGAACGGAAGAATATCTTCGTTTTTAACCGTCGCATTACTAAAAATGAAGTCTTATGGGCTCACATCTCTAAAAACCCAAATTGATATTATCTACAAACATTAGAATTTAAAAAAAAGCTGCTAAATCATTTTTGATAGGAATTTTGTACCCCGAAACAGAACTTTTTCTCCCTACAGTAAAAAAAATACGGACTGTCATATTGCAATTTTAAGTAGATTAGATAGATGTTCAAATAGATTATATTTCCACATTCTATTTCAGTCATTTTAATCCTTTCAAAATATTTGATGGGAAAGATTACAAAATCAAGAAAAACAGGTCTAGACCTATTTACAAATAGAAGCAAGTCCAATATGAAATTTTAAAAATAGCCTACAAAAGATATTGCACTGATAGTGGATAGACATATTTAAATTCGCCAGAAGCATCAGTGCAAGGGGATTCTATCATTACCGTGGCTCCACAATCTGATGATGAATTCTTATCTAACTCGATGGGACAAATCGAAAAAAAAAGATTTTTTTTATACATTTCTCTAGTTCTTCAGATATACTGTCTCAAAAGCGAGGTCGTTAAGTCAAAATGCGGCCTGGAACAAAAGAAAAGGGAACCAAGCCAGATTTAAAAAAATGTTGTTCTTGTTCTTTACTTTCAATTAGTTTCGTTATGTTACATAAGAATTTTTAAAAGGTAGAAAACAGAAAGTTAGGGTGGGAAATGTAGTATCAAAAGAAGTGGAAGTAAAAATGGGTGTGCCACAGGGTAGCGTATTGGGACCATTGCTATTCATTATTCTAATGAACAATTGTGTTGATTGTTTACTATCTGAAAGTAGATTGTTTGCAGATGACATAATGCTATATAAAAGAATCAAAACGATAGAGGATTGTAAACAGTTGCAGTCTGATCTGGACAGGATATCTCAGTGGGTTGGTAAACATGGAATGAAGATAAATGCAAAGAAGAGTCAGCTTATTAGATACACAAATCAAAAACAAAAGGTTAATTATGAATATAAGGTGGGGAAAGAATTGCTTGCTGAAGACTTGAAATGTAAATATCTTGGAATTATTTTTGATAACAAACTTAACTGGGCAGGACACATAGGACAGGTGGTAGGAAAAAGTTTCAAAGTTCTGCACTTGTTGGAGAGAGTGATGAGGGGATGTACGAGAGAAGTCAAGAAATTGGGTTACAAAACTTTGGTCAGACCATTGCTCGAATATGGTAGTGTAGTATGAGAACCTCATTTTACGTATCAAATACAGGAGTTGGAGAAGGTGCAAAAAAAGGCTGCTAGATTTGTTTCTGGAAATTATCGCAGAATGCAATCAGTGACGGATATGATAAAGGAGCTGGAATGGGATTCATTGCAAGACAGGAGGAGGATGAGGAGGGTCATGGGAGTGTACAGGGCATTATACTGGCGATGAGGCATGGAAAGATATTGCAATAGGTATGAAAAGTAGTGCATGGAAGGGAAAAGATGACCATGACCACAAGCTGGCAATCAATTTCAGGCACAAGGGTGTGGGAAGATTCTCTTTTTAGGTAAGGGTGTCAGGGATTGGAATGAGTTACCAAGAGAAATGATGAATAATTTACCGAAAACTTTGAAAGAATTTAAAGATAAAATTTGTAGAGGGCAAATGTAGGTAGGTGCAGGATAGGGGGAAGATGGGTGTGTAGGGAAATTGCCACCGGAGCCTGTGCTCCATTGCAATTAAATAAATTAAAATTCATCATCAGATTGTGGCACCAAGGTAATGATAGAACTTCCCAATGCAATTACCGTTCTGCCATACATCCATACATCAAAAGTCGCAAGCTGAAATGGGAGCAGTTTGCATTGCGATACACCTTGTGTCACTAACACGATGCTCAAGAAATTACTAATAACTGGGGTTCGGATCCTTATGACTTAAAAATAGATAAACATACAGGCGAATATGACCTTAAAAGTCGGTAAATATGACCTAAAAATGACAAAATATGACCAAATATTTAAATTTATTATACATCAAAACACGCTCAATTGTACATCAATTATTTTATCAAGTAGTGTCGCTTTCATGTAGACAGCATAATTTGTTTCCGTGCACTCGCCCACCATTGGGAAATTAAATTATAAATCGTTTTGTTCAAGTTGTTTTAATTTCAGATAATTTACAGAATAGAACTCTTTCATTTGTACTAAAATACTCCTCTCTAAATTCCCTTACGTAATTTCGCATTTCTGAAAATATTATTTTTGGCATGGCGGTAGGTCTACTCATTGATCCACTGCAGATTTAACGATGAATGAGGATATTTCAGTAAGACATTGATTGACTCGGATCGACACAGGCATGCTTCTGCTGCATTGTTGATATTAAAAGGCGGGCGGAACCTTACGTTTAGAGAGTGACAATATTGTATAACTTTAATTCCTGAGTGTTGAATTCTGACCACAGTGAAAATTAGTTTTTTCCCCACCTGGATAGCAGAAGTAATATTCTGTGAATAATTATCTTAATTTCTTCTCATTTCATCAGTATATCTAGCGAATTACCGGTGGGTCTACTATTAGAACCTAAGCCCGCCCCAACCACGTTAGTACAAGTGTATATGCCAACGTCACAGGAAGTCGACGAAGAAATAGAAAAAATATACACCGAATTTGAAGAATTAATCCAATATGTGAAGGGAGAGGAAAATCTAATAATCATGGGTGATTGGAATGCGATAGTGGGAGATGGAAAAGAGGGGAATACTGTAGGAAGCAGGTTGTTAGAATTTTGTGAAAGATATAAGCTAGTTGTGACAAACACACTGTTTAAGAGCCATGCAAGAAGGATATACACCTGGAAACGTCCTGGGGATACAGGCAGATATGTTAGATTATATCATGGTCGAACAGAGATTCAGAAATCAAGTTCTATACTGTAAAGTGTAAAGTGTAAAGCGTACCCAGGAGCAGACATAGACTCTGACCATCATTTGATAGTAATGGAGTGCAGGCTGAAATTCAAGCGAATAAGGAAGCAGCATAAGCAGAACAGACTGGATGTGAATAAACTCAAACAATATAGTACGAGAGAAAAATTTGCAGAAATTTTAGACCTAAATCTAAGAAGTAACTCTGAAAGGAGCTCAACCGAGGACGAAAGGAATGCATTGAAGACCGAAATAATTAAAGCTGGTAAAGAAGGCTTCAGGCAACAAGCTGTCCAAAAAATCTTAAACCGCAGAAGAAATTTTAGATCTGATGGATCAGAGAAGAAGTTAAAAAATGCCCAGGATGAAGCAGGAAGAGAGCAATACAGAAAATTTAGAAATAAAATAAACAGGAAACGCAAAAAATCAAAAGAAAAATGGCTACAACAAAAGTGTGAAGAAGTAGAAAAGGAAATGGTCATAGGTAAAGTAGATGTTGCCAACAGGAAGATCAAACAGAATTTCGCAGAAATGAAGAAAAGAGGTGTGAACATTAAAGCCGCCAATGGGAAACCTCTTTTAAGCTCATACGATTGAGCTAACCCATGGAAAGATTACAATGAGAAACTGTATGATGGGGACAACTTGAACAATAGCGTAGTAGAAAAGGAAGGTAATGTCAACATTAATGACTTAGGAGATCCTGTTTTGAGGACAGAATATAATAAAGCTCTGAATGACTTGAAAGCAAACAAGGCAGTTGGAATTGATGAGATCCCTGCAGAACTTCTTAAATCCCGAGGAGATGAAGGAATCTAAAGATTATTCAAGCTGATATCAAAAAGTTATGAAACAGTAAAAATTCAAACTGGTTATAATAAAAATATCATCTTCACACTTCCGAAGAAAGCACAAGACGACAAATGTGAGAATTATCGCACCATTAGTCTAACATCACATGCTTCACAAATACTGACCAGAATAATATACAGAAAAATGGAAAGGGTAGTAGAAGACATAGTAGGTGAAGGTCAGTTTGGGTTTAGGAAAAATCGCGGTACAAGGGAAGCAATTCTGTCTTTAAGATTAAGAGGATCAAGAAAAACAAAGATACTTTTATGGCTTTTGTTGATTTAGAAAAAGCTTTTGATAATGTTAGGTGGGACAAGATGTTCAAACTTTTAAAGAAGTCTGTCCTAAAGTATCGAGATAGAAGAATACTTCATAAACTACATAAGAATCAAGTGGCTGTAATAAAAGCAGAGAATCACGAGAGACAAGCATCAGTTAGAAAGGGTGTGAGACATGGTTGTAGTCTATCCCCTTTAATATTCAACTTGTATGTAGAGGAAGCAACATAAAAAAAAGAAAGATTTGAATGTGGCATAAGTGTTCAGGGAGAAAAAATCAGTATGCTACGATTTGCTGATGACATTAGCAGAAAGGGCTGAGGATATTGAGAAATTACTGAATGGTATGAACAAAATACTGAAGGAAGATTTTGGTCTGAATATAAATCAAAGCAAGAGTAAAGTGATGAAATGTAGCAGAAATAATACAAATACTAGCAGATTAAATATAAAAATAGGATCGAATGCAATTGGAGAAGTAAGTGAATTCTGTTATTTGGGAAGCAAAATTACAATCGAATCAGGAATGATGTTAAAAGCAGAATAGCACTAGCAAATTGAACCTTCATGAAAAAGAGAAATCTTTTAGTTTCAAATATTGATCTATGAATCAGAAAAAAAAAATTAAAAGTCTATGTATGGAGCGGAACATGGAGTTTAGGAATACCGGAAAGAAGGAAAATTGAAGCATTTGAAATATTGTGCTACAGAAGAATGCTGAAAATTAAATGGATAGATAAAGTAAGAAATGAACGAATTTTGGAAATGATGGGCGAGGAACGAAATTTGTGGATCTTACAGAAAGAAGAGGGTAGGAGGTGGTAGGTCATATTTTCGGACATGCTAGATTGGTTAATTCGTTAGTGGAGGGAACGGTCGAAGGTAAGAACTGTAGAGGAAGACAGAGATTAGAATATATGAAGCAGATAATTGGGGACGTGGGTTGTAAGGGAAACATAGAGATGGAGAGGTTAGCACAAGATAGAAAAGGATAGAGAGAAAAAAAAAAAATTGCCAAAACTAAGAAAAATTGTCTGAATATGCATTTATATGATATATAAAATACATTAAAATCCAATCAGAAGTGTTCAAATCAGTGTTTAATTTAGTATTTCGACTTAAAAAGAAGTCAGGAAAAGAATATGACTTGTTCTAAAGATCCGATCCCTACGAACAACAAATTAATAATATTCTGCTAAAGGCTGCATTTTAACCTAATCACAATTTGACTTAATATTGCCACTAAAAAGTCAAACAATACAAACTCAACTAAACACATGAAACTTAACGTAAATTACATTTCGCATAACAACAAAGTTGACTTTCTAACGATTCCTAGTTCGCATAGCACAAATCATCACAATAAATTTCATCACACATTTTCAATATAAATTACAATTGGAATAAAGCATGTATTTGCTGCATCGCGATGTAAACTTGATCAACACGTGAAAAATAGTAAGATACAATGGTTTTCTGCATCAATAAATATTTTATGACACCGTCGTCCTATTGAGAGCTGTGAATAAACTTTTTTAATAGGAATTTTAAATCTAAAATGTCAGCTCGCATTCTTGCAGACATCGCGTTACAAACACTTGAAGAACAAAAATTACAACGTGACTTACATATGGAATGTTATTCTAGGTTGTTTCTCATTTATTCTGCGACCATAGGAAGCACAAGATGGCATTATAATAAAAACACTTTGAAATATCATACGAAATGTTCACAGCAGGGAAGGTAATGAAAACAGACCAATGTTTTGAACCTGGTAATATGGCCGCCGCGCATGCGCAGTTGGATCCAGAATTTACAGGCGGCTTCACAGTTTTAGCGTCACCTTGTTTCCTCTCTTTTCCTTCCTTTATGTATAGAACTTGAGAGCGATGTAGGTTAAGACAGCCATTTCTTAAGATGCCTGTTACAAAGCTTTCAGCTACCGTAATTGTTAGACTGGGGAAGCAAAATGGTCGTGCTCAGTAGTTTTGAGGCTTAGATAAATATTTGTATTACTGGAATTTTACGTTTATGTTATGTCTTTCCCACCAATGGAAGGGACTAATTTTGATGATCCGTTTAAGAAATTTAATTGTTTGCAGCAGGCTGATGGTAGTAAACCAAGAAACTAGCGGCATTAATTTGATTGGGCATCTCTAGCAGCGCAATAAATAACGCGATGACCTCACGTTTTGATGTTCGTTATGAGATTACTACAGCACAAACCTATCACGAAATGGAAGACGTTAACCAAAATTTACATCACAAGACGATGGAACAGGCATACGTTAAACGGGTATAATAAATTAAAAGGTATGAACGAAGAAACGTGCCACCTCATTCTTTACTAGGGATATTAACGGAATACTGGAGGTGCCTCCGGGCATCGGGTTAAAGAAAACTTCTTGCCCAAGTGAGATTGTTTCTTCTAATGCGTAGGCGGCGCTTCTCGCCGTGAGTCAGAGTAATTATCAGCGACTTAATTGCACACAGGTTCCAGTTTCATATGACGCCAGTTGCAGGAGGCGGGTCCATTTGCGGTTTGTATGATTTAAAATATCCGTGCACACAGGCTGGAACTGGTGAGCGCAGCTAGTTTCATCCTTGCTTCAACGATATGTGTAGAGCGTGACAGTGCAATTGATAACGGGTATATCGGCGGATTGTGAGGGTAAATCTAACCCCTGTAAAAAATACTCTCAGCTTTCGGGTTTGAAATGTGGTGCGGAGGAAAATAGATGGTTAAAGCTATTCAGCTAAAAAAGGTCTATTATATTGGATCTCCGGTGGATCCGCGTCGATTTATCCAACTTGTTGCGATTTTCGACAGAGGACTCCTTCGTCTAAAGCCACAAGATCGCGTCGATTTATTAAAACCTAACGTTTCAGCCATTTTGCTGTGGCTTTCATCAGAGGACTCCTCTGCACAGCAAGATGGCTCAAACGTTAGGTTTTAATAAATCACGGCGGCACCAACCAGAAAACAAGATAATGCGTACAATGACAGCAGGAGTCTACGCAATCATTTTAGTAAAGTTTATTGGCATTCTGGTTGTACACCTTCTCTTTCAATTTAATCTCCAACCTGGTAGGACACAAAACAATATCCTCGAAAACCTAACCAAACACTGAAACATATGTACGATTACACACCGTAAATATCAAAATGTGTCTCAAAATTAGAAGCTCACCAACTTTTCGAAGCATAGGAAGTAACTAAAGGTTACTTCGGGAATTTCTTCGTGATAATGTGTGAAAAGAAGTTTAATTTTTATATGGAATGGATTATGAACCTCGGTAATGATTCGTTATTACCGTCACGTCTATTAGCACACTTTGAGAAGCTCTGGAAATTTGCAGTTACATGGTTACTCCACGTATTTCTAAATTGTATTCAGTTCATTGTCACCTTGTCTCATGTGAGTGGTTTAAATTCCGAAGAACTCCTTGAGGAGTGGTAAGTCAAAAAATTTGTTGAATTAGATGTATACATCAGTTAAATGATACCATCCTGAAGATTCGCACTTAAATTTTAAAATCTGACATTCCTTTTCTACCGAGACAGTTCAAAGCTGGATTCATTAACAACCTTGTGGGCCCATACTTCCTCAATTACTGGGTGATTTATTATTATTATTTTTTTTAAATAACATCAATAATCGCATGTCAGACTTCACTAATGTTACTTGTTCCATTACTACCATTGATTTTTCTCTTTTGCCAAGTTTCCTCACAGACGCTCTTCAGTGTAAAGATGCTCCAAACCTTCCTGAGAGGACCGTCGTTCCATTTAAATTCAGCTGCAAATTGGAATGGAGCCATAAATTTAGTCGTAGAAACGGGTAACAGCCAAGCTCAACTCGGAATATTATTTGAATATCGTAGAATGGTTTTTAGGAAAGGTTATTTTACAAAACAATTAATAACTCGTATGCTTGCATCTGCCTAAATGTTGTTCTGCAATCACAGGAGGAAGGAGTGGCTTGCGGTGTGGTTGGAAGGTAGTTATTGATCCAAAATACCACAGCGCTTCGGTTTACTGGAACAAAAGCCAGCAAAACAATAAAGGACGGTAACAACAGTTCATAACAAACATTCTGACTACCATAAACCGTTCCACTCCAAGAGTAATGAGTATGGAATTCCATCCGGCTCATATCCTGACGAATTTTCACGTGTCTCTTATGTGTCAGGTTCGTGATGTCACTGACCAAAACCAATGACCGAGAACTTTTTACGGATGACATCTACAGTACTTCCACTTCTCGTTTCTGAGACGCAAATCGGAAAGCGAATAATCGTTCCTATACGTTTTGGTATTTTAGATCAGTCATAAATAGTTATTTGTGGACTCTGCTAGGGCACTAGTTTTGCGTTGAAAGGGTAATTGGTTAGAGTCCGATCTAGGGCATGGGAGGTTTTATTTAAGTACTGTGTTCACCTTTTTCACGCATTGAGCGTTACTTTTGATAGCAAAATTATGTATACCACGAGAAAAAATGAAAAGAAAAAACAAACAATTGCGATTTCATGTATGCCAAATTCTTTTATATTTTCATAAATCTAGTGCTCATTTCACCGATTTGCTATATCTTGCATAGTCCTGGATGGTAGGATAGCTAATTCCTGAAACCATAAATTTCATTCCGAATATTTTCAATTGTTTTCAGTTGGAAGGAACTCCCATGACTCATGGAAAGATTGCAACCCTTGTCCGTCAGTGCTGGAGACGGTCAATGAAAATATTAAGTAAGTAGTTGTCGAAGAGTTTCCTGAAAAGTCAGGATAACAAGGACCCCAGAAAAGATGATGAAGAGTTATCTCATATTTGGAGATTATTGAATCGGAGAATGGGAAAATTATTCTTTCTCGGTTATCCTGATACTAATGGACGTATTTGAGATTAGCCAGCACTTCGACTTCGAAAAAGATTTTTATTATTTCTGTAATTGCGGGGTTTGTATTTTTGCATACGTCTACCCTTTTTTATGCAATCACTTAGTGGCATTATTTATAGTACATTGTAGTAATGTTTATTTGGGCCTGTTTTTATAACAAAATAATGTACTCAGTTGTCCGTTCTTATTCATCCCCTGAGGTTGCTAACAGCGTTGCCTCTGTATTATGGAAATTCCATTACTCCTAATTAGTTGAAGACTTTGCTATTTTATTCTCATCCGCTAACGTCAGAGATGCTGAGACGTAGATGCATTAAAACGAACGCTAAAAGTAGACAACTGAGAAATAACATATTGGTAAAAAATGTGGAGTGTTCTGATGGCTCAGTGGTTAAAGCATCTGACTTCTAAGTTTCTGACTTCAAGCTTGCAACTCTGGCCATCACAGTGTGAGCACCAGGCCTGAAGATGGCGACAGAGTTCGTGGCCGAAAGCTCGTCTTTCACCCACATAGTCCAGCAGTGAATCCGCGAAGATTATATTGCAGCGACACATCGGAAAAACCTTCGTCCATACAAATATCGAACTCTTCATCGCCTGTTTGGTGCACGCTTGATAATGTAGCGTTGTGAGCCCGTAGGTTTAAAGTAGACAGTACAAAGTGCTAAGTAAATATTTTTGCTAAAATAAGATAGCCCAGTTATTTACGATTTTGTAATTTTAAAACAAACGCGTTATTTCAATCTACAACCGACTGTAGTGAAGCACCGATATTGCTCCATTTTATATGTACAATAGCATCCGTGAAATTAGGGATAAGGGTCGTACAAGAAGGAAAATTCATATTTTCTTAGAGTACTCGCGATAGGTGAACAAAAGGACGAGTGTTGTGTAAATACATACTGATAAGCATTTAATTGAATTATACAGTATTGCTGATAATAATAACAAAAAATAACGAAACAATGGTAGATAGAACACTACATAGATGACATCGCAAGAGCAATAAGATAAATCCGTTTTAAATGTGTCATACCAACCACGCATTATATACAGGTGCGATAATGCCACTGTGAGATTCATGAAACTGACAATCTCAGTTGAACCAAGTGAGATGAGTGGATGAGTAACGTGAAACAGTAAGAAAAAGTGAGCTGTTCCACAAGCAACTTACAGGAGCCGCACGCGAGTAGTACCTGGTGAGAACTGACAGATGTTTCCGACCGCAAGCCGCTGTCGTGCGGAATTTGGGAGACTATACGAGGTTGTAATAGGATAGAAGAAAAGGGGAGGGGGGATTTTCTGATTTTAATTTTAATAATAATAAAATTCTTAATATTGAATTATTAATTGGCAAGCATCATCATACTTCATACGCCGGGTCGTTATGGACACCTGACATATAAAATAAATTTATTAAGTTCAATAGGCTGCTACACCGCTAGGCACATTTACATTTAATATTATAAATTAATGCAATGTCAAGCAAGCCTAGACGTTACAATTGGCCGATCTACTCAAGCAAACAATTATATGAACTTTACTTTACTTGCAAATACTCTGACGAAGTTACATTTAGTGAGCGGGAACAAATGTTCGCAATACGCTACTACAAGAAAACAATCATCAATCAAAGAGAATACATGAGATAAACATGAATCTCGGGCACCATCAAATAACAATTAGAAAAGCAAGGAACTCGCGAAATGCAAAGATTCCATTAATGTTCAATAAAATGCCGGCTAGCTCAGGGTCAAAATTAGCTCAAAGAACACAAGTCTCTTGCTCAAGTCGCTTACGGGTCTATTCGCAGTCTCACAAGAACTCAACGATACCAGACCTGGCGTTAACACTTTACCTAGTGTAGGCAGCAACACTGAAGTTCGTCACGCTATCAGCTCAGCGTGACAAAAATGATCACCAGCCAGTGATCACAGGCAGATCTCTGTGCCGATCAAGCCTAACAGTTCTGGCCTGGCAATAAGTCAGCTCGACCTCTCTCTGCCCGTGGTCTGGCAGAAGTCAGAATCGACCGCACTGGATCGCGGTCTGACCAGAAGACTCGACTTGTCTCGCCCGTGGTCCGGCAGAAGTAACTTCCTTCTCTTCGGAAGGTGATGGCGTCCCTCTCCCGCGCAGGAACATGGCGGGCAGAAAGAAATACACCCTGTATTCACATGTGAAGACCCCTACCGATGATTTCATAGGCAGGTTGGAAATCACGTGGTATCGATGCACACTCAGATTCGCGGCTTTTCGCTAGCGTCCCTCTTCGCGTCCATGCTTGTTGACGCGGAGGGGGGGAAGGTTGACCTTCACCTGTTTGCTGCAAGAACCGTTTTGAGGTGACTGACTGGCCTTGGGTGGCGACAGCAAGGCGGGCTATTGTCCGTCCACTTCCTGTGGCTCCGATATACGACCCTTCGCTTCAA
>CM061920.1:192472471-192572695 GCA_031002005.1 Vandiemenella viatica
TGGAAATTAGTAACTTTGGGCTTTTCCACAAAACACTTAAACACCGCGGCCGGACTCGAACCGGCGACCTAGCCCCAACACTGCCGAGGTCGTTTTAATGTGGACTTTTTTGTTTTTTAGTAAAATTGCAATGATTTACGCTTAAGTACCGAAGAAAATATTTTACTGTGTGTCGATAGTAGCCAAGATGTTCAGTGCTTGCTTAACAGGACGCTAGGCATACATATTTCGTCACGCTTAGTAAACAGAGATAACAGTCGTTGAAACAGTGTACACATTTCGCAAAGCGCGCCGGAAATAATGCCACCGAACGCCATCTAGCCGCCACCAAATGAACTAACGGCAAAGAAATTAAGCCCTTGGGAGATGGTGCCATCTGTGCGGCCGATCCGGTGAACTAACATATGCGCAAGCCCACCGGTGTCGCCATCTGTGGGGCCGGCCAAAGAACTAACGTGTGACGTCATACGACCTTGGCCGCCATTGGCTGATTCAAAAAGCCCGCCGGAGGGGAGGGGAGGGAGGTCCCCCCCACCACTTAGTGACGTCACGGGTTTTCCCGGTTTCTTCCTTGGTCCATCCTTCTCCTCCTACTGTCATTAAACAAAATTACATGTCAATTGTCGGTTGAATGCAGAAGTACAACCTGCTTGCATTTGTCATTGTTATTTACGTGTCTGACATATTTTTTAGCCTCTAATTTATGGTATAACCTATTTCTCCGATGTATAATTGGCAGCGTTTTGTAGATTACTGGCGCCTGTAGATGATCCCGCCCATCTTTGAAACTTATAATGACGTAGAAAATGTTTTTTGATAGCTTGTGTAGGAGACAAATGATTTTATTTCAGATTAAGGAGTAATCTTATCCGTCACCCTCGAATGTGCTGTGTCATACTACCTGTATATTAATAGCTGATTTTTTCATAAAATTATTTCATTTAATATTAATAAGCAATGAGTTCGTGATAATGATTACTAGGATTTGTTGAATTTATATCACAAATAACGACATTTAATAATTGTTCTATCATGTTGTCACCCATTTTATTTTAATTCAATTAGTATGAAATGGAACACATGCACTATAATTACAAAATTCAAAGCATGGGATAAAATATAACAAAAATCAATCTCAGACTTTTCAGAGGGCATGTCACTCACTTCTGATGACGTACACCGAAACGCGATACCGTCAGAAAGAAGCATTAATTGGAACCGCGTTGCTAGGTGAAAGGCTTTGTCGGGTCGACGTATTGCTTTCTATTGCGTGCATAGTGACACTCTTCCACGTCATTGCAATCGTCGTGACTCCAAAGACTGTCAGTGTTTGATAAGGAAAACCAATCTATGACCAGCGATATTACCCAGCTATCTGCACACCCTCTCAGAGCTAGACTCAAATCGTAGTCATCTCTCTGCCCCACTTCAGAAACACGCGCGTATTCCTTTGTCATTAGCTTTCTTCTGTCAACCGTTATTTACCCTCCACTAGCTCAACCATAAGAAAATATAAAAACAGTTGCGTCATTTATAGTACACTCCTGTGATAGGCCAATCTTATTTCCAGCCCATGATTCACTTGCCACGAACCAATATATGTCGCCCTCCAGTCGTACGTGATTCCAGGCAGTTTTTAGAGAATATATACGTGGAGTTGTAATATACTCGAGGCTAGCCTGGGTCCGTATTTCCGTCCATTGCTTTTAAAAAATACTATCCCTTTTACGCTTGAATCTAACACTTTTAACTGCAGTGGTCATGATCTGGGCGTGTGTAGCAACTTCCCTTAAGCTCTTTGTATTTTTGTCAGTCACCTTGGGCAAATATTTTCGCTATCTGGAGTGTGAGAACACTACAATGACCGTCACTGACTCTTTGTTGATCACCTGTGATGGAACTGCAATGCGAAATAAAACAGAGAGGTTACGTGCTGACATGGCTTTAGTGCAAGCAGCAAATATGTAACCCTACCTTACACTCCAGATATGGAAAGTGGATGAGCTTGGTAGACAACTTTAAAATAAAAGCAGCTGTCGCTTCACAGGTATCCCAAAACTATATCCGCTGTACTTACAAGTGTCAAAGATATTCCGCATAGTTTACAGACGTCAAGTGTCTTCCAAATTCCTTGCAGTTTTGGCCAAATAAACATCGAAGTAACAGGACGCACCATAAATGAGAGTCCCAACAAAAACCCGAAAAACAACGTCGTTTGCAAGTCGGCTGAAGTTAAACATTAAGCAGTAAAACTCATTTTGGTAAAAGAGAGACGTTTGTGACCAAAACGATTCGGTGAGCCATTTGAAACCCAGAAGCGATACAAAAATATTAATACTGATAGTAGATTACAACTTAACTACATATGGTAATGTTTTCAAATAAAAAACAATATGCACAAATCCGTCCAACCACCTAACTTGTGGTGGCAGCCTTCGTGTGTGTCGAGTAGCGAGCGCTTACGGTCACAGACAAGGGCAGTCTTCTGATGAACACCACAGCAAGATGTCTGACACGTTATGTTTCAAGCAGTTGACTCGGCATCATCCGGAGACTCGAGAGAATATTTACATAGCTTCTTACTTTTATTAATTTTGGTTACTAAAGGTGTCTAGGTGTAGAGAAATCGTAGTAAAGCAGAGTTATTGGTAGTTATCACAATTCTAATAGTACGACTTCGAACATTAACATTAATTCGGTGGTCTAGTTAATAAAATCTATTGATTGCACTGTTTCATAAATTTTAATTTTTACGTTGCAGTCATTTCATACATAAATTCTTGCATATTTTTAAATTTGGTCTTGATTATATATAAAAAGCACTTTATTTGGATTTGTTGAAGTTATACAAAAAGATTATCGGACCAAATATAATAAAATTTAAAGTAGATATAATTCGACTACAACCTCTTTAGCACAAAGAATAATTAATGAAAATCGATATCATAGTTTACCAGAAATCGATATGCATATGTTCAAAAAACATTCTTGTCTACTTGAGAACCTTCTCCTTGCAGTTGGTTATACAGAAATGTTGGTAACTACTTGTATTTAAGTTAACAGAAATAACCTTAATTGACTTTGGGAAATTGACTGAACCTTCAAACTGGTGTTTGTATTCGTGACCTCCACAATTCCGTTCCAACTCATTGACCGCTGATCCGCATAGCTTAGTTTGGTTAATCAATTGTGCGAGAGCCTGAGCAGTGTCCATTAGTCTGATGGGTTTAAGTGGTGTGTTGTATTAGTGGTAAGGTATCTGAATGAAGATTGATGGGTCCCCCGTTAGATACAACCACTTCTACGGGCAATTAACTTTCCCATCACCTTTCATTATACTTTCTTAGTCCGTATAAAGTAATACAACTATTCCCCTTTCCAGATCTGATGGTATTACCAGTTAAGCAAGGTGCCTGACAATTTGAAACCTTCATCACGTCTGTTAATGTAACATTTTAGCTGCCGAGTTGAGGAGGAGAATTTTTAGAGTATATAAGCTGGATTTTGTGTATGTTTCTGCGCATTTACATTGCTAGTATATTACGTAAGAAATGCAGCTCCACTTCCATAAATTTGTTCAGGATAAATTTATTAATGAAAATTTCAAACAAACGCGAATTGTGTAGTATCGCATCCGATATTGCGTTATGAGGTTGGGGAAATGTAGCCGATTTTCTTCGGCAATAGCATTTACAAGAAGCGGCATTATTCGGAACACTAATCCTCTTACCAAAACCACAATTACATCTCTCGCGGTGATTATATTCTGCTTTGTTTCGTGGAATCTCTATTGTAAGCCGTTCTACGTATTTTTTGGCGGGGTAAGAGCAAAACTGGAATCTCCTGTGCCTTTCGTTAATTTAAGAACAGCAAGCTACATTCTAACAGAGAGGCAACAATATACATTCAAAAGAAATTTGTTCCAATTAATTTCCACTCCTGTGTTGAAGTTTGATTCATTTAGCACACTTCATTTTGTAATATTTGTGTACTTTTGATAGCAAAGCATATTTTAAAAGCTTTATATTTAATATTAATTTAAATTCTTTGGGATGAAGCGCATGCTCCAATGATAAATTCTCTGCACAGTCTGTTTCCTTTTCCTTATTAAGTTTAATTTCAAATTCTTTGTGTACAACCCACCTACTTCTGTCCTTTACGAATATTAATATCTTTCGATGTTTTTGGTATACTATTCACCACTTCCTCTGGTAACTTATTCCATTCCCTTACCTACAAAATAATATTATCAGACTCACTTATGTATTAAATCGAGTGCCAACTTGAGCTCATGTTCACATTTCCCTTTAGTGCATTACTCCTGACTCTTCTAAAAATATCCTTCCAAGCCTTATCACCAACCTTGATCACTCCTCGCACTGTTTTTTAACCTTCAATCTGTCTTCCAACGAATCTCAATCCAACTCCTTCACCATTTCAGTAACTGGTTGTGTTTATGGTAATTTACACAAACAAATCTTGTTACTTATAAACTCTTTAAATAATGCATTAACTTAAAATAAATCCGAGATATTTCTTGTTCATCATGCATTATTGATTCATTTGAAATCACTAATATTACCCATAGCATCATATGAAAGGCTGTGGAGGCGTGGCGGATAGAATTGAGTAACTCGAAAATCTTAAAAAGCTATCATTTCGAAACTATACAACCAATAATTCCATCGAAGCACTGGGTTTAGAACTGGAATATTAAAAATCATCTCATTAGAACGGTATCCAGGTGATGATTCCGCAAGGAGAGCTTCCCAAGTCATCTACATCGTATTGGAATCCGAGAGACACCAACCACATCGCGATATTATAGACTGGGTTTTAACCGTCATTAATCACGTCACATCTCCAGGATAATGATATGACAGCTGGTTAGCTCCTAAATCTCCCTACCAGTAACTACTCTTGTACTTTTAGCAAGTGACTATAGAAAAGAATACGACAGTACAATTACTTTTTTTCAAAGCCGGTGATCGTTCAACCACAACATAACGGTACTTTGTTCAAATGGTACATTTCTCAAAGTAGCTACTAGAAGAGCATGAAACTGAGTAATTGAATGTATTAGCATTTCCGGAAGAACAGGTTGTTTACTCTTTCACTATTAATATTATTTAACCAATTCCTTTTATAATTTTTACCGTTAATTTTATTTGTTTTACTATTCGTGTTTTTAAATGCTCTTAACAAACAAGCGTATATCAGTCGAATATTATTTCCTCAGATGTTTTCCTGTAATTACAGATATGGGTTTCCGAGAGCTAATAAATAATTTTGAAAAATCCTTTTTCCTATTAACTTTTTTTTATTCAGTGCGATATCTTCAACAAAAGCGGTAGATCTCTCGTTTCTCTTACATGACTAATTTGTGAGACTCTTCACGTCTGAAGCTCAATTTTTCAACCCCTTGAGCCAACCTTCACCTCGGGGAAATCTTTGCTATGTCCACCAAGGCAGCGTGTGCTCTGAATTCCACATCAGCGTTTAGGTCCACTTATTTAGTATGATTAATGAGTTTGGTATGACAGCCGCGTCAAAATTATAGAGCAAATTGAAACCGTAAACATTGCTACCATCAGCCATTCGGATATAGACCAATAATGCGGTAAGTATTTATCTTTTGTCAACTATCTGACGTTACAGATTTCGTTTCAAAAACTATCCCACCTGTCATCGTAGCTTCTCTAGTTTTGGTTGTCGTGCTTGTTATTTAATAGTACCTGCGCCATTTTACCAGATTATCGCTTTGTATGAATCACGCACCTTTTAGTTGTACTCTAGTTCTTGTAATTTGGGTATTTCGACCACAGTTACTATGTAACTGCACAATAGTTATGACAACAGATAAAATTTTAATTTCCAAGAATCAGTTGAATAAAACATGGGTAATGTTATAAGAAATTATATGATGTTCACCTAAATTCTTTTTCGAACAAGATTGCTAAAGTAGGGAGATTTTTTTTGAAAGTACGGGAGATCTGTCAACAGACAAAGTATCTGCAGCTGAGGAAAATATCTTGTCCTTGTCAGGTCGATGTTCCACAAACTGCCATAAAGTATCATATTTCAGGATTACTATTTTTATGCATTCAGCACATAGAATTATAACATCACCAAGCGTGGTGGGTAAGCGGTTAACGTTCTGGCCTTGTATTCGGGGGGACAGCGGTTCGAATGCCCGTCCAGGCATCCAGATTTGGGTTTCCATGATTTCCCCAAATCACTCCAGGCGAATGCCGGAATGTTTCCTTCAAAAAACGTCATGGCCGAATTCCTTCCCGTTCCCTCTCCCCAGTTCTATCCCGCCTCTAATGAACTCGATGTCGATCAGGTGTAAAGCCATAAGTATATTTTTTAAAAATGACATCAGTATTGAAGATGAGACAAGAGCTATATTTTTTTACTTACTCAAAGCAATCGCAATCTTACTAGTCTCTAAACAATAATTAATGAAGACAAGTACTAATTATTTATATACCTATATTTGAATGTGTACTTTATAGAAGGTGTTGCGAAACAAGAGTAATTATTACACTACTTAGCTTTGTTTTTTACGTATCACCGGCCATTTGGCTGTATGCGTTGTGTCGCCACGATAGACCGGCCAGTTTAAACAGGTGCCGGTTCCAAAATTGGGTCTGTCGAAAACCTTCCGGATTACAATCTTTGAATTATTTTCCACAATAATCTAGGATATTTTTGAACTGATGCTTATTTCCTTTAAAAAAAAAAAAATCAAGAATTAATTAACCCCTCTACACTACACAAAAACGAGCGCGTTTCTTATACTAAAAAAAAAAAAAATGTTCTCTTCAGTAAGCATTCTCGAATTTCCCGAACAAAATTCGTTAACGAAACGAGATTACACATACCCTCATACGGATCGCATGTGGGAATCCTTATCTCAATCACTCCAACTCTACTTGCTACACGAGGCGGAGAGTGCTGAACAGATACATGTTGCCTGACGAGACCTTTGACTTATCCAAGTGGTCACGAGTGCCCTTTTTTGGTGCGCAGTGAATAAAGTAGATGTAGTTCTGAATCGATTGCTCCAAGGATATCCTCCAATGGTCAGACTTAACAATACAGTAAGTCAACAGATAATCTGTAATCAAATAAAACACTCATTACCTGAGACCGAATCATAATTAGTTTTTATGTTGCTGTTTATTTTATTGTGAGGAGATTATGAAGATATTTGAACAATCAAATATCATCATTAAATACTCAGACTGACTCGCAAACTTAAGTGACAGCACAAACGTGCATGATCAAAGTTACAGCATTTAGACTTTCTTAAAATTTTAAGCTTGCGGTTATAAATTGGCGAGACATTCGAATTTTCAGTTTACCTACACAAAACGTTTAATGAAACTTAATATACTACCAGTATTGACCTACAATGTCTATTTTGTATGTGGTTCTTATAACGGGGCTGATTTATACCAAGAAAGCAATAACTTAATAAAATCATTTAGCATTCAAGAAAGTTTAATGTAAGATTAAAATTCCATGGAAACATTAAATATATGTGCTTTGGATTTCCTGTTACCTCTCACTGGTCACTATCAACAAACAGATGAACTCAAACTTCTTGAAAAGTAGACGTCGCTTCGTGAAATCAGATTACCAATTCATGAACCCGCAATTTTTCGGAAAGGAAGTCTTAAACAACAATCCATGTAGAGTGTATGACGGGTGTTGGTTTAGCTTTAGGGATCGTTGTTATTAAAATGGAGATATTATAAAACGAGCCTTCCTTCATTGAAAATATGTATATGAATTATTTCTAGTTCTGAAAATTACGACTAAAGAAAGAAGTAAACAGCGAAGCGCGTTTCATCCTGATGCATCGCATAATTAAGAGAATGCTAATACACTATCTGCTGTTTTAGCTCCACCATACGGCTTCTTGTTCTGGAAACTAAAGTCATCCGTAAAATGCGTCGTTTTTATTGTATTAATTATACTAAGACATATTACCTTGAGAAATTGCTTGCCATCTCAACAGAAAAGTTCGCTCGACCACGTTAAACCTTACTTACGGTATTTCTAGTTCAGTGAACAAAATTTAATTTTGAAAGTTCATGACAATTCCTGAAAAAAAAATTCCTAAATCTTTGTCCTGCAGACTTTTCATTCATTCAAAAAATCACTTCCCACAATCGAGTTCCAGTCTTGAACGTCGCTCTTTTAATTATAAAATCCATAATTGGGTTCTAGAGCTTAATAAATTAAGAGATGTATTAAATCATTTATTCTAAACAAAATTTTTCAATTCTGATACTGTTATAAGGGACCTTTTTTACTATAACAGGTAGCTGACAGATGTGAATAACTGTGTACAGTTTTTATAAACCAGGCAATCCAAATTAACGGTTTACTGCTTTACTTAATGAAAGCTGGTAATAAATTTAAATTTGAGGATGTTGTAAATCGTCGTTAGTCATCTAAATTGCAGCAAATTGCGTGCGTAATTATTAGTTCTTGTAGGGGTTACATTCCAGTGTAATAATGGCGGTGGCGGGTTTGATACATTTACGGTTCATAAGCTTAAACTTAGTAAACCCAAGGACTGAGGATGGCATATATACCAATTTTTAGGTCCAGTTGGAAATTAAATTGTAAGTTTTCACTGTTAGGAAGCAAGCACAAGACAACTAATTTCTAAAAAAGCAAACAGGTTCGAAAATATCATTAAGATAAACCTACATAAATCGTTTAAGTACCTGTTTCGCGGCTTAATATCCGGTTACAAATTCTTTTTTTTTCAAAGATGTTTTAGGTGATTTTATCGGGGCCGTTAATTTAAATACAGAGAGGATTTCAGATTCACACATCGTAAAAACGTGCTTCATTAAAAGAATTACAGGGCGTAGTGGGTGAGTGACTAATGTTTTTGCCTTTTGTCTGATACTCGGTGGGAGGCAGGTTCGAACACTGTACAATTCATTCTGGTTTAATTTTTTCATGATTGCATAAAATCCCTCCAGAGGTATTCCGGCGTTAGTCCATCAAATGTTCCTGGCCGAATTGTTTCCTGTTCATTGCCTCCATCTTCTCCAGGCCGTAAAGCGCGATTACCAAAGAAAAATTAACAGCTTAACTAAAAATATTTCAGTGCAAAAGCTGACACATTAAATGCTCAATCCTCTCCATTAGCGAAGACGGATTTTTATTGCTCAGCAGGCAACAGAAAAACAAAAGGGATATAAAATGTAGACCAAGTTTTCCCATTGCAATTAGTTACTGCAGTTTAAGCAACGAACCTGAGCAATGGAACGTTAAAGTCCCTTTGAAAAGTAAAAATACGAAGCGCGTAATGTGTAGAAAATTGTATACATTTGCTGTGACGAGAACTGAAAACTAATCTTACTGGCATAGAAATAAAATCTATATCACTCTCTTTATGCTATTGTACTTGGTCAATGTGAATGTCAATCCTTTCTGGTGATTCAGTAGTTATGTGCTAATACGTACCCTTAATCTGCTTCACCTCTCGCGAAAACGTTTTCTGTCCGATCAAATATAAATGAGACATTTGACATGGTCACGGGATACTTGAACGCTCATTAATTTAGTGATAGCGCCTGGTTGATATGGAAGTATTAGCACGTCAAATGCTGCATGATCTATTCTGCGTTCCTTTGTTTACTTATTGCCACTATGAGTGAACAGAAGATGCATGTGTTAATTGAGGAACGTAGAACTACTAAATACAGTACATAAATTTGTTGAATCAGGAGACATTTCTACGAATTGTGCACGAAGTTCGGAAGTGAGATTCCCGTTCGAAGCAGGTCAAATTTCTGAAAGGGTTGGATAATAGTTTCTCACTCCAAGTCGTCCAAAAGAGCGTCACTCCACATGCAACTAAATACACTGGAGGCATGATTTGCAAGAACGAATATTGGCTTCTGAAATTAGTGGAGCCAAATTCGAACCAGCAGCTTTAGCAAAGCGTCCCTAAAAAAATCTCCTACGTGTTCCTCATCTAAGACTGGTAAGTGTTAGAAAGATTATGTTAACTTACGTTAACATCTCTTGGCACGTATTCACCGAACTGTATTGTGCAGTTTGAACTGGTATATGTCTACCGCGTCAGAGCCACCACAATAGACATCTTCAGTTTGTATCTTCAATCAGGTGTAAAGGCCATCTTGATCATGGCTTTTAGGAAATACTAAGATGCGCATTTCACAGTGCGAAAGTGAATATACGTTTTATAAGTTTAAATATTAAAGGCAATATTTAAGATCGAGGTATAAGACGGTTCCCCTACAGACACAGTCAAAACATAACATTCCATGAATGGACTCACATGTTACCAATGATTCGCTTAAAAATCAATATTCAAATCTTCCACGGTAAAGTCCAAGGAAATCACATATAAGTTATATAAAGAAATAGAAAAACATGTACTAAGCATTCTCATCACGCTATAAAAAAAGTGCAAAACACAACACTCCAGTAATATCAAATTTAAATTCATAAATCTACATATATATTAGCAATATAATTTTCCCGGTTATTACAGTGCGATAACTCAACAAAAATTAAATGTGAATACTCAAATACGTATATATTTTTTTTAACTAATGCTTTTTTGCCTCGTTGGTGTCGAGATTGTTAGAGGCGAGAAAGGACTGAGGACTAGGAATGGCTATTACCTTTTGAAGGAAGTATCCCGGCATTATCCAGGAGTGATTTGGAGAAATCATGGAAAACACAAATCTGGACGCCCGGACAAGGAGTTGAAAGCACGTCCTACCGAATGAGAGGCCAGAGCGCTCACCCAAAAATAGTAGTGATTCTACTTCCGCCATAGGAAACGCCGCTAAAGAATCCAAAAAAAAATGCATGTATTAAAAGACATATTAATTTCAAGTAGAAATATACTAGGGGATTAATTCAATATTATTTTATTTTCAATCTTTATTTGATTATGGAAGTAAAGAGAGTGAATTGCAAACAACTAACAACGGATTTTGTTAACACGTCCCATGAAAGGCGCGCCTAATATCATTTAACACCCGAGTTCATAAATCAGCTACGAGTCGTTAGAAATTTCCGCCCACGTCACAAGTTAAAACTACAGTTTGGCTATTGGCTGTAGGCTCGTCTGGCACACGGCCTACTGGCAACCAGTTCTGCCCGGTAGTGCCTGCCAGGTGAATGTTACGACCGCTGTTAATGTAACTCCACCGCCAATTTGATATGCGTATTCGTCGTGATTTATAACTTAATCTCCCAGCTGCAGTCGTAACTTCTGGGCTCCCAACATAAATGATGGTTTCACCGTACTGCCCAGATTTAGACATGAGAGAAACAATGATGGTGCTACACAGAAAAAGACGTATGATTAGATGGCGTCAACAAATTTTTTTTTTTTTTTCGTGGTTCCTCTACCATTCTGAAAATAAACTAAAGGTTTTTCTGTTTTATTAATTTTTTGTCGATATATAATTGCAAGAATTACATTAAATTTAATGTTAGAATAAGCAGTCATGCAATCTCCATATAAACAGGATTATTGCTCGCATTTCTTTTATTAATTTCCTTATTAGTAGGCTTATTTGACAGAGTTTTCCATATATAAGTATGCTGAAGTGAAACGTACTTACAGCATACTTTGAAAATGTATTAAAAGAGATGTAAATAATGGTAGTACATAGAACTGTAAAATCTGAAATTATAGTTTACATTTATTTTGGGCTAAATGTGTAACTTCCAAACAGAAGGTGGCAAGTAGGATGTAACAGCTGCCATTCGGAAGGGTAATGGGCTGACACTGGGTTTCACTCTAACATGTATACCATCATTAAACATACAACAGCCCTTTACTCATATATACATACGGCAGAAAGAATTGTCATCACTGCCTCTTTTCCTATGCACAGAACAACTCTATTTCGATGCCCAAATTATTTGACAGGGCTAATTTGTTTTCGTTGAGTTATAAGTTTTATTATTCTAGCAATATCATGTTATGAGATTTAATTCGTGACGAATCAAAGATGGATAGTATCGTTGTTGCAGAAACCATAGTTAACCTTGTCCAGCACTAAAAAAATTGACGTGTCAATAAAATCACATCACACACATTAGATTCTTCCGGACTTAGCCAAGTAACGATCTAAAGCAGTCTAATCATCATCATCATACGTTTTCCGCCCTAGGGCAGGTTTTCACTTGGCTGCTCTCCGTGCTCTTGCGTCTTCTGCCTTTCTCTTAAGGTCCATGTAGTTGCCGTTTATCCATGATGTTGTTTGTAATTTTGCTCCTTCTTCTTCCTCTTATTCTCCTTCCACAAACTATTCAAAGGTATCTTTTATCAGGCACTCCCCTCTCAGCAAGTGTCGCATCCAGTTCTTCTTTCTTTCTTTTATGACTCTCCTTTCTCCTTTCACTAACCCTATCCAGCACTTCAACATTACTTATTTTATCCACCCAGCCTATCCTCTCCATTCTCCACCACATCCACGTCTCAAACGCTTCTAACCAGTTTCCATCTTCTCGCCTTAGTGTCCACGTCTCCGCCCCATAAAGAGCCACACACCATACAAAACATTGTCCAAGTCTTTTCCTGAGTGGTTTGTCTATTTTTACAGTTGTTATCCGCCTTTTAGTGTTATTTGCTTCCTTCGCTACGGCAATGCGAGTTTTTACCACCTGGTGGCCTCTCAAATCTCGGGTGATTGTACTATCTAGATATTTGAATGATTTTACTTGACTGATATCAGCTCTTTCCAACTTAATATTTATTATTTTCCTTCCTTATCCAATCACCATACTCTTAGTTTTTGCTGTATTGATTTTCATTCCAAACTCTTCACAATCTCCGTCTAGATCATTCAGCATTCTGTTTACAGTTTGTTCGCTTTCTGCCAACAAGACCATATCATCAGAAAATCGTATGCACTCTATTCTCTTGACACCAATACGCACTCCTCTTTTTCCATTTAATCATTTTTTAATAATATCTTCTAAGTATAAATTGAACAATAATGGAGAAAGGCAACAACCTTTCTTATTCCTCTCCCAATGCTGCTTTCTCCTGACACCTCGTTTCCGATCTTTGTTCGTACTTTCTGTTGTAAATATTGGTTCTGTAGCAACCTTCTCTCCTTCCAATCTACACCTTTCCTCTTCAAGATATCCATCAGCTTTTTCCATTGTATCCTATCATAAGCTTTTTCCAAGTCAATAAAGACGGCATAAGTATCCCTTCCTTCCTCAATATATCTTTCCCCTATGATTCTTAACAGACCGATAGCATCTCTTTTCTTCTTCGTTTCCTGAATCCAAACTGTTCCTCTCCAAACCATCTATCTAACTTTCCAAATAGCCTTCTGTTCAGCACTCTCGACAACACTTTAGCTGCATGTGAAATTAGGCTGATAGTCCTATGCTCTTCACACTTATTAGTATTCTTTTTTCTGAATTGGTATCATTACCGATCAACCTGGTCATTCCCCTTTGTCATATATCTCATTATAAAGGTATACTATCTCCCTTCTTCCTTAGTTTATTAAACTCTTCAACACTTCTGCAGGCAAATTATCGATTCCACGTGCCTTCTGATTCTTCATCTCCTTCAGAGGCTTTTCTGCCTATGTCTCTAAGATTTCATTCCCCTTACCATCTTTTGTTACCTCTGCCTCTTCTTCAATTTCACTTTGTACGAATATTTGATCTCCCTTATATGAGCCTTCAATATATTCTTGCCACCCTCTCAGCACCTCATGTGGTTCTATGGCTAATGTGCCAACTTCTAAAGCAGTAAGCGAACTAAGTGTTAGAAAATTTTCTTTAAGTGCATCATTAATTTTTAAGCAATTGCGTTTTAGTCTGAGAGTATGTGGTTAGAGAATTAGTTTCTCCGTAATCATTTAGAAAAGACAATATGTTATATAACTTCATCGATTTCTTTATGTGATTGTTACTTTTACAACGAAATCAAACGAAACCGTAACTCGGGCCTGGCTTTAGGAAAGAGGTGGGTTCAAACCCTCATCCGGCATCCAGATTTCGGTTTTCCATAGTTTCCCGAAATCACACCAGGCGAATTCCGCCATGGTTCCTTCAAAATACCACAACTCGTCTCCCTACCATTCCTTCCCCTAAACCTCTCCCGCCTATTTACATTTGAATGTGTTCAAGGTGGGAAGCCCTAAGAAAACAGAAACATGTTATGTAGAACTAGTGTTATGGAGCGTGCACAAACCACGTAGCTCAATTTTGGCCTCCTGTGAACTCCCTCCCCTCCCCCCCCCCCCCGTAGCCCTACGTGGCTTTTGCCTTTACCCCCCCCCACGTAGCACGTAGCTTTTTTCCTTTTTGATTCCAGAAGACATTTTGTACTGTTTTCTCCTATCAGACTATTGCAAATTACATACAGAGATAATTAACTCAAGAAAATAAATATTCACTGTTGTGTGTTTTTTTCCTCGTTTTAACTGTGAAAAATGTTATGAAAGGAAAGCTATGTAGCCTGGCTCGGAAACCCCCCCCCCCCCCACGTAGCTCAGCGTAGCCATGCAGCCAGCCCCCCCCCCCCCCTAGACCGAGCCCCGTAGTTTGTGCACGCTCCCTTATTAAAATATGGATAAGGAAGTACATTTCAAACAAAGTGGCTTGGGAATAGGTAAAACAAGAATTCAGTATTTGAAACCTCAATACCTTGTTAAGAGAGTGTGATATGATATGGACAGGAAAAGTTGAACTTCAGATAAATTGGTTTCGATTATCGCGTTACAGAGTTACAAATCTGAATACGTTGAGTTAAAACTACAGGTCCTAACTTCGTTTTTGAAATAATTAATGACTTGATTACCGTTTTCAGAAGAGAATCTGCATTCCTTTAGGCAATTTCTCGGAGTGTTTTCCTTTTCCATCTAAAAAATTACGCGTTAAACAAATCATTTAACATAAATATCTTCACGAATTTCACACAGCGTCTAAATGCTCCTCCTTCCCGACTTTTCGACTAGGCCTTCGGTATCCCGCAGGGGACTTAGCCCCCTTCTAAGTCTGCTACAGTCTCTAGCAGACTCAGAAGGTGGCTAAGTTCCTATGGAATGCGTAGGGCGTGGTCGAAACGTCGGAAAGAAGAAGTAGGAGCATTTAGACGCAGCGTGAAACTCGTTAGTCTATTTATACCAATAAGACGGATTTTATAAACCATTTAATACATTTTAATTTCACAAATCTGGGTCTCAATATAAAAATTTATGGCTACTGTTTAGTAATTGTATCATGTATCTGTAAGAAACTTTTGCACTTCTGTATACTTATTAGTTATTTTTCACCGTGGATTCTTAAACGCGTGTGACTTTTACCGCTGTAGATCCGAACTCAGAATTTTTAGTTGTCATATTGTCAATACTGCTATTGTTGTTCCTACCTTAGGGTTTATGGCGCTTCTACATCTTTACTATTTACGTAAGGTAGCTGTTGCTGACTGCCTGGAGATGGTAGAATCGGAAGCATCCATAGCAACCACGGTAAAGAAAGTTACTGGAATGCTATACCAGAAATATCAGTGTGGTGGTAGGTTTAAGTTAAACTAATTTCTCTGTAATTCTTCTGTACATCGTCCCAAATACTAACATATGCTCAACCTTGTTGACGTAGGATTTAATAACAATATATCACGTCATTTTCTACATGCTGAATATTTCTATTCCATTATATATGAGTTGCTAGTAAATTGCAAAAGCAAACGTTTATGTTTAAAAATAATGAACGTCTGTATTTGAATCTATTGTAGACACTTTGAATTAGATAGGCTCCTAAAGTTGAAGCATTTTTCAACTTATCATAACCATAAAAGACCACCATGGTCACTAGAGAACAGGAGTTAACCAAAAGTGATCTAGTGGAAAGTTGACAGAAGCGGCCTGGCCCAGGTGGATGCAGGTCCCACAAGTCGTATGTGCTGTAGTCCTAAAATGAAACTCTAGTACAGGTACATCCATAAAAAAGTCAGATAGCATAGCAATATCCCGTTGCAAACATCTGTTGGCTTTACACGAAGTATTTAGCAAGTAATGGGTTTCACTATCTGCCTACAACATAGTATACGTAAAAAGATGCGCCTATGATTTTGTATCGAAGAACGACACTGTGTGTCAATTTTAGGTCCACAGCGCCGACCCGTACTAAAAAAAAAAAAAAAAAAAAAAAAAAAAAAAAAAAAAAAAAAAAAAAACTTTTTGTTGTAAACAGCAGGAAAGTTCGTTCAGTTTATGATTAAAGCTTAATTTTAGTGAGGATCGTAAGTTAGAAACCCCAGTCGATTTGAGTAACACGCGAGAATCCAAGTCGCTATATTCGACACAGATGCTACAGCTAACATAAATATCCTCCTAGCATAAACTACGAAAGCTTACACCTATTTATTTCATCCTGATCACATCACTTATGGAGCAAAGCAAACGTGTAGTAACTGAAAGTTAAACTAGTTCCAACGTTACGATATCGCAAACAAGATATAGGCCTACGCATTCGGTTATGACAAGCACACGCTCTACAAAAATAGTTCAAGTTGGACAAAGGGATCCTCACTGAACGCGTCGTCCCATTCATGTTTTTATTTTAAGTTATTTTCTTTCCTTTAATATGTTGTGATCTATTTCCTAGATGGAGGGAAGAATTTTAAGAATCAAAGTATATGAAATAATAACAAATTATTAAGAATGGGGTAATTTGATGACTGAAGAAATTGTCACCGGAGCATGTGTTTCATCAGAATTAATCATTCAATTCAATTCTTCCCGTCGCTCGGTACCGGTACTACACGATTAATGACTAAAATGAGCCAGAGCTCATGAGCTATAATGTATCAAAACGCAACCATCTTAAAATAATGGGGCTGTTTTGACTTCGTCGTTTTCCCAAAGATCTATTGATATATAATGTAAGTTACGTCAGATTTCCTATCGCATCACCTAGTAATAACCCAAGACCAACGCCACTGTGAAATGTTGTGTTACCAGAAGGAGTACTTCGCGGGGGCGGGCCCCGGTGTGTACCGAACAACAGCTATTTTCGTGACGTAAGCCTTGGCTGGCGCTATCTTAGTCGCCCGCTCGTTTAATAACCGACATCTGCATGTTTATGAGGCTGAGCGGGCCGGCGCGACTGGTTCCGTTCCTGGATCTGCATAAGGCAGCGCGGGGCAGGCAGAGGTCATGGAGGGACACACTAGGACGGCGAGCCGCCGCGCCGACAGCAAGCGAGGGGCGACAGCTATAAACTACATGTTATGACCTACTGTCACATTATATGAATCGGTATGAACAACTGAGAGAGACTATATTATTTTTAGCAAACATGGTACAACAGGCTATGAATGAATCAAATAACACCAACCTGCTACACGTTTAAGGACTGCTGGTTTTAGTACATCCTCAATCAAAACATAAAAATTTTCTTGCCTATCAGTGTGTACACGATCTGGAATTGAAATTCTACATACTCTTATTTTTGTGTGTATTTTTGGAATGAAAACTTCTTTAGGCACGTGAGGCAATTTTTGGATAGGGATAAATATATGAGATCATGACTTCCCGTCACCGAAATGCTATGACGTGCTGCGGGTATTATTTGCGATTTTTTTAACTGCTTAACGTCTCTTATCAACGAGGTCTTTAGAGACGGGAAAGGATGGGGGGGGGGGGGGCAGGAATGGAAGGAATTCGGCCATGGCCTTTTGAAGGAAGCATCCCGGCATTTGCCTGGAGTGATTTGGGAAACCATGGAAAACCCAGATGCCCGGACGGGGATTCGAACCACCGTCCTCCCGAACGCGAGGCCAGAACGCTAACCGCTACACCACCACGCTCGGTATTATATGCGCGTCAGTCGCTTTTTGGATGGGTAAAATCTTATAAGTTCACGACACCAACATGCTCATTTTAACACTGGCTCGGTGGTTAAGGTGTCTGACTGGGGAACGAAACGTCCACGGTTCGAATCCCTGTCTCGAGGGGTTTTCTCATAGACCCTTAACCCGACGTTAACCTATGGCACAGCTTGCTGTGTAATGTAAAGTACGCCAGACCAGTTACGTGGTTTGGATTCCGCATCTCTCTATAATCAAGACAAGAACTGATGTTACGCATATTGAAATACTGATTTTGCTAATGGATGCATTTGTAGAATAAATAGAGTGGTTTTTTTTGTTGTTTTTTGAACTTTAATTATAATTCCTTTGTAACAATAGTGCCTGATGGCTGATGAAAGTTATTAACAACGCTCTTACTTTAAAATTAAATGAGTAGAAACTTAAATGTGAACGAAATCAGATGGATTCCCATCAATAACAAACTGTAATTTTCTATGGAGTGGAAATGTAATATACAACTTGATTCTTCGTGGGCTGATCTGTTTGTTGGAGTCAGCTAATTACTCACTATGATTTAGAAATCACAAAACTGTAGCGATGTTTTAACATGCATCGTGAAACTGGTATGTGAGACTTTGCAGTTTCATTGAGGACAACTTGGCTGTAGAATTCTCAGGCTTCCGAGGCCGTATTTGTTAAAACAACTGCATTTTTCGGGAATGCCGCGTTATTTATTTGACAGTTTAAGCTTTCGGTTACCATTCTGCAGCCTTCGTCAGAGATACTATTTACGTAGCCATAGTAACGAACGGTAAGCATCGCAGAATAGCAGACCATCTCCTTCAGTTGTCGATGCCACCACTGATCTTCTCTCCACAGCAGCCTCGTCTCATCAAATTTTGTTTTAGCCTTGTGTTAAGACTCTCCGCCACAGTCAAGCCGTCTCACCGTTGTATCGCTAACGAAGGCTGTAGAATGGCAGCCGAAAGCTTAGACTATCACATTAATAACCCGCCATTCCCACAAAACCCAATTTGATATCAGCTTGGCGATATTCGTTTCCGCTGGGAAAGTAAGTCCTATTATTGATAATCCTGTGCCATCCACACTATATTCTTACAGCATGACCACAGAAAAGTGACTTTACTCTATCTGCTTATTCACAATAAAAGAGAAAGGTATTTATCTCACTCACAACTAGAGGAGACACCCCATTAGTCATTCATCCAATCAAGGATATATTTATATATTTTACTTTATGTGATGTTACTTACGCTTCCATATAGGCGTCGCTGGCTGAGGCACATCGTGAAGTCAAAGATGTGGCTGTTATAAATTCCTAAATACCAGTTTGTGTATTAAACGCCTGAATTGAATTCTAAACCTCTCCTCTCTTATTGTGTAATTCGGACGGAACCGTTAAATCAGGCGGCCCCTTAGTGTCTTTGGAAAAGTATGTCTGAATGGGCTGAGACAGGGTTTCACTCCCTCCCTTCTATATTTCAAATGTATATTATTTACACACGCAATCACAAGAAGACAACAGGCAACCATTTACAGGCAACTTTCTGCTCCATAGGCCGATTATGGTACAGAACTTAAACGTCCGGTGGCGAATCAACGATTTTAGACAGTTCCTAGTGTCAATCCAGCGAACCGCATGACATCAGTCAGACATAGGAACTGCTCCTAAACCTTGTCACAGTGCGATTATTCAATCGTATTACCCTAGGGCGACAGAATACCCTTGCATAACTTCAGTACTTACGCCGTTTCCGTCATGTGTGGTTTGTCTCAAGTCTTACTGATGGCACAAACAATGAACTTGCCAAAATCTACCGCATGACTGAATTATTAGAGAAACTCTCAATGCTGGAAGAGCGTTAGTTCAGCAGCAATAGGTCGGCAGTTTCTCTCTAGTGTAAGGCCAGATATAAACAGACACTAATATTACGTAATTGAGTCACTGCGGGACAGAATGGTACAGCATTTAACACTTAGCAGAAACGCTGCCGTTTCTGTTGTAACATAATCAGTCAATCGTTAATTCTTAAATTTTAAACATCTACATATTCTGCCACCTAAACGGAAACGGTTTACGTATTTTTTTAGATAAAATTTTAAATCAAGATTCAAAACACAGTCAGAGAAATTGCTGCACCTCCTATGTTTTAAATCGCTTAACGAGCTGTAGGCCCTTAAGGATTTCATGAAAAGTTAAACATAATAAAAATGGAAAAAATCTGGTCAGTGAGAAGGTCAAACCTCTTTTTAGACGAATCATTTTATACAGACATAAATGATATTTGTGTGCAGATAACTTTCCTTTAAGATGGAATGGTACTTAATTTGTACTCTTAGTTTAAGCGAAGGTAACAACTATAGGTTCGGTGCTATAAAGTTAGAACATTTTTATTTACTAATAAATACTGGTGAAATAAAAACACAGATACACGGCTTGAAAGTTTTTATTCATCACTCTTATTTTCAAAGTTCCAGTTCACATCACGTTCACAAACGTATGAGGGCAGAGTCGCAGTTTCAACCCGGCATTTGCCTTTGGCGAATGTGGAAAACCACCCGAAAACCACATTCAGGCTGGTAGGCATATAACGTGCCAGATCCCGTTGTCTTGCTACATCTCCGTTCATCACTTCCCACTCACTCTGCTAGGTCCTCACTGTGGTACCTTCCAACTCGGCCCAGAACGCTCCGCGTCCGAGGCTGGACCACGCGTGACCCTGGGACCACGCGTGGCAGCTCGGCCGACCCGCGAACTCAGAGCCGAGTGGAGGCATCTTCTGAAAAACAAAAGCAAAAATCATTAGTGAGTGTAACTAATAGACAAATACCGTAATTCGATACCTGGAATCCTCTTGTGCGTGTAAACGCCATCAGCAACCAAAACTAAACGGGATGTATCCATATCACTACTCGTGTATAATACGCTGAATGTAGTATTCACTTTCTCACTGGCAGATTAAAGTTAAACGTTGCTGATTACAGACGGACGGGCGTATACTATTTCGATACTCGTGACAGAGTATTTATATAGCGGAGGTCGTGCCTTCCTGCTCCGTGTCCCGTCCGCGTCTCTACTGAGCTAAGACGCCGCTGGATGCCTCCTTATATACTCTACCGACAATGGCGGGGCATCATTTCCTTGGTAACGCGGCATGACGTCATACAGACTCAATGGCTTCCTTAGATACGTAAACACAGGGAGCATCGAAGATAGGAATGATGCTTTCGGTACAAAGCTGGTTATTTAATGCATCTTGTATTCTTTAACATCAAGAATTTATTTTTCTCATTTAGGGTTTTAGCAGAATGATTTTCTTGTGTTAGAACAATGGTGAACTATTACCAATCAGCTGTACATCTTCAAACCCTCACCACTCATATCGGAACTGTTATAAGATTACATAGCCCACGACGGCTTATGACTGAATCAACTCACCACATTTTCGACCAGATACCGACGTAGTCAGCACGTAAGTCCCTACTTCTATTTCTTCTACCAAGGCTGATGTAACTTAAAACGCTCGGAAGGACACATGTTAGAATCCTCGACCGACCATCCCGATATCGATTTTCCATAGCTTTCCAAATAATTTCAGCCGTATGTAATTAAGGCTCCTCCAATAGGCGATGACCTAATTCTTTTCCTTTCCTTTGCTCAGAATCTTTTCCTACCTCCAATAATTTTGAAGTTAAACTTTGGCACTAATTACAAAACGAAACGTATTGTCAGTTATTTTAAAAAGAAGATTCAGTCCTGCGGTGACTAAAAAGTATTGTAGGGATGAACTCCGTCGGTAGACTAGAATTTTAATGGAAACAAAACACAATATTGGGTATTAAATGTTGGTTATGTCAAATTTATGGAACTGCTGGCAAAACCGACCAAAAAGCACTTTTTTTATTTTTTTTCGAATTTGGTTATTTATTTCGACTGCTGTGTAAAGTTGGCCAGTAACAAAACGGTTCTTTCAGTAGGAAAATACGATTAACACATTCTTTAGGCATTACTATTCAAGAAAACGTGTACGAGAAGTCGATGAAACAGGAGAGACAGATGTAATAATATGTAAATCGTCGGGTTACTTTGCATAGTAAACTTTATTCATTTTTCTGAAATGTATTGAATAAAAATAAAAGCGTACCTTACTCAAACCACCATATCATTAATTAACATTTCAATAAGCACAATGGATTTGTGATATATAATTTACGGTAAAGTTCATTGTGCCTAAAGTCGATATTGAAAGCTGACAGCATTCTGTCGTTAATCAAGCCACATCATGTATTACACTTCCATAATTAAAACTAAATTGTGATTTTTATTTTACCGTTAACATCTTTGTGCTTAACATTGATATTAAAACCTGATTGCATTTCCTTTTTTTTCCGTATCAGCATTTAAAAATGTGATTTTTTAGTTAGCTGTTATGGATATGATATCTTTCGTTGTAGTAACGATTTTAATCCTAACCAAAGTGCACGCATAATGATGTAATTTTATGTTCCTTGGTGGGTTAGGATAATACTAATATAATCATCTCTACATATTAATGTAGATAATTTTACACATTGCTTTTATTTCGTATATTGTATTGCGTTAAAAAATAAGTGAAAAAATGGGAATCAATATGAAAAGCAAATAAATATACGGTGAGAACTAAAGAAAAGAAAATTTTAAGATGACATTTACTTTTTTGCCTTTCCACGTTAATATTTATTTCCAGACTAAATAATGATAAGGCATTTCTACACACATCAGGGTTCGTGCCCGCGAAGCAGCGGGCAAATGCTAATGTGATTATAGATTATTAAACCACCTTACCTAGGAATAGACCAGTGGCTGGGTAAAAACTGATTTTATAGATTTCTGTCTAAAACGACAGATGTTTCCTCACATAATAATAATAATAATAATAATAAAAACGGGTTTTCCATTTCCATTGACACCTTTACTTCGAGAGGACGGGTCACACGCTGGCTGCAAGCCTTCAGACATTAATGATTTCAGTTATGAAGTTCTCCCAACACAAAGGCGGTTCCTCTTAATGAGAAGCAAAACTGGTACTCATTCCATCAGTGCTTCCAAAATTCACTTTCACTTCCAGCTTGCATGACTCTGCGCATCTGATGCCATCCAGTATGAAGATCTATAATGAGCGCTCCCATCCCTCCACTGGTAACTAGGACATACATCATTCATGTATTTTTTCCGTCATTTCCTGGAATCCATTGCTTAGCCCGGTTTCACCACTTGTTATGCCTTCTCTTCCTCATCAAACCGAGCGTGGTGGGTGACCGGTAACGCTTTGACCTCGCGATCGGAAGGACGCGGGTTAGAAGCCCCGTCCGGGCGTCCATATTTGGGTTTTCCATGATATCCCTAAATCACTCCATGTGAATTTCAGATGGTTTCTTCAAAAGGTGATGTCCGAATTCCTTTAGTTCCTTTCCTTCAACCTTTCCCGTCTCTAACGAGCTCAAACTAAGCGTAAAGCCATAAGCAAAAATAAAAAAAATCTCAAGTTTGGAATCTAGTACTCTTTCTGGAGCAACTAACATGCTACCTTTTTAAACTAGAGTTTCTGCACTGGCAGCTTCTTCTCGCAAGTAATGTGTCATCTTTGAGCCCCGAAAGCTGCAAATATTTTTTTTTTTTTTTACTAATGGCTTTACGCATCATCGGTCTCTTTTTCAAGGTCATTAGAGGTGGGATGGGACTGGATACAAGGAAAGGGAAGGAATTTAGCCATAGCCTTTTTGAAGGAAGCATCTCGGCATTCGCCTGGAGTGATTTGGGGAAACCATGGAAAACCCACATCTGGATGCCCGGACGGAGATTCGAACCGCGGCGTCCTCCCGAAGGCGAGGCCAGAGCGTTAACCGCTCACTCACCACGCTCGGTCGAGAGCTCGCTACTCGAAAGAGTGCATTATTTCGCACTCTTTTACTGGCTCGCTTGCGTCCGCATGAATTCGCTTTCACTCATCAGCAGATCCACGCATTTATGAATATTAATACTGCCACCGGACTAGGTGCGATTAATTTCCGTCGATATGTCGCCAATTCGAATTATGCTTCGGACAAGGGAGATTTAAAGTACGCATTCTCAAATAACAACTTGCTTAATATAAAATCCAAATCTGAACGTTTACATAGAAATGAAACCACCATTATTAAGGTCCCGTAACCAAAAAGAAACTTAGTCCTACTTTTGATCAGTCTGTCCGTGTGGCACAGGCCACTAGTTCCAAAGCGGAATTAGTTTCAGACTTCAATTTGAAATTATAATATGATTCGCTGTCCCAAAAACTAATATCGCATTTAAGTTTCAGTAATATTCGATTCTAAGAAGTGTTTACTGAAGTAAAGAGAGTAGAAGAAAACGTAAGATCGTTTTTGTTAGAAGGCACTATTACCTATGAATTTTAAATTTGTCCCCAATATCGACGATACACCGTTTTTAAATGACAAATACTAAAAATATTTAAATGTAAAATAATTTTGAATCTGGGAGATAAACAATTAGACGTTTTTATCATGAATTTACTTTGCAATACATTAATACTATTTTATTGACAGAGCTTTTAATTTAGAATGTTCAGGTATACCAATAAAGTCTGCGCATTGTTGCAGAAACACGATATTTCGACGAGTAGTTCCGCAGCTTTTCTAAGGTGCGAAAACATCTGTAACGGTCTGTTGACCTATAGTGATTGATTTTCTGTCTGTCAGCACCTATAAACACTTCATTGAAATCATACGCCAAAAAAGTCTCCCTTCCTACAGAACGTATTGCATCGTAAAGGATGGAAGAGGAAAAATAAATTCCATTAAAACCATACGTTTGTACTGCCGGCGTAAACGGAAACAATGCGCGGCGTTTTAGAGCTATGGATCGGAGTCCACACAGTAATCTGATTTATACACCAGTCAATTTCTGTCTAACCTAACACATAAGAGATTTTTTTCTTCAAGGTCATTACAGAATGGAGCCTTCAACTTGAATTGGCCTTTTTTTATTAAGTTTTTTCTAGAAAACGAATGAAACCTAACAAGACTCTAATTTTATCGAACTTTTCTTTGCGATAACAAAATATATGGCAGGTATCATATCCATTTAACTTTTAAAAATATAGAAAGGGTTTCGAATAGCTGAGTGGAACTGAGTTGTTTAGAAAAATGCCATAAATAAGTTTTATAATGAACTTCATACTATTCCCAACATCCATGTCGTAACTGAAAAACATTTTCATTTTAAAATCATGGCTGCAAAAGGTTTAGTAGTAAACAGACGTGTTATATATTTCATAAGTCTCTTAAGTAATTTGATATATATTTTTTCTTAAATCTATTTTTTTTTTATTCCACACAACTTTTATACCCTACTTACGCTTAATCTTTCTTTTCAGGTGCGGTCTTTTTCATCTATTGTATATTATTTTAACAAACTGGAAAACGGCGCAATTTCTCAAAATGTCATCCTCCACCTTCAGTGTTCTTCCCATTGACTCCTTTCTTCACCTAATGTTCATTTCGAACTTTATTGATCTATTTCTTTTTTATTCATGTGCCGCAACACACCGATTCCTTCTTTTTTCTCCTCCTTTGTGGAGTCCCTCAGTCCAAGCTACTCTTCCGTAAAATACAACTTTCAATACTCGCAGGTTTAGATTTTTTTAAATTAATCATTTCTTTATTAATGTTTCCACTTTTCAAAGAAGGCTCTCTTTGCTAGTGCATTTTACTTAGCAGTAATTTGTATTGATGCTTAATAAAGCATGAAACTAAATTAAACTGTTGAACAAGAAATTACACGAAAGGAGAGTTATTGGAGTTGTATTGATCATTGAAGTATAGTTACCAACAGCGCAGCAATAACAGCGCAACACCAGTTCCGCAGATTTTCGCGAAATGTATAATGGTTGTGTAAATACTTCACATTTCAGAAAACTGATTAACATAGGATTGGATAAACATATTAAAAACAATTAGAAATTTTAAAACTTAACTAGGCTGAAAGGTAACAACGGGAAAGCTCAAGACAAAATGTATTTTAACTTGAACAACATGTCATTATGTTCACGCATTTTTGGATTGTTCTGTAGATTTGGAAATTAAATAATTCACTTCATACTTCCTTAAGTTTGAATTCTATAAGAAAACTGGAGGAAAACAGGATATCTGAATTCTAATACGAGTTATCCAGAATACATACAGATTCCTTATTCCTTGCTTGATTCCGTTAGAGAAATATTCTTCAACTTAAATCTGAGATTTAAGAATCATTTCCTTATTAGTTTCACAATTGTTTATAATAATTATCGTGAAAATACAAAACTGAGGTATGTTAAATTTTAAATTGTTATTACTACCGTTCTCTTGTAACTTTACTGTAAAAGAACAATGAATATTTTTCTGCTGCCTAAATGTTTTACTTAATATATTCATACTTCTTGCTTTCTCCGATGTAGAGATTAGCCAATTTACAGAGTTGCAATGTTTCAACAGTATCCTCCGAGCATCTTTTTGCCTATGAGCCAGTAAGTAACTCAGGTTACAATTGCATTCAGCAAAATGTGCTCAGTGTGACTTCGTCTGGAATTCATCTAGGGAAAATATTTCTATACAAGTTTTCTAATTCAACATGGGTGACTAGAAAATTATATAACTGAACACACTGTGTTATAAAATCAGGCCTTTATTTTCATATATCCATGGAGAAAAACTATTTTCAAAATCAAAGTAAGCTAATGTCTAGGCGTAAATTTTGTTTAGTGTTTATCCATCTCGTTTTCTTGAAGTTCTTTACCTTGATTCAGAATTAAACTAAGAAAATGAACATCCTTTGACCATCCTTGTATATAAGCGATTGTGTGGTGTTTTAAGAATAGGAGTATTTGTATGAAGAGCCTAAAAATTCATGCAGAAAAAAGAGTTGTGAATAATTCCCGCAATCGACGCTATCTACATACATGAATATCGTATTATTTGTAGCAGGAAAAGTCAAAGACTGTGTAAGGGGTTCTGTTTCTATTTTACCAGGCCCTTCCCTTTTACAATTCGATTAATACAAAAATAATTGTATCTTCTTCTTCTTCCGGTTTTGAATGTATTTGATACGTCCACATTCATCACTTATACATCCAATTCCAACGATTATCATCCACGCTATAAAATCACCTGAAAAATAATAGCCGGAATACATCAATCCACTTTCGATGAAATAGCTATATGTTCTAAACTCTCTTGCTTCTTTAGTAATCTCCAATACTTTTACAAACATCAACTCAAATAGCTTATTCAGAGATTTACAACTCGACAATAATTATTGATTACTTATGTTTTGTATGCTTTCGATACATAAGTCTTCATTCAAAACATTCACAACAATTTATTCATAAATTTGTGCTTCTTCATATTTCTCGGACTTTTATTTTCAAATATAATTACAGCCTATTGCAATCCACCAAAATCAATCCTAGATTCGACCGTCTACATTCCTTTCCTTTATTCGTCTTTTTTTTTTACAACTGCCAACCAAATATCCTCTTTCACAGGAGGCTTGATTTCCTTGGCTCTTTAAAAATTAAATATCAGAGCTATCTTATAAAGTTACAAATATTTAATAAATGCGAATATGATTATAATTTTAAATTTAATGAATAGAGAGGTCAAATTCATAACATCTGCGTCTGTCACATGAGTATTTAAACGAAGTGTTGTGTGTCTATCATTTCTATCTGTCTGCTGTTTCGAATAATACTGAAACCTCCTTTGAGGGGAAAGGAAATTCAGTCAGATATTAAGTCCATTAGTCTCCTTGATACGATGTTTATTTTAGACTCTGAACTTTGAACCCTTGGGTCGTAAAAGTACAAACATTCACATACATCTAAAAACTTAAACACTTCAACGTACTTTCCCTGAACTGACACACTTTTCTGAAGGCTCTCAACATTTTGGATCCTTCCAGGAAGGTCTCTTTAGAAATAGAAAAATCGAAATATGCTTTTTTTTTTATGGCTTTACGCCTCAAGAAACCATCTCGCCGATCACCTGGAGTGATTTGGGGAAATCATGGTAACCACAAATCGAGATGGCTGCACCGAGAGCAGAACCTGCGTGCTCCTGAATGCGAGGAGAGAATATTACTGTTCACCCACCACGCTCGGTATTGACTTATGAAAGTGAAGAAAATTTTCAGTGCGAATCAAAAGATTCCTAGCATTGTGAAGTCTGGATTATTAGCGCTAGGAGAGAATGAATGGAAGAAAATGAAAGGAATTCGGCTATGGCTATTTCTATGGAATTATCCTGGCACTAACCTGGAGTTATTACGCCTAGCCGAAATCTGATTGGCCGGACTGCTCACACAACGAGCTCGGAATTACCTTCCAGCAAATTTTACTGGTTTTCATCGCCTCTGAGTTTCTTTTCGTCGACGACGAGATCATTAATGCCGTAGAATAATTGTGGCACGAAAGCGGAATTAAATTTGCCACGGTTTATTGTAGGAACCATTCGGACATCAATTTATCTGGAATAAATTCGGGAAAACTTGGAAAAACGATACCTCGATGGCCGAACGCTATATATGTAGCCGTTACTCCAGATTGCTAGGCCTTAGCGTAACTGTTCGCCCACTCATCTCAGTCCTTGATTGTCCATGGCATTGTTTTCTGTATTAAGAAATGATCGCAAGACTTATGAGGATATATGACTCATCCCACTGTTAAAGAGTTCTCAAACATACCTGGCACTGTATATGTAGCTGTACTGGCACTGTAATGTAATTTCCATCATACCAATGTATCTGTCATAGTTTTTTGAGGTAAAAATAAGTTTCTTGTACAACGAGTGGAAATGTATGCTTCTTTCCAAACATCAATCGACAGAATGAAGTTTACCTGACCATGAAAGAGTAGTGGACTAGTCAGTCGTGAACTGGGTGTTGCTGCAGCAATCCCTGCAGATCTCTCTCCTGGCTCCGCCCTGCTCAGCCATCAGATATAGCTCCCGTTATAATGGGCATCGCGCTAGCTCTGCCGAAACCGCCACAACGTGTCCCGCGGTTCATTAAGCAAACGGAACATAAACCTCTCGACACAGAAAACGAAGCGATGACGTCAAGTGCGAGAAAGGAACACGGCCGGAAAACTGTAACGTTAGACCACATCTGACGTACGTACAAGGTCCATTTTACAAGCAATCCCCCCAAATTTATCTCCAAAAGAAGAACAAATTTGATAACGTTTGGGATATATATAACGCTTTATGACTCGCATGCTATTATCCATGACGTTACCATATTTTGAAGCATTTTTTTTGAAGAGCAGTGTCAGATTTATCTTCGTCATTTTCACTGCCATACTCAAACACCTCCATCAATGGAACCAGTAAGAAAACCGGCCTCGGTAGCGTAGGGGCTAGAGTACTGGCCCCGCGTGCCGATGGTCGCCGGTCCGAGTCCGGCCGAGGGCGTGGGTGTTTAAATGTTGTTTGTGTTACTGTCGTGTCCGTCCTGTGTGGTGTCTATACTGGAGAAACTAATTCACTGGAAGAGATATCATAAACACATTGAACTGGCTCTATGGCTCAGTTGCCGAAAGCCATTTATAAAAACAAAAAACAAATCAAACCAATATGGAAACTTTTGAAGAATGTAATGAATGAAAGAAATTGTTCTATTTGCATTTTCCAAAACACATTATATCATTATTGTGTTACAAGGAACATCATTCCGGGAAATTCCATATATCAGTCTCAAGATATAGAGACAGAAGGAATCTACGTAAAGGGACAAGTATCTTCAACTAAATACAAACTGAAGCATAAACTTTGACTACGGTACAGTCATTTTCCAAGAACCATTACTTGCAGCGCAAAATCGTTTGGAAACAGCCGTTCCTGATATGATGTTGATGATATAAGCAACGCGGTGCCATAAATACGGTTTTAATTTATCACTTACTATCAACATAAGTCTCCTCAGTCTGTACATACTTGTAAATGAAAATTGGGGAAATCTAATCATAGGACCTACGTCGCATATTAAGCAACAACACCAACTAATAGTATCAGTAATGCGGCATATAAGCGTACAAAAATATTTCACAAAAACATCTTTTCGTCAGACGCTGCCACATAACATTTTTCTGTAAACAGATTTGGCAGGACTGTACCCTAGAAAGTACTTGTATTAAAAGAGCTGAAGACCATGATTTTATCGATATTTGTTAGCTGAAGACTCTTGTTTACCTTTAACAACTTCAAGTCACAAGGATAAAGAAAAGGGTATTCCACGCCTTCAATATAATACTTCTTCACAGTCTTCCGCGGTTCTTAATATCAGCAACAAGAAACTAACTAGTTAAGTGTTGTTTACGCAAATTCTTCTCAGTAACGCCAAACACTTTACGAAAATCACATTACTGGTTGATTAAAAATCCTAGAACCTAGTATCTAACTCCGTTCTTAACAGTATTTGGAACGAACTTCCGCTCATTTTTATTCTAAAAACTTTTCCAGTTGTTGCAAAATACGAACTGCACTTTCCTTCTCAGAAATAAATGCCCCGAGCCAGCAGGAAAACGCTTATGCATTGAATTAGTGGATACAAAGTAAGCATTGCAGCTGAAAAACATCGCAGAAATTATAATTTAAATAGAAATTAATTGTACTCTCAGTAACTAGCAGCAGAAAAATGATTGTTCATTCCTCTGAAGCACCTGGGTTGAATTAATGTTATGTAAGCCACCATTCGCAAAATCAACAGTTTTACGTAACTTGGAAGTTAGCAACGGCAGTTTATCAATACCCATCAATAGGTCTATCTTGAAATACTCATGGACAGTGTATTAGGTTACATATTCGTTCCAAAATATTGCGAAATGAATCACAGTACGAACAAAAAATGTGAAATCCACGAAATGATAATGAAATTTCCAGAAGCAATTTTGTCAGAGAGAGCAAGCAATAATAATTGACTTAGCGGCGCTTACTGATATTTCTGTTCGTATATTCAAGTTTCACTCTTAAACATTCTCGGAAAGGTTGCGAGTTTTTTATTTTAATGTTTCCCCTGTGAAGCTCAATACAAACAAAAAAGGCCCTGTACACAATCTCATACGATACAACATTTATTTCTCTATAAATGCTTTATTACCACAGATCTTCTCATGGGTGCGGGAATACGTAAATTCTTCTCAGGAAAGCTAAGCTCGTTAGGAAAATCACATTTGTGTTTGATTAAAAATCCTGGATCCTATTATCTAACTCGCTTCTTAACAGTATTTACAACGAGCTCCCGCTCATTTTCATACTAACAACTTTTCCAGTTGTCGCCAAATACGAACTGTCTTCTGAAGGAAATTTAGCTGTCGTTACTTGAGACCAATCAATGGAGAACAGATATAAATATGTTAACACAAAGAAAGAAGGCTTTCGCGGTGTGTCAACTGTATAAAATCTTCCCTGGGTTCCCACCTGGAGAGAGCGTCAATCATATGCGAACGGACCCGAAACGTACAGAATTGTATGCGCAGAACTGAAGCATTCCAAAAGATATTTGGATTTAATAAAGTACGCAAACGACCTGCTAACGGCTCTGCTAAGTCGCCCGACCACACAATCTGATTCTAGATATCTTACTCACCTCTTGGCTAAATCAATCTAATTGCTTAAAATTAAGCAAGTGAATATGAAGTAGTTACGGTTGAAATCTAGCACAAATTTAGATTTTAGGTCTTGTCTCATCTAACAAGTGTTTCTGAAACTACTTGTTTGTTTTTGGTAGAGAAAGGTTTCAAAGAACAATTTTGGTTGGTTCAAAAGTGCAAATACCACGATAGTGATGTCATTTTGTAACAGAACAATGCTCGTCCTCGCACTGCACGTGTCTCTATGAGCTGTCTCTGTGTAGCTGAGGTATTGCTGTTGCCAGAAATATCCCCAAATCTGTCCCCGACAGACCATGTGTGGTACCGACTCTTACGTCAACTACTGCCAGTATCGAGGATATTAAAGACGAGCTGCAACAGTTGTCGACCAGCTTACCTCAGGAGAAGATTCAATGGCCCCATTCCCAACCAAATCCGCGCATGCATCCAGGCCACAGGGGATATCAAAGTCATACTGATAAGTGTTCTCATACTGTCAACTTTGAATTTGGAATCAGTGAAGTGAAATCACATACTCTCCAATGCATGAAGTTTCGTTTCGTTTTCTCCTCTCTTTCTGGATGCTTAATGATTTTCTCATTTGTGTTTGTAAAAAAAGTTGACTTACCAATTTGTCTACTTCTTAAAACTGTCTACTTACAGTTTGCTCGTCTTTAGCGTTCCAAGAACAATTCGTTACAACATGTTACTTCCAGTACCTTCACTAGTAAACAATCAATGCTGTATCCTTTTCACAGAGCACAATTACGAGTATACTGATTAATATTCAGTGAACTAGAAAACTATTCTAGCATCTGGATTTCATGTTTAATCTTTATCAAAACTTCATTCGACAGCATACTGCCCACCAACGTTTAAAGTCGAGGTTTCATTTGCCTGTACGATCTTCTGTTACCTCGTATATTCTTCCAAATTCCGCACGACAGTGGCTTGCGGTAGGAAACATCTGTCAGTTCTCACCAGGTTCTACTTGCGTGCGGCTCCTGTAATTTGCTTGTGGAACAGCTCACTTTTTCTTACTGTTTCACGTTACTCATCCACTCATCTCACTTGGTTCAACTGAGATTGTCAGTGTCATGAATCTCACAGTGGTATTATCGCACCTGTCTATAATGCGTGGTTGGTATGAGAGATTTGAAACGGATTTTTCTCCTCTTGCGATGTCATCTAAGTAGTGCTCTATCTACCATTGTTTCGTTACTTTTTGTTATTCTTAGCAGCAATACTACGTCCGAATTGTATAATTTAATTAAATGTTTATCAGTATGTATTTTCACAACACTCGTCCTTTTGTTTACTTATCGCGAGTACTCTAAGAAAATAAGAATTTTCCTTCTAGTATGATATATATCCGTGATTTCACTGATTGTATTTTACATATACAGGGTGATTCAAAGAAACGTGGACAAAATGACATGGTAGATCTGTCATAAAATAAGGATAAAAAATTCGCATAAGAACAGAGGGTCGCAAACGCCTGTAGAGGACGCTAGAGCCACGAGAGGGCGTTACGATACAAAAACGGTCCCTTTAATTTTTCATGTGGGGATTTTTAAAAGGACTTGTATATGAAACACCTGTTGAAAAGCCGAAAGACTTGGTAGGAGGAATCGTAGCGGCAGTCGGATGTGTTCGAGATACACCTGGTATCTTTGAGAAGGTGCGCCATTTCATGCAACGGAGATGCCGGGCTTGTCTCGATGCATCTGGCAAAAACTTTGAGCATCTGCTGTAGGCTCAACATTTGGCTTGCATTAGTCGCATGTGAGTGAGTAATAATCAATAAAATGATCTGTAGTGGTTTTGTTTCTTCTCTTTGTGTCAGTATTACTTTAGACGCCCTGTAGCGGCTCCGGATCGCAGTTGCGACCCTCTGTTCCTATGTGATTTTTGATTCTTACTGTATGACTGATAGACCATTTCATTTTGTCGACGTTATTTTGAATCACCCTGTAGAATTGAGAAATATCGGTGCTTCGCTACAGTCGGTTGTAGATTGAAATAACGGGTTTGTTTTAAAATCATAAAATCGTAAATAACTGGGATATCTTATTTTAGCAAAAATATTTACTTAGCGCTTTGTACTGTCTACTACGGGCTCACAACGCTACATTATCAAGCGTGCACCAAACAGGCGATGAAGAGTTCGATATTTGTGTGAACGAAGGCTTTTCCGGCGTGTCGCTGCAATATAATCGTCGCGGATTCGGTGCCAGATTGTGTGGGTGAAAGACGAGCTTTCTGCGACGAACTCTATCGCCATCTTCAGGCCTGGTGCTCACACTGTGATGGCCAGAACTGCAAGCTTGAAGTCAGAAGCTTAGAAGTCAGATGCCTAAACCACTGAGCCATCAGAACAATCCACATTTTTTACCAATATGTTATTTCTCATTTTTCTACTTTTAGCGTTCGTTTTAATAAGCACTTTGTCTCAACATCTCTAACGTTAGTGGATGAGAACAAAATAACAAAGTCGTCAACTAATTAGGAGTAATGGAATTTCCATAATACAGAGGAAACGCTGTTAGCAACCTCAGGGGATGAATAAGAACGGACAAATGAGTACATTATTTTGTTATAAAAACAGGCGCAAACAAACGTTACTACAATGTACCATAAATAATGCCGCTAAGTGATTGCATAAAAAAAGGTAGAAATATGCTAAAACACAAACCCAGAAATTATAGAAATAATAAAAATAATTATCGAAGTGTAGGCTAATCTCAAATACGTACGTCCATTAGTATCAGGTCAACCGAGAAAGAATGATTTTCCCATTCTCCGATTCAATAATCCCCAAATATGAGAAAACTTCATCATCTTTTCTGGGGTCCAGGAAACTCTTCGACAACTACTTACTTAATATTTTCGTTGACCGTCTCCAGCACTGACGGACAAGGGTTGCATCTTTCCATGAGTCATGGGAGTTCCTTCCAACTGAACACAATTGAAATTATTCTGAATGAAAATTATGGGTTCAGGAATTAGCTATCCTACCATCCAGGACTATACAAGATATCTGAAATCGGAGAAATGGGCACTAGATTTATGAAAATAAAAAAGAATTTGGCATACAGAAAATCACAATTGTGTTTTTTCTTTTCCTTTTTTTCTTGTGGTATATATAATTTTGTTATCAAAAGTAACGCTCAACGGGTTAAAAAGGCGAACACAATACTGAAATAAAACCACCCATGCCCTATAACGGACTCCAACCAATCACCCTTTCAACGCAAAACTAGTGCGCTAGCAGAGTCCGCAAATAACTATTTATGGCTGATCTAAAATACCATAAAATAATTGTTTAAAAAACATAAAAACCTCCTTCAAAAAAGGGGACTAAAAATTTTAAAATAACTTTATACCTTGCTTAGAAGAAAGTAAATTTAAATGGACAATATTTTAAATTAGTTATTGACATTTTTATAGTAATTAGTTATTTTTGGAGTCGGTGCCAGCTGTCAGATCGCGCAGACCGAATAAATGAGCTTTATTTGGGGTTCGAGGCGAACCGAGAGTACGAACAAAAATTCCAAATATTTTACAGCATGTCGTGAGGAAGATAGTTTTATTGCGGGAGACAGCTTAGGGAAACAAATTAACGGTATGTTATCTGTGGCTCGGCCTCGTTGGTTATCCAGCCATATCTCTGGCGCTACAGTGTCAGTTGGTAGGCTGCATCGTGCAGTAAACACTTTATATTTATTATAATATCAGTGAATCATCTATATGTTTCAGTTTTGTTACAAAATGTTTCTAGAATTAATTGTAGGTAAATAGGAACATGATTTTTTAAGTATAACTAATTACTGTAAAAATTTCAACAGTAAATTTACTTTCTTCTAAACAAGGTATAAAGTTATTTTAAAATTAGGGACTGTGTACAAACTACGTGGCTCCAGGGGGGAGGGGGGGTTTGGCTGAAAGGCTACGCTGGGCTACGTGGGGGGAGGGGGGTCCGTGCCAGGCCACGTAGCTTTCCTCTCATAACAATTTTCACTGTTAAAATGAGGAACAGAACTTACAACAGCATGTGAATATTTATTTCCTTCAGTTAATTATCTCCGCATGTAATTTACAATAGTCTGACAAGAGAAAACAGTACAAAATGTCTTCTGGAATCAAATGGGAAAAAGCTACGTGCTACGGGGGGGGGGGGGGGAGAGGCCTAAGCCACGTAGGGCTACGTGGGGGGAGGGGGGGTTCCCAGGAGGCCAAAATAGAGCTACGTGGTTTGTGCACGCTCCCTTATTAGTGCGCTTTTTTTGAAGGCGGTTTTTATGTTTTTAAAAAAATTATTTTGTTTTTAAATTTTTAGAGGTATTATAGTTAATTTGTATTTAAATATGCCGCGGCATTTCTCATTTTGCGAACTTCCTGGTAGCTCAGTGGTTAAAGCGAATGCTTTTTAAAAAAAATCTGTTTTAGAACAACTTTCAGGATGGAGTGAATTGGATGCTATATTAAGGAATATCAGTTTACATTTTGACCCAGGCTGTGTTTCGATCTAATCATAACATCTGTTTAAGCTGCTGCTCGATCATCGAAACATGTAACATCTGGACATTAATACATACCACGTTTCTGGAATATATCTGTTCATTCCGGCATCACACAGAAAATATAGATATTTAATTGGTTTTCACAACGTAAAATCTCGGGGTCCAAGTTGAAATCTGAAGTACATGTTGAGACATTAGGACACATACATTTTATATATATTCTGCAATGACTTAAAAATAGCTTAATTGATTTTGACGGTACTTAAAACTGCGGATTTTGTAAAGAACATTGGAAATTATAAACGATGGGAGTAAAGGAGAAGAGGGATTGGGCTTTTGTATACCAAATGTTGACTGTCTTTTCTGATTGATTTAAAGTATACGTTTGTAAATTTCTATTGATATCATATAAAAATTTTAGGTTTGTATAAAAAATTAATTAAGGGGTGTGGAGGTGAAAAGTAGTTTTGGTTTTTGTTAAAGTAGTGTGGACAGTATTTTTCTCTTTGTTTTAAAGTATACATGTGCAAAGTTTCATTGAAACCAGATAAAAACTATAGCTTTGTGTAAAGAACATTTAGAAAAATTAAATGGAGTGAGGGAGTGAGTGATTGGGTTTTGTAAACAGAAAGTTTCTATTTGTTCTTAAGTATACATTTGCAGTGTTCCATCGAAATCTGATGAAAACGGTAGGTATCTATAAAGAACATTGGAAATTAGGAGGGATGGGGGTAGAAGGGAAGAGGGATTGGGCTTCTGCAACCTAATTTAAACTCAATTGTTATGTATTTTTTAAAGTATACATGTACAAATTTTCTTCAGAATCAGATAGAAGCTGTGCTTTGTGTAGATTAAAGAGGTGGAAAGGGGAGAGAGGTGTGGCTTCTCTCAAATGCAGACAGTATTTTTCTGTTTGTTTTGAAGTATACATGTGCATACTTCCTTCAAAATCAGATAGAAACGGTAGCTTTATATAATGAACATTGACAGTAATTAAAGGGGTAGAAAGGGGAATAGGGTTTGTGTTTTTGTCAAAGTAATGTGAGTAGTATGTTTCTTCTTCTATTTGCTTTAAAGTTTACACATGCGAAGTTCCACCGGAATCGGATTAAAATGTGGGTTTGTACAAACATTAAGGGATGTAAAAGGGGAGCTAGCGTTTTTTTTTTTTTAATTTTTGGTCAGAAATCTTTTCCATAAAAAAAATACATATATGTGCCAACTTTCATACAGATCGGTCAAATGGTGTCAACTGTAGCTTTTCAAAAAGAAAACTGATAAAAGTCAAGGGGCGGAAACGAGGTAAATGGTTCAATTTTTGCAAATCAAAAGCACACATTATTTTTCTCTTTGTTTTACAGTAAAAGTTTGCTAAGTTCTATCTAAACTGGATAAAAACTGTGGGTCGTATAAAAATTAAACGGTTTAGTGGGTTTGGGGGTGTTTTTTTATTTCTTGGTCAGAAACCTTCCTCGTGAAAAAATACATATAAGCGCCAACTTTCATGGTAATAGGTCAAAACGGTGGCGACTGTAGCTTTTTATATAAAAAAGACCAAAATTAAGGGGTTGGTAGGAGGGAGAGGGGTTGAGCTTTGGCAGACCAAATGTTGACAAAATTTTCTGTTTGTTTAAAAGTATACATTGGCAAAGTTCAATCAAAATCAGATATGAAATATAGGTTTCTATAAAATTAAGGGGTTTAAAGGGGGAGATGGGGCGGCTTTTTTTATTTTTTGGTCAGAAATTTAGTTCATGAAAAATTACAACTTTAATTGAGATCAGTTAAATGGTGTCGACTTTAGCTTTGTATAAAGAACATTGGCAAAAATTAAGGGGTGGATAGGGGGAGAGGGGTTCGGTTTTTTCAAAAGCAAAAGTTGACAGTATTTTTCTGTTTATTTTTTATTATACATTTCCAAAGTTCCATCAAAATCGGATAAAAAATGTGGGTTTGTATAAAAGTTAAGGGGTGTAAAGGGGTAGAAGGGGTGGTTTCTCAATGAAATTTATATGAGACCACATTGGAGGTATACTCTATCCACTATAATAATTTCATTTAAATCGGTTCAAAATTGGCGAAGATATCGCTGAAAATACATAAAAAAAAAAAAAAAAATCAGACGAATTGAGAACCTCCTCCTTTTTGAAGTCGGTTAAAAACGTAGAGGAATGATTATTCGCTTTCCGATTTGCGTCTCAGAAACGAGAAGTGGAAGTACTGTAGATGTCATCCGTAAAAAGTTCTCGGTCATTGGTTTTGGCCAGTGACATCACGAACCTGACACATAAGAGACACGTGAGAATTCGTCAGGATATGAGCCGGATGGAATTCCATACTTATAACTCTAGGGGTGGAACGGTTTGTGGTAGTCAGAATATTTGTTATGAACTGTTGTTACCGTCCTTTATTGTTTTGCTGGCTTTTGTTCCAGTAAACCGAAGCGCTTTGGTATTTTGGATCAATAACTACCTTCCAACCACCGCAAGCCACTCCTTCCTCCTGTGATTGCAGAACAACACTTAGGCAGATGCAAGCATACGAGTTATTAATTGTTTTGTAAAATAACCTTTCCTAAAAACCATTCTACGATATTCAAATAATATTCCGAGTTTAGCTTGCTGTTACCCGTTTCTACGACTAAATTTATGGCTCCATTCCAACTTGCAGCTGAATTTAAATGGAAAGACGATCCTCTCAGGAAGGTTTGGAACAACTTTACACTGAAGAACGTCTGTTAGGAAACTTGGCAAAAGAGAAAAATCAATGGTAGTAATGGAACAAGTAACATTAGTGAAGTCTGACATGCGATTATTGATGTTATTTAAAAAATTAAAAAAAAAGTCACCCAGTAATTGAGGAAGTATGGGCCCACAAGGTTGTTAATGAATCCAGCTTTGAAATGTCTCGGTAGAAAAGGAATGTCAGATTTTAAAATTTAAGTGCGAATCTTCAGGGTGGTATCATTTAACTGATGTATACATCTAATTCAACAAATTTTTTGACTTACCATTCCTCAAGGAGTTCTTCGGAATTTAAACCACTCACATGAAACAAGGTGACAATGAACTGGCTACAATTTAGAAATACGTGGAGTAACCATGTAACTGCAAATATCCAGAGCTTCTCAAAGTGTGCTAATAGACGTGACGGTAACAACGAATCATTACCGAGGTTCGTAATCGATTCCGTATAAAAATTAAACTTCTTTTCACACATTATCACGAAGAAATTCCCGAAGTAACCTTTAGTTACTTCTTATGCTTCGAGCAGTTGGTGAGCTTCTAATTTTGAGACACATTTTGATATTTACGGTGTGTAATCGTACATATGTTTCAGTGTTTGGTTAGGTTTTCGAGGATATTGTTTTGTGTCCTACCAGTTTGGAGATTAAATTGAAAGAGAAGGTGTACAACCAGAATGCCAATAAACTTTACTAAAATGATTGCGTAGACTCCTGCTGTCATTGTACGCATTATCTTGTTTTTCTGGTTGGTGCCGCCTTGATTTATTATAACCTAACGTTTGAGCCATCTTGCTGTGCAGAGGAGTCCTCTGATGAAAGCCACAGCAAAATGGCTGAAACGTTAGGTTTTAATAAATCGACGCGATCTTGTGGCTTTAGACGAAGGAGTCCTCTGTCGAAAATCGCAGCAAGTTGGCTAAATCGACGCGGATCCACCGGAGATCCAATATAATATACCTTTTTTAGCTGAATAGCTTTAACCATCTATTTTCCTCCGCAACACATTTCAAACCCGAAAGCTGAGAGTATTTTTTACAGGGGTTAGATTTAGCCTCACAATCCGCCGATATACCCGTTATCCATTGCACTGTCACGCTCTACACATATCGTTGAAGCAAGGATGAAACTAGCGGCGTTCACCAGTTCCAGCCTGTGTGCACGGATATTTTAAATCATACAAACCGCAAATGGGCCCGCCTCCTGTAACTGGCGTCATATGAAACTGGAACCTGTGTGGAATTAAGTCGCTGATAATTACTCTGACTCACGGGAGAGAAGCGCCGCCTACGCATTAGAAGAAACAATCTCACTTGGTCAAGAAGATTTCTTTAACCGTTTCCCGGAGGCACCTCCATTATTCCGTTAATATCCCTAGTAAAGAATGAGGTGGCACGTTTCTTCGTTCATACCTTTTAATTTATTATACCCGTTTAACGTATGCCTGTTCCTTCGTCTTGTGATGTAAATTTTGGTTAACGTCTTCCATTTCGTGATAGGTTTGTGCTGTAGTAATCTCATAACGAACATCAAAACGTGAGGTCATCGCGTTATTTATTGCGCTGCTAGAGATGCCCAATCAAATTAATGCCGCTAGTTTCTTGGTTTACTACCATCAGCCTGCTGCAAACAATTAAATTTCTTAAACGGATCATCAAAATTAGTCCCTTCCATTGGTGGGAAAGACATAACATAAACGTAAAATTCCAGTAATACAAATATTTATCTAAGCCTCAAAACTACTGAGCACGACCATTTTGCTTCCCCAGTCTAACAATTACGGTAGCTGAAAGCTTTGTAACAGGCATCTTAAGAAATGGCTGTCTTAACCTACATCGCACTCAAGTTCTATACATAAAGGAAGGAAAAGAGAGGAAACAAGGTGACGCTAAAACTGTGAAGCCGCCTGTAAATTCTGGATCCAACTGCGCATGCGCGGCGGCCATATTACCAGGTTCAAAACATTGGTCTGTTTTCATTACCTTCCCTGCTGTGAACATTTCTTATGATATTTCAAAGTGTTTTATTATAATGCCATCTTGTGCTTCCTATGGTCGCAGAATAAATGAGAAACAACCTAGAATAACATTCCATATGTAAGTCACGTTGTAATTTTTGTTCTTCAAGTGTTTGTAACGCGATGTCTGCAAGAATGCGAGCTGACATTTTAGATTTAAAATTCCTATTAAAAAAGTTTATTCACAGCTCTCAATAGGACGACGGTGTCATAAAATATTTATTGATGCAGAAAACCATTGTATCTTACTATTTTTCACGTGTTGATCAAGTTTACATCGCGATGCAGCAAATACATGCTTTATTCCAATTGTAATTTATATTGAAAATGTGTGATGAAATTTATTGTGATGATTTGTGCTATGCGAACTAGGAATCGTTAGAAAGTCAACTTTGTTGTTATGCGAAATGTAATTTACGTTAAGTTTCATGTGTTTAGTTGAGTTTGTATTGTTTGACTTTTTAGTGGCAATATTAAGTCAAATTGTGATTAGGTTAAAATGCAGCCTTTAGCAGAATATTATTAATTTGTTGTTCGTAGGGATCGGATCTTTAGAACAAGTCATATTCTTTTCCTGACTTCTTTTTAAGTCGAAATACTAAATTAAACACTGATTTGAACACTTCTGATTGGATTTTAATGTATTTTATATATCATATAAATGCATATTCAGACAATTTTCTTAGTTTTGGCAATTTTTTTTTCTCTATCCTTTTCTATCTTGTGCTAACCTCTCCATCTCTATGTTTCCCTTACAACCCACGTCCCCAATTAACTGCTTCATATATTCTAATCTCTGTCTTCCTCTACAGTTCTTACCTTCGACCGTTCCCTCCACTAACGAATTAACCAATCTAGCATGTCCGAAAATATGACCTACCACCTCCTACCCTCTTCTTTCTGTAAGATCCACAAATTTCGTTCCTCGCCCATCATTTCCAAAATTCGTTCATTTCTTACTTTATCTATCCATTTAATTTTCAGCATTCTTCTGTAGCACAATATTTCAAATGCTTCAATTTTCCTTCTTTCCGGTATTCCTAAACTCCATGTTCCGCTCCATACATAGACTTTTAAATTTTTTTTCTGATTCATAGATCAATATTTGAAACTAAAAGATTTCTCTTTTTCATGAAGGTTCAATTTGCTAGTGCTATTCTGCTTTTAACATCATTCCTGATTCGATTGTAATTTTGCTTCCCAAATAACAGAATTCACTTACTTCTCCAATTGCATTCGATCCTATTTTTATATTTAATCTGCTAGTATTTGTATTATTTCTGCTACATTTCATCACTTTACTCTTGCTTTGATTTATATTCAGACCAAAATCTTCCTTCAGTATTTTGTTCATACCATTCAGTAATTTCTCAATATCCTCAGCCCTTTCTGCTAATGTCATCAGCAAATCGTAGCATACTGATTTTTTCTCCCTGAACATTTATGCCACATTCAAATCTTTCTTTTTTTTATGTTGCTTCCTCTACATACAAGTTGAATATTAAAGGGGATAGACTACAACCTTGTCTCACACCCTTTCTAACTGATGCTTGTCTCTCGTGATTCTCTGCTTTTATTACAGCCACTTGATTCTTATGTAGTTTATGAAGTATTCTTCTATCTCGATACTTTAGGACAGACTTCTTTAAAAGTTTGAACATCTTGTCCCACCTAACATTATCAAAAGCTTTTTCTAATTCAACAAAAGCCATAAAAGTATCTTTGTTTTTCTTGATCCTCTTAATCTTAAAGACAGAATTGCTTCCCTTGTACCGCGATTTTTCCTAAACCCAAACTGACCTTCACCTACTATGTCTTCTACTACCCTTTCCATTTTTCTGTATATTATTCTGGTCAGTATTTGTGAAGCATGTGATGTTAGACTAATGGTGCGATAATTCTCACATTTGTCGTCTTGTGCTTTCTTCGGAAGTGTGAAGATGATATTTTTATTATAACCAGTTTGAATTTTTACTGTTTCATAACTTTTTGATATCAGCTTGAATAATCTTTAGATTCCTTCATCTCCTCGGGATTTAAGAAGTTCTGCAGGGATCTCATCAATTCCAACTGCCTTGTTTGCTTTCAAGTCATTCAGAGCTTTATTATATTCTGTCCTCAAAACAGGATCTCCTAAGTCATTAATGTTGACATTACCTTCCTTTTCTACTACGCTATTGTTCAAGTTGTCCCCATCATACAGTTTCTCATTGTAATCTTTCCATGGGTTAGCTCAATCGTATGAGCTTAAAAGAGGTTTCCCATTGGCAGCTTTAATGTTCACACCTCTTTTCTTCATTTCTGCGAAATTCTGTTTGATCTTCCTGTAGGCAACATCTACTTTACCTATGACCATTTCCTTTTCTACTTCTTCACACTTTTGTTGTAGCCATTTTTCTTTTGATTTTTTGCATTTCCTGTTTATTTTATTTCTAAATTTTCTGTATTGCTCTCTTCCTGCTTCATCCTGGGCATTTTTTAACTTCTTCTCTGATCCATCAGATCTAAAATTTCTTCTGCGGTTTAAGATTTTTTGGACAGCTTGTTGCCTGAAGCCTTCTTTACCAGCTTTAATTATTTCGGTCTTCAATGCATTCCTTTCGTCCTCGGTTGAGCTCCTTTCAGAGTTACTTCTTAGATTTAGGTCTAAAATTTCTGCAAATTTTTCTCTCGTACTATATTGTTTGAGTTTATTCACATCCAGTCTGTTCTGCTTATGCTGCTTCCTTATTCGCTTGAATTTCAGCCTGCACTCCATTACTATCAAATGATGGTCAGAGTCTATGTCTGCTCCTGGATACGCTTTACACTTTACAGTATAGAACTTGATTTCTGAATCTCTGTTCGACCATGATATAATCTAACATATCTGCCTGTATCCCCAGGACGTTTCCAGGTGTATATCCTTCTTGCATGGCTCTTAAACAGTGTGTTTGTCACAACTAGCTTATATCTTTCACAAAATTCTAACAACCTGCTTCCTACAGTATTCCCCTCTTTTCCATCTCCCACTATCGCATTCCGATCACCCATGATTATTAGATTTTCCTCTCCCTTCACATATTGGATTAATTCTTCAAATTCGGTGTATATTTTTTCTATTTCTTCGTCGACTTCCTGTGACGTTGGCATATACACTTGTACTAACGTGGTTGGGGCGGGCTTAGGTTCTAATAGTAGACCCACCGGTAATTCGCTAGATATACTGATGAAATGAGAAGAAATTAAGATAATTATTCACAGAATATTACTTCTGCTATCCAGGTGGGGAAAAAACTAATTTTCACTGTGGTCAGAATTCAACACTCAGGAATTAAAGTTATACAATATTGTCACTCTCTAAACGTAAGGTTCCGCCCGCCTTTTAATATCAACAATGCAGCAGAAGCATGCCTGTGTCGATCCGAGTCAATCAATGTCTTACTGAAATATCCTCATTCATCGTTAAATCTGCAGTGGATCAATGAGTAGACCTACCGCCATGCCAAAAATAATATTTTCAGAAATGCAAAATTACGTAAGGGAATTTAGAGAGGAGTATTTTAGTACAAATGAAAGAGTTCTATTCTGTAAATTATCTGAAATTAAAACAACTTGAACAAAACGATTTATAATTTAATTTCCCAATGGTGGGCGAGTGCACGGAAACAAATTATGCTGTCTACATGAAAGCGACACTACTTGATAAAATAATTGATGTACAATTGAGCGTGTTTTGATGTATAATAAATTTAAATATTTGGTTATATTTTGTCATTTTTAGGTCATATTTACCGACTTTTAAGGTCATATTCGCCTGTATGTTTATCTATTTTTAAGTCATAAGGATCCGAACCCCAGTTATTAGTAATTTCTTGAGCATCGTGTTAGTGACACAAGGTGTATCGCTATGCAAACTGCTCCCATTTCAGCTTGCGACTTTTGATGTATGGATGTATGGCAGAACGGTAATTGCATTGGGAAGTTCTATCATTACCTTGGTGCCACAATCTGATGATGAATTTTAATTTATTTAATTGCAATGGAGCACAGGCTCCGGTGGCAATTTCCCTACACACCCATCTTCCCCCTATCCTGCACCTACCTACATTTGCCCTCTACAAATTTTATCTTTAAATTCTTTCAAAGTTTTCGGTAAATTATTCATCATTTCTCTTGGTAACTCATTCCAATCCCTGACACCCTTACCTAAAAAAGAGAATCTTCCCACACCCTTGTGCCTGAAATTGATTGCCAGCTTGTGGTCATGGTCATCTTTTCCCTTCCATGCACTACTTTTCATACCTATTGCGATATCTTTCCATGCCTCATCGCCAGTATATGCCCTGTACACTCCCATGACCCTCCTCATCCTCCTCCTGTCTTGCAATGAATCCCATTCCAGCTCCTTTATCATATCCGTCACTGATTGCATTCTGCGATAATTTCCAGAAACAAATCTAGCAGCCTTTTTTTGCACCTTCTCCAACTCCTGTATTTGATACGTAAAATGAGGTTCTCATACTACACTACCATATTCGAGCAATGGTCTGACCAAAGTTTTGTAACCCAATTTCTTGACTTCTCTCGTACATCCCCTCATCACTCTCTCCAACAAGTGCAGAACTTTGAAACTTTTTCCTACCACCTGTCCTATGTGTCCTGCCCAGTTAAGTTTGTTATCAAAAATAATTCCAAGATATTTACATTTCAAGTCTTCAGCAAGCAATTCTTTCCCCACCTTATATTCATAATTAACCTTTTGTTTTTGATTTGTGTATCTAATAAGCTGACTCTTCTTTGCATTTATCTTCATTCCATGTTTACCAACCCACTGAGATATCCTGTCCAGATCACCCTGCAACTGTTTACAATCCTCTATCGTTTTGATTCTTTTATATAGCATTATGTCATCTGCAAACAATCTACTTTCAGATAGTAAACAATCAACACAATTGTTCATTAGAATAATGAATAGCAATGGTCCCAATACGCTACCCTGTGGCACACCCATTTTTACTTCCACTTCTTTTGATACTACATTTCCCACCCTAACTTTCTGTTTTCTACCTTTTAAAAATTCTTATGTAACATAACGAAACTAATTGAAAGTAAAGAACACAATTTTTTAATATCTGGCTTAGTTCCCTTTTCTTTTGGTCCAGGCCGCATTTTGACTTAACGACCTCGCTTTTGAGACAGTATATCTGAAGAACTAAGAGAAATGTATAAAAAAAATTCATATTTTTTTTCGATTTGTCTCATCGAGTTAGATAAGAATTCATCATCAGATTGTGGAGCCACGGTAATGATAGAATCCCCTTGCACTGATGCTTCTGGCGAATTTAAATATGTCTATCCACTATCAGTGCAATATCTTTTGTAGGCTATTTTTAAAATTTCATATTGGACTTGCTTCTATTTGTAAATAGGTCTATACCTGTTTTTCTTGATTTTGTAATCTTTCCCATCAAATATTTTGAAAGGATTAAAATGACTGAAATAGAATGTGGAAATATAATCTATTTGAACATCTATCTAATCTACTTAAAATTGCAATATGACAGTCCGTATTTTTTTTACTGTAGGGAGAAAAAGTTCTGTTTCGGGGTACAAAATTCCTATCAAAAATTATTTAGCAGCTTTTTTTTAAATTCTAATGTTTGTAGATAATATCAATTTGGGTTTTTATAGATGTGAGCCCATAAGACTTCATTTTTAGTAATGCGACGGTTAAAAACGAAGATATTCTTCCGTTCCATATACATTCCCTGTGTTTCTTGACCCAACCAATATGGCGTCCTCCCCACCCCACCGCTCTCCTATCGGCTTCAGGTCGTTGCATGGAGAAGGTCCCTTACGTGGTCTCCTCTGTTTTCTTTGCTCCATGGTGCTATCCTGTAGTTAACCTCTGATTGGCGTTCGACACTGAGGGCCAAAGAGCATTCAGACGGAGTCAGATCGATAGATTAAAGAGATCAATGAACAAGTGTAATGTTTTCCATGCGCTGGATCAAGCGCGATGTTAAGTCTAACTGGGAAGAGAACGCGTTATACTTCGCTGCAACATGCAAGCGACTAACACAAATAGTGGAATAGAAATTATTTAGACAATGCCACAAGTCTTTCAAAACCGGTGAGTGTAACGTTGGGTCTCTTTTATTATATTGTAGGCACGAACGTAAGTACATTCAGAAACTCCTGGCGTTTTACTGCTTCGCATAAGTACATTTCTTAAGCAAAAATTTTCCCTGTGGCAGCTACAACTTTAATCTCTTGCTTCTACAACAATTTGTCATATTTCGTCGGTCATATCTTCACTTTGTACCTCACCCAACCGACATTATAAAGTCATATGCACTTGAATCAGATGAGAGTCCTAGATGTAAAGATTAAGTCGGATATGAGGATTTTTTTTTTTTTTTTTTTTTTTTTTTTTTTTTTTTTTTTTTTTTTTTTTTGCTTATGGTTTCACGCCTCGTCGACGATGAGGTTTAAATCTATATGACCGGACGGGGATACGAAACCGCGTCCTCCAGAATGCGAGTCCAGATGCGAAGAAAGAGGTCCCATGCAGATTTCTCGAACAGATTATGGTGTTATTGAAGTTGAGACATATAATCTACTATAAGAATCGTATGAACGTTTCGATTAATTGATGTTCAGCTTCATTCTGTCATCAGGCCGTAATCAATGAGTTGCATGCCTTTTAACAAAGTATTAGCTGCTTCGACCCATATTAGTTAAACAAATTTTTGACACCCGTGTTTGCAGTCAGTAGTGGACAGTTCTGACCCTTACATTACTAACCAAAAGCTTTGCTTCGATTCAAAATCTCTCCAAAGTACGTAAGAAGAAAAGACATACAACACCATGTTGTTTCGTATCTAGAAAAGCTATGTATATTTTATATTTAGCAGTAGTATACCTAAATAGAACCTGAATATACCGCTGCTGCATTTCGTCTTCAACTTTCTCTCATCCCTTTTGCATACACACATTGATCACTATAGACTACGCGGCTACAAACAGGTTATTTGCACAGTTTTCTTACGTTTTAAACTAATTTCCACTGCTTTATTTCAAAGATAATAGAATCAATGATATTCGTATTGGATATCCCTTTTGTACTAGTCGATATTCCTGAGGTTCTGTGTTGATACCCAGTTTCTAGTGACGTGAGGCCGTAGCCAGCCTTACCTCGCGTAGTGACGACTTATTTGTGGACCGGCTACGTAAGCGTAATGCAAATTAGTTGCTACAAATCTGTCGGTAGTAGAGCGGAGACCACTCGACCGTTTAACACAGTAATTGCCGTCCTGGGCATGCGGCTGGGGAAGGGGCGACGCTCCGGGAGGTTCCGGGTTCGAGCACCAGTAAACGGCCGACTTCCGATCAAAATTATAATAATAATAATAAATGTACAATTTTGCAGTCATAGGAACCTAAGCATAAATAAGCAGTGAACGCTTAAAGGATGATGAAATTCTTTTTTTTTTCAGTAAGAAGTTACAAAAATGATGGGATGGAGTACCATCGCCTTTCTAAAGGAACCATCCCGGAATTTGGCTGGAATTATTTGAGGAAACTATAGAAAACCACTGAACACATACAGACACATCGAAACAAATAGTAGCACTTATACACGTTTCAACCATTGGAAATTGATTGCGTTGCCGGATAGGGTGATCATCAATTCTCACGTGTGGCAAGTGATGAGAGAAAAAATTTTGCACATTTCCTGGCCGTAGGTGTCTTCATATAAATTAATTTTTTAGTTAATTAATTAATTGAAATGAATCATATAACCCTACAGAAAATTCTCGTTACACTTCATGTCGCGTTTCACTAATTTTCACTTCAGTTTATTTCAGTGTTTGAGGCAAATTGTCCAATATATTCCTCAATAATTTATTACAGTCTCTTATTCCCTTAAGATGATGATATTAAGACCTGTTTCCATAGCTGCTTTACTAAAAATGGTGTTCTCTGCTTAGATTTCTGTGCAGATATGGAGTTGTTCAAGACTTTCATGTTTACGTAGTTTGGTTTGACGCCGTTCTGTTTACTCTTTTTGTTAAGTATAACTCGTACAGCTTCAGAATCGCGATTCTTGTGCTCTGAAACACTTCTGGAAGCTCCATAATTGTAATCTCCCGTCAGAACTGCCACATCTCACCCCGTATCCTACGTTACAGAGCGGGCAAGCTCCTGACCTCCACGTTCTGTGATGTGGTGTGGGTGTCCACCACTTTGTCACCTACTTGTGGTTTCGCCGTCCTTCGAACATTTTCCATAGATACTCACTACTGTAGCACGCGAACAGCCTCTCCGTTTCGCATTCTCTTACGACTGAAACCGTTTGCTAGTTTACCGTGATGGTAATCTCTCCCCTTATTCCACAAATATTTACCCTTGCCTCATCGTTAAAATACCCTCAGCATTCTTTTCATGCTGCTCTTGTCTTCAAATGATTCTCTGCCCAGCTGCCCAGTTATATCATTTACTGATTTGTGTTTTAGGGTAAAATCCACAAATAAATCTATTTGCTCTCCTATGCGTTCCTGCATTTTACTTCTCTAATCAGGCTTCGCATTACCGGACATTCCTAAATCTGCTTTCAGTTATTCAAAAAGTTATGCAAGGTATTATAAACACAATACTTGTTCATCCGATTTCATTACCCCCGTCAAAATTTTCTTTCACCAAAATCGTTGCATAGCCGTGACGAGTTTTATTAGATCAGGGTGATAATTATTAATATCTCAAAATCCTGCCAATCCTCATACTGGAACAAACGCAGTAAGTCAGAATGCGTCCGCAAAGAATCTTTTTTTCTTTCGAATTTTTTAATGATTAAGGAGAAATGATGCTTTACTGAATTTATATACGGTTATTCCTCACCTCCTACAGTGTAATGGAAACCACAGATTTGTTGCCCAGCCATTTTTGCCACCGACAGTCTAGTCTTTTGCGCAACAAATATTTGGAATACGTTCTTAAGCAGAAATGTTCTCAGAAAACTGTTCTTATGCGCAGTGTATTCTGACGACGTAAAGTCCCGAATCCATTTCATTACTTTGATAAAAACGTATCAAATACTTCACAACTACACCAGTTCAAGCGTAAATGGTTCATTATGCTAGAGGTAGTTTTCTTTGTGCAGCACGTAACTAAAGGATTAAGTCAGATTAAGCAGAGTTTTACTCGTCATTTTCTCGGAACGCTTGTACAACTGGTCAAAGAGGAATAAATTTGGAAATTACCCTAATTAGGATAATAATTATCACTTTACTTGAATAGACTTCGGAAAACCATATATAGTAAGAAAACTGTATGGAAAAATTAAAATTAGAAGCTAATTTCTCCTAAAGTTGAGTGTTACAGTAGCCGCTTTTTATCGGGGAAAAAATGCGTCAAAAATATGAAAAAAATTACAGCTGGTTAGACTTAGTAATTCTGCGCTCTAATAATTTCATGAGAACTACCAAAGAGCTGGAATACCCCACAAAGAAACAATTCAATACAGAAGCTTTTATTCTAGGCAACAGGTTATCAATAAATAACAATATGTGTCGAAGAATTTGTGAATCTTGATACGGAATGTATAAATCGTAATATTGTGTTTAAGAAATACATAAAAGAACTAAAGTAAATTTAAAAATAAATGTATTACCATAGAACGATCAAAACATAACGCATAATAATCAATGTTTACGCCCAGGAGATGACTTATTAGCATTAAAATATTCTACTGTTTACGTAGTTAGTGTTTATCGTAGCTTTGATATCCGCATACTTCCCCGCGTGACGACTTTTTAAAAGCAGTTACCCCTCTTCTCTCTACGGGCCCGTATATATCTTCGGAGCGAACCGTCATGATCTATTAATAAAGTGCTTCCAAATGTTTCAACTACTCTAATCATTCCAAGCGGTGAACTGGCGGCACATTTTGTTACTCTCATTGCCTAAAGTCTATGTCTTCAACAGTTTACGTCATATTCAGCGAAAAATCTTTAACAACACATATTTATAAAGCCGTAATGTTATAATGTTTAACCTTTAAGATTTTTTTAAAAAATGTAATTTATCTTTATGAAACAGAGATTTTAATTATAAATTCAATATTATTCATGTTTATATTGCAAGCTACATAAAACGAGTCGCAGAGCTTGCAAACAAAACAAGAATACCATCGGAACCTGTTTCGCTGTAATTTTGAATTGTTGGAATATATTGACTTTCCGCAATTCATACAGGAGTCTGCTTAGCCAGACCCCGAAACCTTTTTGCACTGTCTTTGTTCTTCATCAAACGGAAACCTGTTCACGACGTGACCCTTGTAGGACACAAACTGCTTCATAATTCATATCTTCTGCGACTCTCGAGTGATGGAGTAGCCATGGAAGCCTCGGTCCTCTCGAAATTTGAATTTCAAACATTTGAATGCTTCATTCATGTTATTCAGTTGTATTGTGTTCACAACTTGTCAGTTTAACCTTCAAGAGAATCCTTTCAAAACAGTTCTATGCAATTCATGTTTGTGACTTCTGCCTCGAAACATTTTTTAACCAAGGAGAATAACAATACAAATAACAATAACAATAATAAACTCAGGATAACCTTGGTTAACGCACCAAAAGTTTTTGTATTCTTTATTTGTATCAGAATGATTAAAGATTATAACAGGTGCTCATCAAATTTGGTTTGTGTCCGACAAGACGTACCGTTGAATTTTATTATGGATTCTTTTGTAAGGAAACACATTTCTCTACACTTTTTTTTATCGACCCCGCACTTTTCGCTTCACAATTTTTCTAGATAACAGGAGATTATGTGTACAGAATATGGCATCGACAATCAGGCTTCTCATGCAATACAGTCTTCATAGGGAAGTCTCAGCGATCACGAGTGTAATCATCGCAGGCCTTTATTTGTCCTACCTCTGCATAGGATAAACCTGGAAACTGAACAGGTCACCATATTTTATTTTTTAATTGCTTGGTCTTCAACGAACAATGTGTTACCTGTCCTGGGTTTTTGATGAGACTCAATTTCACAAGATTCAATTTATTGCGGGTCAGTAATGTCGTGATCCTGCTTTGGGTCCTCCAGTAGTTTTAAGGGAGCAACGCACCCTCCGCCACCCACTTTTAGTGAATTGCGCAATGATAATAGTAATAGTAAGGAGAAGCTTTCATTTTTAGATGTTCCCCCGTGTATGTGGTACCGAGTAGATTTTAATAAAAACGTCACATGACACTCATTCGTCCGAAATATCCACAGCCTTCAAGATTTATTAACACAACATACGAATTTCAAGACGCTGAGGTCTGCGCGAAATAAATTCAAAACTACTAACGTCCCAGTTATTTTTGGACAATTTTTCTTACGTGATACGAAGTTCCGGTTTGCCAGAACTGCTACCTCGTGTTAAAGCGAACAGATTACAGAAGGAGCGAGGTTTGGGTAATTACCCGCTAACGACCTTCCATGTAGCGGTTGCTGATCCTTCGGCATTACCATAATGGTTGCGTCACCCGCCGTTCCGGTGCCAACGGCGCCACTATCTCCACAAATACCTGGATTCCGTTGCTGCTGGCTTCACTTGCCATCTGGCGTCGGACCTTCGTACTAAAATGACAGAGAGAGTGGAGTTACCGACATACAGATGGCCGCAGTCAGTCCTAAAGGGACTATCCTTTTCTTTAGTGAGAGAAATGCGTGAATTCAGCTTTCACTAATGATTGCAATCCTGCAATGTTTTCAAATACAGCAGGGCACTTGCGGGATTGGCGTCAACCACCCGGAATCCAGCATAGATTTTAAAAGTATCATCAAATTAAATTATAAATGTCTATTTAATCAAATAATAAATCAGATTTATTGTTAATTAATAAAAGGCAACAGTTAACAAAAGTTTAGCTAGAAAAATTACATTATTTTAAAATATTTAGCCTGTACACTCTTTGTTTATATAAGAAAGAATTTTAAATTAAAATTCGTAGAGAACAAAAGAAGGCGAGTACAAGAATGCATTAAAAAAATGGATGTGTTGGGAAATTGCTACTGGAGCATGCGTTCCATCGCAATTAAAATTAAATAACTAAAATATTATTTTTTACATCTTTGGTTTTAAATTTAATTCTAGTAGTTAAGGAAATATTCATATATGGCAAGTAGTCAACGTTTAGTCACATTACATGCCTTACAGTAAATCCCATCAGTTTGCAAAATAATATTTCTATCAATCACATTAGTTGGTATTTGTATTTAAGATACCTAATTTATAATGTTATATCTCACTGGGTCTTAAAAATGTGGAAGAAAGACCTTAAGGAACAAACAGTACTGCTTATTCTGTCTGCCAAATTACTTGTTGAGTGCATATGTAGCCAGTGGCAGAGAACCATCCTCCCACTCCACGCTTGCGATATGGAAAAAACTTTTGAACGTGAAATCGTTTTAGAACTCTCGTACAAACAGATAATATATTAATTAACACAATGAATTACGTATATTATATGGATGCTAATAAAATTTCATCTAAAGCTGTGTATTACAATCCCGAATAAATTTAAGGGAAATAATTTTTTAGAATTTATGTAAAGCATTGTTACAATTTTACTATTATCTTTAGTCGGTACACTATAACCTGTGTAAATAGTTACAAATTTCTACACAATATCAGGAAAAATTATAGTGAAACATACAAGAAAAACTAACGGCAGTTCTTATACACTCGTAAATCTATTTGCCTAAGACTCAAGACGATCAAAAAAACAGATATACCTGTTCACGTGACTCAAATGTCAATTATAAGCGTACTGGCAAGCGGGGTAGTGCAACCGCTCGGACCCAAACGCGGGCGCAAATTTGTGCTTTATCCGCCAAATTGTTAATTGATACGGGACGCCGATTTGCCGGATTACAATCCCTAGCTGTTTTAGATTAAACTTACTTGTCCCTTAAGTAAAACACGATTATCAATATTGTCAGCTTAAAAGCGCTGTCGTGGATACGTATTCCAAACACTATAACTGTGCTGAAATCAGGTTAGTAGAATTGTATCGAAAAGCAAAACAAGAGTAGAATTGTGGAATGGCGAAAGTTTATGAGTTGTTCTGTTGATGTTGCAGGAGCCCGTCCGGAACCCCTGCGGTGCCGTTGTACCACCACGGCCTGTCGGCAGCACGGGGAGCGCTCCTGCGTGACCACCAGCAAGTGCTACACGCAGTACCTGGACAAGGAAGACGGCTCGGACCCTGTCAGCTGGGGCTGCATCACGTCAGTCCACTCTGCATCGCTCCTTAAACAATTTCTTTACCTAAACACCTAAGAGATCAACAATAACAACACTAACTACTGGCTGGGTCTGCCTTCCGCACAAGCCTCTCGATTTTCTTCTTTCTTCCCACCACCTCTCTGTTACCACCTTGTTCCAGTCCATTCCTCTATTCCGTACACACTCCTCCACTCCTATCAGCTATCCATACCTTGATATTCCTCTTCATTTCGTAGTTTTTCCTTGTGATTCTCTGCTCCTCCATTCTCTTAACGTAACCATACCATCTTCGTCTAGAGTTCATTATCATTTCCCGTAATAATTTCGTCAAAGTGCAAAAAAAAATAAAAAATAAATAAAAAAAAATTGTACAAAATATGAAATCTATAAATACGAGTAATGTGTAGTATTTACTAAGTTAACAACCAACTCCTATTAGTAAAATATACCAAATCATGGGTATAGCACCACCTGACATTCGTAGGAAAACAGCTGCAGAGAGGGAGAAGAGGAACAAGAAACAGACCCCAGACACCCTTTGTTTGGACACGAACCTCAACCTACAACGCTGAAGTCAAGGAAGAGCTTCGTACAATCAACTACAGCCATAACATCTTCTACTGGAGCGCGCCGTCTAGAACTATGGCGAAATTCGTTGCCTGAAGAACAGTGGAGGAACATCAAAGAGGCACCGGCTGCGGGATGTAATCAGCCATATGCTATATGGAAGGCTCTAAACAGATTAAGAACTGAAGTGTCCCGATGTAAATATAATATTAAAAAATGGGGGTACACTAATGACAACGATCTATGTGAATGTGGTGAGCTTCAGAACCCACAACATCTTCTGATATGCAGGAATCTCCCTGAAACCTGCAATATCGACGACCTTTACAGGGCAAATGAGAAGGCCATCAAGATTGCGGAATTCTGGTCACATTCTATATAATTGTGTTTATAGTTTAATATTAATTAATTAATGTTATTTGTTTTTTCAACTTGTTATGTCCTGGACACGAGAAATAAAAACTAAGTTAACAAAATCTTCTCTGGTGTCCAGGCGGATAGTGGTGCAAAAACACGACGTGTCGAGGCAGAGACAGTCGGCTGAGAACAAGTACAAGATACCTGATGAAGACAGCAGAGTCAGCTGTCGAAACGTCGTGTTTTTACACCACCATCCGGCTGGACAGCCGAGAAGATTTTGTTGCATCGATACGCCTGGGAAAGTCTCCACTCACACATTTACTAAGTTATTTGTTTTCTAATCAAACCTCATTTTGTTGAATATTGACACTATTGATTCTTTGAGGAACAAAGGTTCTGTTCCCAGGTGTAATCAATGTAAACGTCACCATTTCAAAGAAACATTTGTTCGTGCCTCCTGTTTTTATTCCACTCAATATTTTCTGAATATAAACGAAAGTTTCAGAGAAATGTTTATCCTCGTGTGATGTCCGCAGCCCTGGCACCACCACGCCACTACTGTGCGAGAACCGCCCGCCGTCGGGCCTGCCACTTGGCAGCTGGCCCTACCTGCTGTGCTGTGACCACCAGCACTTCTGCAACAGCGGCGCCATCATGAAACCGCCGCCCTGGCTGCACGCTATCATCGCCGGTAAACACATCGCATACATAGATACTCTGCATTTCACAAAGGTGTTGGAAGCAGAGGGTTCATTCCACCTAAAATAACTCTGTACATTCCAATCTCGAATAGCACGAGGGAAGGATAAATGCATATAAGCATCAGTACGGCACCTAATTTCTGTATTCTTATCTCTCCTTCCACTGCGAACCAAATAGGTTGATGGACGAAGTATTTCGTCGCACTCGTAAATGAAAGTAGCTATTCGCATGTTTGACAATAAATTCAAACGAAACATACGTCGATCGTATGCCAATAATGCCAGCACAGACTATCAATTAATTCTGTGACGCTTTCGTTAAGACTGTGGCAAGTTGTCACGAATCGAGCGGCTCTTCCTCGTACTTTCTCTGTACTGTCAATCAACTGTTTGCGATACGGATCCGAAACGTCGCAACTCCAAATATGGGCGCACTTAAGTTTTGTTAGCTATCTCCTTAGTATATGAGCTGCAATTAATCAAAATTCGACCTATAATTCGCAGCATAGGAATTAGCTCTACATACGATCAAAGTTATTTGCAGGTCCAATTTCATGTTACTTTGTACCGTTCCACCCAATTATTTCAAGGAATCAACCATTTAATTAAATTAATTTTTTATTTTGTACTCCTGAATAAGCGGCTTTTTAGTTATTTATGCATATTGTTTCGTCCTTTTTGTAAGTCAAGGTAATTTGCCAATGATACCACCATTCCAAAATGACATCCCGATCACGTTGAATTTTTAAGCAATCTGCCGAATTCCTTATTTCCACAGAGATGACTGCATCATTGCCGAACAAACTTAAACTTGCTCCAAAATCATTAACAAAATTAAGAAAAGAAGTGGTCCTAGTACACTTCCTTGATGGAAGCCCGATGTAACGCATTAGTAGAGGCTTCTCTGTCAACGATGGCGTACTTCGACGGACCAGCTAGGAAATCTCGTGCCCATTCACAAATCTGTTCCTATGTACTGCACCCTGGAATCTTTGCTAAAAAGCCATTTTGTGGCACAGAGTTCAAAGTTCTGAAAATGTAAAAATATTGTGTCAACTTCTGATCCTTCATCAATAGCTTTCATAACGTGAAAATGTGAAACTAGAGCCAGCTGTGTCTCAAACGATCTGCTCTTCCGAAATCCGTGTTTGCATCTAGAAACTTCATAGTGTCCCATCATGTAACATACTCCAGAACTCCACTGCCTACAGATGTTAGAGATATGTATCGGGAGTTCCCAGCATCTATTCGATCTCCTTTCTTGAAAACTGGGATTACTTACGCATTTTTCTAGTCGGAAAGTACGTTTGTCGCATCTGGGGATTTACAGTATACATCAAACAGATGCGGTTAGATTTCTGTCGCCTACTCTGAAAATACTGTTACTCGGATACCATCGGGACGCGGTGCTTTCCCCCACTTGAGTCGTTTTAATTGCCTTATAATACGCGCAGTATCTGCTCGTAACGAATTCATCTCCACATGTCACACAATTACCTGTAGTGTGTCAACAAACATTCATCATTTGTCATTAACACATTATCCTAATTCAGATGATAAAATGATAACCATAAAACCATCCTACTAGAAAAGAATCTTCGTATGGAACTTAAAAGTATCGCTCAAGAATTTGCCAGTGCGCAATTGATATAATAGTTTTTACTGCTTTATTTTACTAAAATAACTTTTATAACTGCGTAAATATTTTTATTAAAATACGTATATTAACTATGTACAACCACATTGCATGGTAGTGCATGAAAATATAATAACAATAAAAGATAAGATTTTTTATTAGGAGTGAAAGCAGATATTCCTCTTCAGCCGAATGCGTCCGAATATCCGTTTTCGATGGAATTTGTCCGTCACTCGGCTGTATTCCAGTGGACGCGAAACAATCCCTTTACTTGTCTTGGGATTAGTCCGTCATATTCGGCCTTAACCCTCTTAACGTATTAGCTCTCATGTGAACATGGACAAGCAAACTGCACTCTAAACCGAAGTGTTTGCTACAAAATACGCTTTTATACCGACTTTTAGCCTTTCAGCTCTATTAATCAGGATGCAGATTTAAAGAGTTTCTAAGTAGTTGATTAGTTCATTTCGTGATTTTACGTAGCCTCCTATATGGTGTGAATGAACCGACCATTCTCAGCTTAGCTGTTTCTGAGATATGGGAAGTAGTTTTATGATTTTAAACCTATCCAATTACGTCGGAGGGCTATAGTTGCATCATCTCGCAATGGGTTAGGATTAAGAGCTTACTTACAGAAGTGTTGACGGTAACTGCTCCGTTACGAGGGTATTTTTAATTTGACGGTCGCCTCGTGTTTCAAGCGAAGTGACCCCCAATGGCCAGGCATTGTGCTCCTCTCTTGCCTTCACCAACTGTATTAGTAACCAGAACACGTAGTCATTACTATCATCTCTCCAGATATAACATCCAAAATGGGCTGTAAGTATCAAGCTTACCGCTAACGACTCTGGAGCTGGAATGCCTCCTGCAAAAATATCCATCTAGCCTTCAGGTCGCCAATTAGCGTAAACGAAACGAAAAGCAAGAAGCAAAATAAATAAATAATCTACTAGCAAAGCTATATGCTACGAACTCAACTACTTTTATGCCCAATGATTATTCCAGTAAAATAACCTCACCTTGGGTAACCAGTGGAATGGATCCAATATAAAAGACCTATGTCTGAGCGTAATGGGAGAATTTCAACATAATTTTTAGGTGACAGAGTTTCTAGCTACCACCAAATATGATTAATGATTTCAAGATAGAACTATGTTAATCAAGTTGAAAGATTGTAACGAAGTTAAAGCTATTTTCTTTTATGCTATATTGTCATTGATTGCGCATATACCACAAGTAAATCTTGTGTTATGAAACATTTTTCTGTATACTACGTGACGTCTTATGTAGCATCAATCAGAATTACGCCAAATTTCATATTTAGGTGCTTATTTGAGTGGATGTGTAACATTTTGCTGTCACTGTTTCCATTTAAATACCCTAAGTCTGTGAATTTTATACCCTCACTTCACAACATACTTTCAGTATGACTAACGCATTAAGACCATGCCTGGTGGGTTAGTGGTAATGCAGTTGCGTGACCTTCGGACAGACGCTGGTTCGACCTCTGGTCCTGCTATCCAGATTCCGATTTTTCACGGTTTATCGAAATCACTGCAGATGAACTATAAACTCCTGATTTAAAATTTGCTGTGTCATAGTTTAAAAATGTAACAGTTATAACTTCTTATTTATATATTTTTTTATTAGCAGTAGGTAATAGTAACATTCGTTGTATGCAGTGTTTCTCAGATTAATCTTAAGTTTAAGGCAGCTAAAGCATTTTTTACTTGCTTTCATTTTGGTAAAGATAATTTATCAGATATGAGTAAATATAATATGTTTCCCATACGAACTGACGTAATATGGAGAAAGTCCGTGACGGTTTCGTTACGGATCTTGGTGCTAACTATCTCTAGTCGTGGGTTAACAACGTCAAATGTTCCAAACCAATCTATGATACGACATTTCATGCCAAATGCTGCAAAAGTATGGTTTAAGTGAATTAGAAGAGATGCTGAAGTTGTATTATACTGTTAACAGAAATACTGGTGCATTTATCAGTGTGTACACCCAGAAGTGAAACTTCCATTTATTTTCTGCGTATTTTTCCTGTCTCTTTTTTTGTATATTATTTTAAGTTTCTTTCAAAATCGAAAAAAGATGATATTGTATTGCATTTGTACAGTAAATAGGAACTTTTTACAAGTTATTCTCGTAAACAAATGAAAATTATTAAAAATTTAAAGCATATTTCATTAGATTATAAAGTACTGCATTTTGTATCTAACCTTAGTCTGTACATATTATGAATTTAGAGCTTTTACTTTGTCGAAAATCTTGGATAAAATTATCTCATAACCGTTCTTACAATAAATTTTCGTTAGTAACTAGCTTCTTAAACCGTCAGTAGTGACGGGCTGAACGCAGATTTCTGGCCCATAACTTAAATATTTCTTTTTAAATCTTAAATATCACATTCTTCCTATTTTAAAGGGGGATGTTACTATTTCTGCATGAAAATGAAAGCTTTTATAACAGGTGCATTAACACATTCACTGTATTGTTATATTTACGTGATTCAACATTTCTTTTCTAACTTTAGCAGGAATCAGAGAATATATTGGCATCATTTGCATCGAACAAATATAAATAAACAAAAGCAACTAGCACAGACACACACACACACATATATATATATATATATATATATATATATATATATATATGTGTGTGTGTGTGTGTGTGTCTCACTATGTAATAATGGTGACTCTCCTGTATGTAAATATATTGTCTGACGCCATCACGTTATTTTCTAAAACAAACTAAGCTTTAACATTTAAGTGCGCATGCGCAGAAAGTTGTGGCCCAGGCTCACTTAAAGCACAACGCGTGACGCTATTAAATTTCTTCCTACACCCAAAGCAGTTTCACTTCAGGAAGATAGAGATACAGTTTTAGGGGCTAGCGGAGTAGGGTTGAAGTGTCTGATGGCCTCCCTGTCCATGTCGACAGCCCGCAACGTGAGTTCCTCGCGGGTGCCGCTGGACTCAGGTCAGCTGGCGTCGCCCACCGCCGCAGCCTCTGCCCCCGCCGCCCCCTGCCCGCCCCTCGCTGCCACCCCCCGGCCCGGGGGGGATGATGCTGGTCGCCCAGCCCCTCGTCGTGGCTGTCACGCATAGCAGGGCTCGCTCTGCTATGCGCAGTGCTCGCCTGCGGTTTCAGGATGTTGCGCCAGCAGAGGTAAGGCGTGGCAGTAACTTCTCCTCATCACCATGTTACAAAATCTGTTCTAAACTATCTTAACCGTACATTAGGAATGAAGTTAATTTAATAAAGACTGTTACAAATCCTTACACTCCACAATTTCTTTATGCCTTAGTTTATCCCGTTTGTTAACGACCTGAGGTGGACCGCTTCATCACGAAATACTAGAACTACAGAATATTGTATGAATCATACCTTCTGATTTTTTATTCAGTCATTTCTTGACAAGTAAGATGTTATTATTAGTTTGCAGAGCGGTTTGGAGACTCAGCTGCTTTGCCGGCCTCGATAGCGTAGGAACTAGAGTGCCGGGTGTCGCCGGTTCGAGTCTGGAATAGGGCATAAGCCTTTACGTGTCTTGTGTCCGTCCTGTGGTGTCTATAATTATTTGGAAACAATATATGCTGGATAAATCGAAAATCCTGGATAATTCGTAAACACGATTGAGCTAACTGTATGGCCTAAGAAACCGAAAATCATAAATAAATGAAATAATGGTGCGAATGGAGACTTTCCCGGCGTATTGATGCATTGAATTGTTCATGGGAGTTCAGCCGGATAGAGTTATAGAATGACGACGTTTCAACAACCTGCTCTGTTGTCTTCATCAGGTCTATTTCAAGAAGTAATATCTAAAAATAGACCTGATTAAAACAACCGAGCAGGTTGTTGAAACGTCGTCATTCTATGACTCTATCCCGCTGGACTCCCGTGAACAATTCACTGCGAAAAAATGGTGCACTAGATAGAAGTTTCTCTCGGCGTTGAAAATTATTACAGTAAACCAGAAGAATGAGACAGAGCTTCCGATCGCCAAATTATCGTGTGAAAATACCCTGTTCATTCGGCTAGTCACCAGAGAATACTATATTAATGAAAAAATAGGGGTTAGTTCGTCTGACTGAAGTTGAAAGGTCACCGGTTCGTAACCCTGTCTCGGCTGCGATTTTCAAAAGACCTTGCTTCACCTTAACCTCTGGCACAGCTTGAATGCGTCCGTGGTCAAGATTTCACGTTAAGCTGTAGGTGAAGGGGACCTACCCAACCTACACCCGGTGGGATTACCATGTTGGGATAGTTAGATACGACAAGAGGCGCATAGGGCGACGAATCGAAATATCTGTCTCTAGACTGTCATCAATGCCATACGATTTGATTGATTAATATTCATTAATGATTTCAATTTCAAATAGACATAGCTACGAAACGTTTCCTTTTTTATGCCGAATGCATAAAAAGAAGGGGAAAAGGGGCTTCCGGGGCGTAGTCGTACATAAACCGTATGTCATACGCTGACATCGTTTTGATTTCATTCAACATTATTTCTTTACAACTAACTGGAAATATTTCAGTAACACCATATACTGCAACTTTTCACTGAAACATTGTTCATAGCTTCTACGACTCGGTATCTCTCTTATGTTGATTCCTATACATGTTTGTGTCATTCAAGACGTTAAGGCTTAGCTCCTATCTGAAATAAGGGTTAAGATATTTCAGATATTGAGATGATATGTGGACGTTCTTTTATTTGATAGAAAAACGTAGTTCCAGAAGAAATTTTATGCTTGGCAGAGGTTAGTAGCAATTGTTTTCAGTAGATAATTTTCTTTGAATTTCAAATGATGTTAGTTATCATTTATTTGTTAAAAAAGGGTTAAATTTGTTATCAGCCTTAATACAGTAATTCCAAATACTTCCATAATAGTAACAGATAGAGAACGTGCTGCGGTAATACCCGTATACCTTCGCAATTAACCATTCAAAAAATTTTGTTTACAATATTTTCAGTGTTTCAGGTAAATTGTTCAGCTGTTCCCCCCGTAATTTATTTTAGTTCTGACTCCACTTCCTTTAAAAGGAAGTTTTTCCATTCGTTTATGTCTAAAGCCAAGCGCTTGTCTGTGTTCATTGGCAACTCTTCCCTTTCATGTAGTGCTCCTAATTCTTTCAGCAATATTTATCCAGATCTCATCACCAATATTTTCATTGTACAATCCCAGTATTATGTTTACCCATCATCTATCTTTAAGTTAATCCAGACCTAGCACCTTAATCATTTAGTCACTTATTGTCTTCTGCGGCAATTTCCACAAACAAATCTACGGTAACTCCCCTAATTTAAAGTCACTTCAACTCTTGAATTTGCTATCCATTATGTTGGTTCCGGTATTTGTTACCATATAATCTGCTTTTCATAAGTTGAGACTACACACCAAGTAGTTGCAAGGGTTCCTCTTAGTCAAAAGTCGCCGATGTCGATTCCACCTAAAATTTATCACATGGATGACTGATGCGAGACAGATCAAGAAGGCTTCCTATACTGTTATTACATATTGGTACAGCAACAATTTAATTCACACTTTTATATTAAACAACTCCCCTGGTTAGCAGTCCCTCCTGGTGTAAAGTAACTGTGAGCGTACGATAAAACTTTGAGATCTGTCTTCTTCTGATATCACACCCCAGCACAGTGTTAACAAAGCTGAACGTAATGGTCCAGGAGGCTGGAATGTTAGGTGGTCGGTGACTTAAGTAATCTATTCCGTCGTTTCAGTGATTAATTCAACGTTTAACTGAGTGATGTATTCAGTAAGGAAAGAGTAATTTACGCGTTATGTATCTTAGTAGGTGTCAGGTCTGACACATTATTGAACAATATTCTGTTAATAAACGGTTCGATTTGCTACTACTATAAGGAATTTAATATATATATATATATATATATATATATATATATATATATATTTCACGCTATACATATAATAAATTTAGTATTTAAGGATATATGTACAATTTTGGCTTTATGGGGAACGTGTAAGGGACTGAACTCAAGCGTTTTGCCCAAGTAGCATCGTGATAAGCCCTAATAACACTAGTGCAGAAAGGAAATTTTTCAAGTCACTTCTTCCTAAGATAATGTAACAATTCCGTGTGGTCGTTATGACCTGGTGACAGGGTTTCTATCTCCTGCGCATTTCGCCCCTGTCGTAGTACCCTTAGCCAAACTTGGCAATTCTGCCGGGTACAGGTGACCTACAGTTTAACGTGGAATCTGAACCACGGAAGCGTTCTGGTGTACTTCACATTACACAGCATGCTATGCCAGAGGTGAAGGTTGGGTTAAGTGTCTATGAAAGTCCCCGCCAAGGCAGAGATTCGAACGGGGCCTTAACCACTGAGCCACCAGACCGCTTTCTCCTAACATGTAAATACAGAAAGATCAATAAGCTTTTTCCAACCAGAGAGGGAATCCATTCTTTGGAACACAGTGCACTTACATAACACGTTTAGAGTATAAATCATGTTGTATGCCTAATTAAGCTGTTTGTTTCAGAACGTCATGAAAGCTAAGTTCACCTACGCGCTTTCTGTTGGCAGTCAGTACCTGAAGAAGGTTTGCCCCAGTCGTGGATACGAGCGGGCGTCATCGTCTCCGACAGCCGACCCTTGTGATGGGTCGGTCAGTGAGCGGCTCAAGGACGCTGACTCCAGCGCAGATACCAATAGCGTCCCAACTCCCTGCTGAAGACACGGCCGGTCACCTAGAGCGGCTGCTGCTGGCTAGCCTACTGCGCACACCACGCTAGTTTCACTCTTGAAGCTGGAGTTGATGGGATGGAAGGACGACGGACTGCGAATCAAACGTTGGTACTGACTTCGCTGGTGTAAAGCGTATGTTTTTGGCTACGACGATCTCTCATCACAACTAACTGTGGAGCTATTAGTTTAGTGTTTCCTACGAAGACCAAAGCGGCATGACTGTTGGCCATTACATACGGCCCAAAATTGATTCCTCATAAAACTTCATGCTATAATCAACGTTTTAGTTGTTTCACAACAGTTTAGTGTTTGCCTGATCTACTGAGAGTGTTGCGTCTTCTACGCTTTCGAATGCCTCTATACAAACAGAAATAGTTTAGACATTTATGTACCACTTCCTTTACCTTTATACCTTCTAGTTACTACCGTTGTCATTTAATCCATTTGTAGCATACATCAACTATTAAACTTTTAAGTAACTTAGATCTTAAGAATTTCCACAGTTCAGATAATTCTCACATCGTGATAACCATCTTTCCTCGCTTTTTCTTCGGACTGCTCTTGATTTCAAGCAGACAGTTACAATGTTCTAAAACCAAATTAGATCGGACCATTATTTTAGCCAAATATGTAACCTAACATTGTTTTCCTAGTCGTTTAGATGATTTTCGTACTTTACAGAATAACTGAAACTATTCCTCGAAGTTCGTTAACATTTTTTCCTCTAAAACTAATCATCATAAACTAATCGTTGCATTAAGTAGCAGCTTCAAGTTGAAACAAATGTGATTTTGCACATCTTTTAGAGTAGAAGGAAGTATATATAAGAGCATACGGCCTATAGTAAAATTTATTTTAAGATATCACACAAATATTCATCCCAGAATTTTATTATAATAGATGATCAACAGAATATCACTCTACATAATTAGAAGGTATAATGTAAAATATCTAGAAATTATGGTTAAAAGAACGTTTTATTTGTCACACCAAGAATCAAACAAAACTTACCTTGCTATAAAACCTTCAGACTTAACTTAAACCATATACTAACATCATTAATATTATTATTGAATTCAATACAATGAAATTTTTTACAATAGTTAACTCATGAATATGACGTAAAAGTTTGTAAATAAAAGCGCAAATAGTTACAAAATTTCTTGTAATTTTGCATGTTAGTGTTGTAATCATTGGGCTCATAATATGCTTTATTTTTATTTTTTTACTTATTTCTTTACGCCTCGTTGACGTCGAGGTCATTAGATGCCGGATGGGACTGGGTATAAGGAACGGGAAGGAATTCAGTCATGGCCATTTTGAAGGAAGCATCCCGGCATTTGCCTGGAGTGATTTGGGTAAATCATGGAAAACCCAAATCCCGGACGGGGATTCGAACCGCCGTCCTCCCGAATGCGAGAATATGCTGTAGAGTTCCTGTCATTCTTTTAACACCATGTGCCAGCACATTTCTTCTCTCTATCGTTTGAAGCATCTGTTCCTGTTGTTGTAATTATACTGTTCCAGAGTTTCTTTAAGCATTATCTACAAGGTCTGATTCTTTGCTGACATTTTTTTGGAAGTCGCGTTTCAGGCGCCGGTTATCATTTAGCTCATGAACACATAAGAAACACCTTCATGAATGAGCTGTTGGCTGTTGATCTCTTCCCCGCAAGTTGCGTCCAGATTTTAACACCGAAACGAAGTAGCAAGCACATCACCATGAAATGTGTTCTTCACGCAGTAAGATAACTATTTTGTATGAAGTACAGTCAAAGCTCTTTATTTGCGGTTTCGTTATTCGCGGATAAAATAATTGTGACTAGTTTCTGTATTCGCGGTTTCAAATAGAATAATTGGACAAATTTCTGTATTCGCCGCTTGAAATTTTTAATATTCTCGCATCCATTTGGTACATTCATCGCATTTGGTATCCTTTACTATCGTGTCGGCATCGTTTGAGTATTGCTGGAACGTGCCGAGAGTCACTCTAACTAGTCGAAACGACTAATAAACCAAATATTATTGCTACTGCGTCTATCAGTACTTCGTTGCAATAATTCTGAATGAATAACACTTGTCCCCTCTGCTTTATTCGCAATTTATGTTATTTATGAATGTTATGCAATGTTCGAAAAATTTTGACATAGCATACATTATTACAGTACAAGAATCGTTGCGAGAACTGAAGCCTTACACATTGCAATCATGCTCAAAAAACTGTGGCCTCATCTCATTATTGTAAATGGATAATCCATGGAAATTCAAACTATATCTGCAAACATTGCTCAAGTTGCGAAAGGCATAGGACGACATGGTTTTGAACCCAAATCACTCCAGGGGATGCCGGGATGCTTCCTTCATTAGGACATGGCCGAGTTCCTTCCCGTTCTTTGTCCCCAGTCCTATCCCGCCTCTAATGACTTAATAAGTAAAATAAAAAAAAGGATTTTGAACAAGAGTTGCTTGAATCGCAAGATGAAGATTTGACTGAAATCGATTTGGAGGATATGTTAAATCCCCAACCCATTGAAGAGGCTTCAATAAGCACTGAAATGGTGATATTTAAGTTAAAAAAAAAAAAAAAAAAGTGTGTGAAGGTCTACGGATGGCAAATGAGCTTTGAGATTTCTTCATGAAAATTGATCCGTCTAGGGAAAGAAGTCTTGTTTTTAAAAGACAAATTGTTAATGCCACAGCCGAATATCAATCCAAATTGAAAGAGCGTTTAAAAGTGGCAAAACAAGATAAAAAAAATACTATTCTTTAAAACATTGCCTAAGCCTGACAATAGTAATTAAAACATGTTGCTTAAAATCTCTTAATAAATTGGTTTAAATTTGACTTTTTTCGGAATCTTTGCACGTATCCCCTATAATCCCATACAAATTACCATTCCATATTCGCGGTATTTTTACGGAACGTATCCCCCGCGAATAAGGAGCTTTTACTGTACTTGATTTAATTTACTTCTTTACCGTACTTAAAGGAAATTGTAAAGCATGAAATTTTCATGTCGGCTTGAATAAGCGTATGTAGTCACATGTTTCTCATAGTTTCATTGATATTTTATATTTTTCGTTAAAAAAAAGTATTGCAACGAAAATTTTTAGTAATACTACTCAATTACGAAACTAGATGAAACATTTAATGACAGCCAATTTGATGGAATATCTAAAAGTTCGAGAGCAATTTTATGAGAGTTTCTTTCTGCTTAAGTCGACGAAAGTAAAACCATAACCATAATCAGAAGGTAATCGCTGTCATAAACCTCTATTGGAGGAGTTCAGGAATAGTGATGCTAGTCCCTTACTCAGCGTTGAGCATAACGTCTGTGAGCCCCGGCCCTGAAGAACTAAAACTCTGCTTGTTATCGTATTATTGTTATCATCAGCATCGTGTAATATCTGTAAAAAAAATACACTTTTTGATTAATTTTCTGTTTGTACACCACCATTATGCACAAAGAGAAAAATAGTTCTGACTATCCTCTTGCAAACATCGTCGCGTGTAAAGCATTTTCTGCAAGACATTCCCAATAATTACGTACTGATTTGTTGTGAGCTACCAACTACAAAACATCAGATATGGCTTAAAGATATTAATTACCAAACTAATAACGACTTCCCTTTTCTTGAATGGTGATATTGGCAGAATTTTCAAACCCACAGATTCCTTAAGGCTCACTTACGGCTACTGATGCATATGATAAGAAAAAATGACTTTCCTTCACGATAAAAAGATATGTTGTCAATGTACCAAAGGTTTTAAGCTTAACGGTGTCGCTTGTGAACATAGGATCACATTTTCGGCCATGTGGTGTGGTGTTAAGGCGGAAACACAAAGCAGTTATTAGTAGACTGGGTTAATGTCAATGATGAGAGTATTTAGAAAACAAAATGTTAGGCAGACTTTTTTTTATATAGCTTTATGCCTTATCGAGGTCATTAGAGACGGGAAAGGACTGGGTACAAGTAGCGGGATGGAATTCAGCCATGGCCTTTTGAAGGAAGCATCCAGGCATTCGCCGTGATTGATCTGGGAAAAACATGTAAAACCCAAATCTGGATGCCCGGACGGGGATTCGAACCACCGCCCTCCCGAATGTGAGGTCAGAACGTTACCGCTCACCCACCACTCTAGGTCGATTGATGTGTACCTACAAAGAAACTTTGAAGGTGCTGTTCACAGAGAATGGGTAGCAGCCGTATAAGAAGCGATGCTTACAAGATTCTGTGAGCTACCAGCTAGTAACCTGGAGCTTAATGTGTATCACTTGACAATCCAACAAGTGACGTTCATGAGATCGACTGATCTATAAATCCCTCTACGAACCTGATATTCACAACTAAATCTTGGTATCAGATACCACTATTTTCTTGCTATTTCTGAACGTTACTGTCAAAGAATACAAAGAGAACTTAGCAGATGGTAAAATTTTCAATATGTTTACATTTTTTCTTTATGGCAGGTTTCATATGATGTGAATATGCGAGCAACAGAACTCCGTACTGAAGTATTCACTATACTATCGACAACGTCCAGTTACTGAAGAAAAGTTATATTTTCTATTTTCATCCTCAGGTAATCCGTATGTATGAGTATTGATCATAATCTTAGTCAAATCAGATTTTGGGAAGCGAAAGTGATATCTTTTCTATATAGCAGCCGGATTACAGACATTGTGACAAAGCCATTTGTCCTTTTCCGTAATCATCAACTAAAAAAAGAAGGTAATACTTATGTAGGAGTCATCTCCTATTTTTGGAGACTCTACCGTTTGAATAATTGCACATACTATAAAATACATGTGCTCCCCAGAACAAGGATTGATTTGAACTATCTGATATTTCATTCCACGATTTCATAAGTTTCTGTTAAGACTGCAATCATTATCATTAGAGCAGTTCTAAAATAAAATCCTGACAGAAACTGTGATACAGACAAAAATGGCATTGTCTTTTTCCTCAATAATACCAACTAAGGTATTTAACTCATCAAAAACTGCATCTATCACTTATTCTACTCATATCAGAAAGAGGAATTCAGAATCTTCATACATTACACATTTTTTATTCATATCACAAACTCAGGAAAATGCTTTCCAAGTAACGTGTGTGTTATGTATTTAATATTTTCAATTTTAATCCATCGTGTTGGCAAATAGCTTCTGCATGCCTTCACAAACACCATTGAATGCATTTCATCCCTTGGGGTAAACTTATTTGCTTGCAGTCTGATCTGATGGCCAGACACGTTATTACTAGACATCATGTAGTCTCTCTGTTCCAACGCTTTAGGTTCATTGCTTTCCACTACTGTTCAGTCTCACGTTCAGATCCCTTTACTCTACGTATGTACTTCACCTTGTACTACTATGTGTCAAATTCCTGGTATTTACTTTCAATTTATTTTATGGGCTCTCACATATTTCCTTAATATCATCCTTTAGACTTATTTAACACTCGAACAGCTCCTCGTTTATTTCGAAGATATTGTTTTATATGTCTCATTCCATATGCTTAACTCACACGTGCAGCACCCACTTTATTTCAATTTCTTTCTTCACAATTTGCTCTTGCACACCATTTATCATTTTCTCCAGACTTTCTTCGATCGCATACATTTCTTGTTCTAAATTATCTTTCAGGTAAGCCATTAATTTTCTTGCGCTTTTCCGAATACCTTTTGACTCGCTGATGCTATTTTTATCTTCTTGTGATTTCCTAGTTTATTTTTGTTTCACCTTCAATTTTCTGTCTGTTTTTACTAATGATTTTCTGGTTTATTGTTCTTCCTTGATCTACTTCATAATTATACGTAAAACTTAATTAATATTTTAATTAATTTTAATTTAATTTAATTGCAATGGAGCACAGGCTCCGGTGCTTTCCTAGTTTCTTTTTGTTTCACCTTCAATTTTCTGTCTGTTTTTACTAATGATTTTCTGGTTTATTGTTCTTCCTTGATCTACTTCATAATTATACGTAAAACTTAATTAATATTTTAATTAATTTTAATTTAATTTAATTGCAATGGAGCACAGGCTCTGGTGGCAATTTCCCTACACACCCATCTTCATCCTATCCTGCACCCACCTACATTTACCCTCTACAAATTTTATCTTTAAATTCTTTCAAAGTTTTCGGTAAATTATTCATCATTTCTCTAGGTAACTCATTCCAATCCCTGACACCCTTACCTAAAAAAGAGAATCTTCCCACACCCTTGTACCTGAAATCTAGTGCCAGCTTGTGGTCATGGTCATCTTTTCCCTTCCATGCACTAGTTTTCATACCTACTCCAATATCTTTCCATGCCTCATCTCCAGTATATGCCCTGTACACTCCCATGACCCTCCTCATCCTCCTCCTGTCTTGCAATGAATCCCATTTCAGCTCATTTATCATATCCGTCACTGATTGCATTCTGCGATATTTTCCAGAAACAAATCTAGCAGCCCTTCTTTGCACCCTCTCTAACTCCTATATTTGATATGTAAAATGAGGGTCCCATACTACACTACCACATTCGAGCAATGGTCTCACGAAGTATTTGTAACCCAATTCCGTATATCCCCTCATCACTCTCTCCAACAAGTGCAGAACTTTGAAACCTTTTCCTACCACCTGTCCAATGTGTCCAGCTCAGTTAAGATTGTTACCAAAAGTAATACCAAGATATTTACATTTCAAGTCTTCAGGAAGCAATTCTTTCCCCACCTTATATTCATAATTAACCTTTTGTTTTTTATTTGTGTATCTAATAAGCTGACTCTTCTTTGCATTTATCTTCATACCATGTTTACCAACCCAACTAGATATCCTGTCCAGATCACCCTGCAACTGTTTACAATCCTCTATCGTTTTGATTCTTATATACAGCATTATGTCATCTGCAAACAATCTAATTTCAGATAGTAAACAATCAACACAATTATTCATTAGAATAATGAATAGCAATGGTCCCAATACGCTATCCTGTGGCACACCAATTTTTACTTCTACTTCTTTTGATACTACATTTCCTACCCTAACTTTCTGTTTTCTACCTTTTAAAAATTCTTCTACCCAGCAAATGACTTTCTTATCCACTCCAATAGTTTTTACCTTATTTACTACCATTTTATGGCTTACTCTGTCGAACGCCTTAGACAGATCTAGTGCTACACTATCAATTTGGCCTCCCATGTCCATTTCATCTGAAATATCTTGCATATATCCCACCAACTGAGATTCGCATGAATATCCTTGCCTGAAACCATGTTGCCTGCTTGAAAACCACTTACGTTCCTCACATATATTTCTGATGTGGTTGCTTATCAATCTTTCCATTAATTTACCTACCACTGATGTCAAACTGATTGGCCTGTAATTCTCAACTCTATTGCTCACCCCTCCCTTATGTACCGGTACTACTATTCCACTTTTCCAGTCCTGCGGTAAGCAGCAAGTGTCTAGACTCAATTTAAATAACATTTCAAGATAAGGTACAATGTCACATCCGGCTATCTTTAAGATATCTGTAGTAATATTATCTTCACCAACCCCTTTATTTTTTTCAGCTTTCTTATTTACTTCATGATTTCCTCAGGATGGATATCAAATTTTTTACTATCATCATTTCTAATTGTGTTGTTAAGCTCGTTCTCCGAATTAGACCCTCCTGTTTCTGATTCATTGTACCTTATTGTCAGGGGATGATTGGCCAAGGCTAGTGGGCGTGTGTGTGGATAGGGTGTGCTGACGAACTAACCTTAGGGAATTACAGTTCTGCTCGAAGCGTCTCTTCTGTTCTTCTGACAGCACCACTAGAATCTTACCATTGGACTGTTTGGGCTAATGTTTGACACCACTGTGGTTTGACGGCCACAGAACGAATGTTAGGAATTGATATAAAGTTCTTACTACATGAAGAATGCAACACTTGCAATTGAACAGTGTATTGGCTTCTAACACGGAGTGGTACAGTTTATAGCGTGCCGCAAGTGGATTCCAACTATCACCAACTTATCTAAGCCCTGAACTGTAATAGTTAATTGTTAGGCAGATGGTCGCGCTGATGCGAGGTGCATGGGAGGGTGGCAGGTTCCTAACAGGTGGCTATCAAAGTATGCTCGACTACTCTCGCCGACTGCCCGACAGTAAAGACACTACTTGCATGCTTGTACTGCCCAAGCCGCCTCGGCTGGCCTACAATTACGCAAAGGGGACTGCACTCTAAGGTGCTGACTGCAAGCGTGCAGATTCCTGTCTGGTCAATGCTCGACCGCGCTCAGCATTGTCAATGATCGCCGATTGTCAGTAGCTCGACGACTGAATATTCCTATAATTCCCCAAATAGTAATGGTCTTCAAAATGACCTCTTACACTCCTCCCCCATTAGTACAAGGCATTTTCCACAATGCCGGAAAGTACAATATGCGACATAGTTGGATTTCCACTTTGAAGCTCACAAAATATTGCAACTTTTTTTTATATTTTTTTTTCAATTCTGTTGTAGGTGGTCGGCCAAGCCTGAAGATAAACAAAGTCAATTAGAATTTTTAACATAGGAACAATAAAATAGTCATACAAATATAATTTATGGAGTAGATGGGGTATGATCATTTTCAATATGTGCCATTTAATTTGAGTTCGGCATAGCTACTACTATCTGCGTAACTATTTTGTATCGTGATATTAGCAGTGCTTTGTACAAGTCTTCCTTATTATTTCCGGTACAAACTAATTACAATAGGTCATACTTAAAACTAAGATCGTCATAATGATTCGATACTTGGTTAAATTTAATCAGTTTGTAAATATTTTGTTCTGCTTTCCAAGGTATTCTAATTATGAACTATGGTATACTGCTTCTGATAGATTAAATTAACTATTCAGCTTAGGAACGATCGATAAAATCTTTGTTTGCTATTTTACACATTATCGCATTCTTCAGAGTGCCTTAATTTGAAAGAATTATGTTTCTAGTATGAAGTCTTGCATGAATCGTAAGACAGGTAATTGTGTATATGGTGGGATGCAACCAAGTAATAAGTTAATTATTACGGATTCTCCTATATATATATGCTTACTATTTCTCTTGACAAGTGTCCAGCAAAGTTTCTGTAACACATGATTGTTAGAGAAGTAGATGAAAAGAACAAGTGATTACCGCAAATTTTTACAGTTGCTTAAATTACTATGTTTAATTTAACACTTAAGACCTGTGTTCCTTATTGAGTAGCATGATTCAAAGTAATCCACAATTGATATATTGCTCTACCCCGAATTAGATGAGTCTATGATTACGTTAACAATTTTAAAGATTTTAGACTACCAGACAACGCTTACGTGAATAGTATGATAAAACTTAGATAGGTCTCGTGTGAACATTGAATTAACATATGGTTCTCTCATCCACCTGCTTATAATTTGTCGTAGTACAATAAATATAGTCTAGGACTTTGTAAAACATCATTCCGTTAACAATTCATTATTTTTACTAGTCACTATTGCTCCAACCTTATATTAAGGCTCGAATCTCATTTGTTTTATTAGTAAATACAGTAGCTAAGCATCAAGAAGTGAATTTAAGCTGACAATACGTTACAAGTGTCTTGCTTAGTTTGAAGTGACTCTGCCACTATGCTGGTTATAAGGCCCATGAACAGAAATAAGTTTTGTGCAAAAGAAATACATTACATGTAAATTACTATTTGTTATATGCTGCTGATATATTTTAGTGACAAACTGATCGATTCCCGTTCTTATTACTACATTGGTTCTACACTAAAATTATTAACTGTTCTGTTTGCGATACTTATGTGTTCGGAGCGTTGTGCCAGTCTTGCAGTTTCACCAGTTGAGTCGGCATATCAGGTTACGCTGCGCGTCACTGGCCGTGGTCTGCCGCTCGCCGTAACAGCTATCTGCAAAATTATACTTCCGACAGTACCTTGCCTTAAAACTAAACTATACATAATTTTGACAAAGGGGATAGGTGGCCTCAATAGGGAATCTATGACAGCGAATTAACCGGACAAACTGCAAATACGGTTAACATGGGGTCCACTTTGACCTTTAAACATGAAGAAAACAGTTCGTCTCCTGCTGAAGGCATTTTCTCAAATATCACAATTGAATTAATACCCATGTCTCTGTGTGCAATTTATGAGCACATATACTTTCTCGCAAATGGTATGAATTAATTTATTAACGGTTTAAGCCGTTGCTGGGCTGCGGAGATTATAATGTGAGTTACGTATGTTTACTTCTTTTGACGTTTGAATTCCCTTTAAGTTCTAATTTACTGAGTTTACTCTCTTCTTGGTTATTGCATATAACAATTTCTTTAACTAGAAACAGCAATTTATTTTTTATTCACCAGTAAAGCTTGAAAAATATTGGTTACCATTTTCGTGAGTCTGTCCGTTACTAATGTCATGCACTGCTATTGATAATACAGAATTTACACGACTTTTCCCTTAGATTGGTGAACTACCTTTCAATAGTCTAGGTTTGACAGTATTTATCACTGCAAAACTTGATAATGTACAAATAATTTCCAATAGTTAGAAAAAAAGCAACAAATTTTCAAATATAGGTTGTACATGCAGGGTAAATACTACAATTTATCTCTGATTACACATCGAATATGAACTGATTCACCAAACTATTTTTAATGTACAGATTTTAAAAGACATACAACATGGATGTAGGGTTGACAAAATGATTAGGTTTGTAAACCGATTGCATTTATGACTAATGAGGTTCACATAATGGTTATGTCTGTAACTTGGATCTGTTGGTAAGGGATGAATGTAAGTTTGTTTCCATAAGCGTATGGAGTTGACGGTAGGCTTTTGAGTACGTATTGTGTCATAAGAAAAGGTTCATGACTCCTTTTCCCAAAGACTGCACTCGTATTTTGCCTTTTTAACTCGATTGACGAGTGTACACCTTGATGTTGCCCAGACAATCAGAGTTCGCCAATTTCCAACGCTGTCCGGATTTTTTTTTTACATCACCCATTTTATAATACACTTGGTGCTCCAGATATTTCTAACATGTGGCACACAGTTTGACTCCTTACATTACGTGAGTACGTATTATTACTGTGGACACATGAAAGACAAGCCACTGAGGTTATATTTTCCCTAACTGAAACACCAGACTTGTACAGTATCACTAATCATTGAAAATTATTCTTATTCTTCAAAATGATTAGTTCCAATTCTATTCTAGTTACCGTAATAATTTAGGATTTTATCCGTGCATTCCGATAAATGTTAAATTTGATGTAGCAGATACGTCAATATACATTTACTCTTTTTAGTTCATCCATCTCATGTATTATGTTTTAATTCGCTATGGCAAATACTTCCGTTTTATATAAACTCTACTTGCGTCTACCCGTCCCGTGTCATTGCGCGTATCACTTAACACAAATAAATCTTCTGCAAAAATTCTCGTTAGAGGTATTTGGATGATCTCACGAATGATTTTAGAATATACTATGCAATGTTAGCACGTACGATTGACTTATGGGTATTCGTATAGCGGTGGGAACACGTCTGCTCCTCAACCTGAACACGTGAAAAGTCTTAGAACGTCAGCCGAAAGTGTCCACTCGCGTGGTCCTATTAACAGCTGTACGTTTCGCACGTCTACGACTGCACCATATTTCTGTACAAAAAGTTAATCCTATATCCTACTGTAAGCTCTGTTCAAATAAGTAACCGCCTGAACGGTTGCTCTGAATCTCCTGGAGCTTATATTAATCCAGCAGTAGATACCCCTAACACTTTAACATTTCCCGGCCTAGACCGGTAACCAGCAGACTAGTGGCTCTAATTTTTCCACTCTGCAAACAACTTTACAACAATAAAGAATTGCGCACCAGAACCCACTAAGAGATATCACTCTCTCTTTTCCCCAATATTTATCATTAATCCAGACTTTTAGCCCTAACAACCCACCCCATTCTGCTTGTCCCGGCTTCAAGTTACCGGCATTACTTAAATGCAAATGGGAGGAATGGAGCGCCTACATCCTCACCAGGTTAACTTCTTGGGCTGTGAATTTCAGAAATGTTGGCTCCCAAAATGACACAACTCGCCACACATTTATATATCGGGTCTGGATCGGTCGGTCCCTTGCCGCCTTTTACCGCAAAATATTCCGCTTCACTTTAACATATTGGCTTTCCTGCCACACTTACATTGACACGACGCCCAACCGGTTTCACTTTTCCCCGGTAATAGTCATTCTCATAATTCTTAAATTCATCCAATACTAATTTGACTAGTATTTGCCTAGCACCCTCTTTCGAAATTTCATATCCCGCTCAGTAGCATCTGGATGTTTCTTAACATTAATATCTGCCTTCTAGATTTAATTCTAAACTCACCTGGAGAACTCGTTTCAATCTGTTCATAAACACCGCCGCTGCTATGGCCTCTGAAAATATTTTTGTCTCACTTAAAGATATATCTGGCAGAAAACGTGCCTTTACAAGCAAAAAGCAACCCCGCTTAACTCACCATTATAACTCCGCTCACCCCCGTCTCCAAATCCAAGATCCTCGAGTTCAATGTCTGATAACTGTTGTAGATTTACTCGCTGCCATACGTAGTTACAATAAAAATTGAGGTCCACTCACCCCTAATGTCTCATTCTCGTCGCCGTCGTCGTTGCTGTCGACGTCTGAAGACCGTCCTATGGCACCTGCCGCAACGTGTTGACTCGCGCCGCCGCGATCCGCTCCCCGTGTTGATCCGCACTGCGCTCCTCCCTCGCTCGTGCGTTGAACCCGCCGTCCGATGCCTCCAGCCGCGTGCTGACGCCGCGCCTCCCGCGTTCATCTTCCAAGCCATGTGTTGATCCAGCCACCTGTCTTCCTGCCACCCCCCGTCTTCCTCTTCAGACGGTGATCGCTTACTTCTTGCTAATTCGTCAGACTCTATCCACACTGATGCTCCAAAACATCGGTACTACGCCGAAATCCCACGATGACGCCACTTTGTCAGGGGCTGATTGGCCAAGGCTAGTGGGCGTGTGTGTGGATAGGTGTGCTGACGAACTAACCTTAGGGAATTACAGTTCTGCTCGAAGCGTCTCTTCTGTTCTTCTGACAGCACCACTAGAATCTTACCATTGGACTGTTTGGGCTAATGTTTGACACCACTGTGGTTTGACGGCCACAGAACGAAGGTTAGGAATTGATATAAGTTCTTACTACATGAAGAATGCAACACTTGCAATTGAACAGTGTATTGGCTTCTAACACGGAGTAGTACAGTTTATAGCGTGCCGCAAAGTGGATTCCAACTATCACAAACTTATCTAAGCCCTGAACTGTAATAGTTAATTGTTAGGCAGATGGTCGCGATGATGCGAGGTGCATGGGAGGGTGGCAGGCTCCTAACAGGTGGCTATCAAAGTATGCTCGACTACTCTCGCCGACTGCCCGACAGTAAAGACCACTACTTCATCGCTTGTACTGCCCAAGCCGCCTCGGCTGGCCTACAATTACGAAGGAAGGTGCTGACTGCAAGCGTGCAGATTCCTGTCTGGTCAATGCTCGACCGCGCTCAGCATTTCAATGATCGCCGATTGCCAGTAGCTCGACGACTGAATATTCCTATAATTCCCCAAAAGTAATGGTCTTCAAAATGACTTCTTACATTATGCTTTCACTGAACCAGTTACTTAAAATCTCTGCCTTTTTCAAATCGTCAGTAACTTCTTCTCCACCCTAATCTATAAGTGTTTCTACACCCTCCCTTCCCCTCAGTTTCCTGACATAGCCATAGAAATTTCTAGATGCATCAGTCAATGGTCCTCCTGCACTGACAATACTCTTCATAAACCCATCTTTAGCCATTTTCTTTGCTGTTATTAAGTCCTTGTTTAGTTGTTTTAAATATTCCCTACTACCCTGCTGTCTCTTAACTCTGTTATGTTCTTTTCTTACCAACCTCTTTAACCTCCTCACTTCCCTATTATAGTACATAGGTTCTCTACTTCTCGTTATTTTCTGCTTTGGAATAAATTTTTCTTCCCCCTTTCTTATTATCTCCTTGAACTCTTCCCACCTTGGCTCTACTGTACCTGAGCCTTCCTTCCATTTGCTGAATTGTTCTCTGAAATATCTCTTCAAATTTGAAACCTGTGCCTTTTTATAATTGTACCTATTTCCCCCTTCAGTTTTAGCTACTGGTTTCTGAATCCTCTAATATCCATCAGAACTGCTTCATGATCACTTATTCCTTCAGTTACTTGATACCTCAAAAGGTTTTCATCGGACTTAATTAGATATATATCCAAAATATTTTGTCCCCTAGTGTTTTGCTCAACCACTTGTGTAAATCCTCCTTCCCTTATTAAGATATTTGCAAATCTTTGTTCCCTTGTGTTATTTATCTTATTTCCTTCCCAGTTTACACCTGGTAAATTTAAATCCCCACCGATGATGATCATTCTATTCTCACCTCTGAAATCTGGGTATGAATTTAATTTCTCCCCAAGAGCCTCTTCCTATTCTGTAATTCTTCCACTGCGGTAAACAGCCAACACTCTGATTTTTTTCTTTTTTATTACACCAGAAATCTACCCCAAGTAACTCATGGTCTTGATCTATGAATGCCAGTGAACTGTGGTAGTTTTTGTTAACTAGTATGAAAACTCCTCCACCAATTGCTCCTCTATCTCTGTGGTACACTCTGTAACCATCAGGAAAAACCTCACTGTCTATTACTTCTTGTTTTAACCAACTCTCTACCCCAATTATTACTTGTGGTTCGTGTATCTCTATTAAGTTTGCAAATTCGATTACTTTGTTCATTATACTTCTACAGTTTACCATTAACACCCTTACTACTGGCTTTACATTTTCAGAATTTATCTCCTCTTTCCCACTTTTACTGCAGTCAGTTATTATTTCAGCCATTCATCTATTTCTTTAACATCCCCATCGTGAATCTGCAATCAGTATCACTTTGATAATTTAATTTTGTCCCTTCACCAGCAGCCCCTAACCTAAAAAAGGCACAGTCCTGACCCCATTATCACTGGAAATGGGCTCCCTCACTGCTTTAGCTAACGACTCAGAAAGTAAGTACTCCCTTCCCCCTTCTGTTTAGGTGCAGGCCATGCCTAGTGAAACCCTACCTACCAATGGTGTTCACAGACACAACCCCCAACACAGAACTAATGCCTTTCCCAAGTAGCACTTCCATTTCCACATTAACCCACCTCACAGCATAGTTCAATTGTGGCTGGTCATGGTGACTTAAGACCTGCATGAGCTCCAGCCTGGTATGCTCTGCCTCCTTCACCACTTTCCTCAGGTCACTCTCTATACTATAACTCACGGTTCTATCAATACTATTTCCCACACCTCCCACTATCACAACTCTATCATCCTTAGTGAAACTCCTACAAAGGGAACCTATATCCTCTATTACCTGGCCTAATGTTGCACAAGGTTTGAAAAATCGTGTGACCTGGTATCCTGTAACTAACTGATCCTGCAGAAGAGGGCCTACACCTTTCCCATGGCTACTACCTAGCAGCAGAACCCTTTTTTCCTATTCTTTCCCTGCACGCCCTTATTCCTAAAGGTCTGCTGCATGTTACCTACTTCCTCATCTACATTAGGCTCTTCTCCTCCTGACTCTGGCAACAGGTCAAACCTATTTTTCCCCACAATTACTGAAGTGTCTGGCTTGTTCATCCTGTTAACCATGTTTCTCCTACGACCTGTTACCAGCTCCCACCCATCCTTATCAACTTCCTCCAACCCATTATCTCTACTTTCTGCCTCTACAGCTTAAGCCTCGACAAGCTCAGCCCCCACAGTTTGTGCCTGTTCAGTCTGAGCCTCCACAGGCTGAGCCTCCACAGGCTGAACCTCCACAGGCGAGGCCACCACAGGCCACGCCTGCAGTGTCTGAGCCTCCACAGGACGAGCCTCAAGAATCCTGATCCTTTCACGCAACTCCCTAATCGTTTCGCCCATCTCCCAAATCCTAGCATCCCTAAGACAAAGTGAACAAAACCAATATTTAATTGCTATTTTTAAACTAATAGTTTTTACATCCACAAAGATATATAAAGAGATATAGTAAATTATCCATAAAATCTATGTCACGGCCGCATTTAAGCATAGGCTACATAGGCTGTAGCCTAGGGGCCTGCACCACAACCCTGGATCCCCATCCTGGGACAGTAGTAGAACTATATATATATATATATATATATATATATTATTAAGCATCCATAGCCGGAGGCAACCCCCGGTGGGACGGTCCACTGCCATCAGGGTGGCCCGCACCACATGTATAGCCTAGGGGCCCACAGAGCCTGAATGCGGCCCTGCTCTATGTATTCTCCTTACAAATGGTGTCAACCAGTTCTACTGGAAGATAACAAAACACTTTGTCTTTAAAATTGTAAGTTGTAACAATAGATATTAAAAACTTCTGATGTGCCGATTACAATATTCATCATGTAGTTTTTTCGGTGTTTTGAGCTTCAGTCCGTTCGTCAGTGACCAAACTTGGTAGTTGTTCAGTGAGTTTTCGATAGCATTACGTGCCATTGCTTCAGGTTACTTCTGCAACCAATTGACCTGACCGCATGCCCAAGAAATCTTCAAGTAGCCAAGAAAACTTACAATTACATACATGTCTAAATTTGTGTTCACATTCAAATTCTGAGGCTTTAAACTCATTTGTTAAAATTTTTCTTTGTTTCCGGTATGTATCCCAGAAGAGGAAAACTATATTCATTTTAGACGATAATTTCTTTTTACTATAATTACACACATTATTTCAAATATCGATCAAGAAGTTTGTATTAAATTTATATTGTAGGTGTTTCGAACGTTGTAGTGTATTAATCCAGCTGAAGTGGCAATATTCTGTCAGGTATAGCAACAAAAGAGACGAAGCTCTTGATTTTTTTTTTTTTTTTTTTTTTTTTTTTTTTTTTTTTTTTTTTACATTTTTTTTTGTGAATGTAACATTGTTCATTACACCCGCTTTTGCGGAAATCGGCCAATGATTCCTGAATTTATTTCAGAGTATCCTCAACATATCTGTAATTATTTAAAAGGTGTAAAAAGTTAGCAGACATTGTTTTTTGCCACATGCTAACTTGGATCATTAAATCTTACAGACTCTGACAACAATTTTTTAAATTTCATTATTAATAACAATAACTTTGTGTGTCATTAATGACCCAATAATATCGTTCTTAACCAGCTCCGCAGTCCACTTTTCTTCACGTAATCTAGTCGGCCTAAAATTTTACGCGGAGTCGGAATCAGGGAAGCATTTCAACGAAAATTATACACACAACCCAAACTCTGGTAGAGGCTAAGGACCCGTCAATAGCTTTAAAAATCACAACTGTTACTGGTATTTGAACCGGAGGTTTTTAGACTTGGAATAAGATACCTCATTGTTGAGCCACCAGACTGCTCCATAACTTTCACTGGAGTATCATCAAGTTTTTATTTATTTTTCTTCGTTTAGATGCATTTTGTATCCTCCGGAGAACTTCTCGGGCTTAAGGATATTACAAAAAACACTAGAATCGTTTCCTTAATACAGCACTACAGTATGAACATTACTTTTTGAAATGAAAAAAAAGCAACTGATTCCATCTCCTGACTCGGTCATCTAAAATAAGTTGATTACTTGCCAAAGACTAGTTATAGTATATTATCAGTTGCATTCCAAAAACGTTACTTTACTATGAATCACCTCTCTCCCTCTTACCCCACATTCATAGCTCGACTTTCAGAAACCAGAAAGGCACAACACATCTTACACATTATTTCATGATTTCAGCTGGACTATACTGCCAAAGAAAATGTATTATGCTACTAATAACAGAAGTGTGGTAAAGGTCTTAATACAAGAGAGTGAGACTAATGCCATGAGACCCGATACAGAAAAGTGCCTTCTAGGAATGTGAAAACATAAAAGTGCAGCCACTAGGCAAATAACCCCATATAATGGATAAACCAGTGGCAGCAGCGCGGTATGCCTTCGCTTCATAGCAACTGAGAAGAAGTTTGAGACAAAAACCCATATTTTTCGAATAATTCTGGCTATAAGAATTTTATCTACATCCCAGCTCCTATCCTGCTGGCAAGTACCGTGTTATTCATCGATGATCCAGTCTTGCATAAACTGATATATTGGTCTCATCAAAGTAGTTCGTTTATTGAAATTTTTTCTTAAAGTTATGTCATGCGCTGTTCTTTATTCTTTTGTTTTCTCTTCTTGGTCGTTGATCATTATAGTAAAAAGTTATAAAGGATGGATTAGAATTAGGTTTAGGATGAAAGTTGAATATCTTCCAGGTGAAAGCTCAGAAACTCAGTTTGAGCGATCTCGTACTTCAGTATCAGGAACTGCAATTCTGTTAATAGATTTCACAAACATGATATCTTATAAGCAGCTGCAGTGAATCGCTGCGTTTGCAGCAGAAATATCTATTACCAGCAAGACGACGGTTAAAGGTCAAGGGACAACTTAGGTAAATTTATTAGAAATTGAATTTCAGATTCATACTGACAGGTGACATCTAGTGTAACATTTACTGATGTGATTACTGTCAGAAATTTGAGCTTAGAAAAGTCCGTAAAGTGACTGTGGATTTCAATTTACAAAAGAAAATTCTGTTCCTATGATTTTGATTTAAAAAAAAAATAATAACGATATACGATCCACTGAGGTGCACTTCGGGGTATTTACTGATGATCATTGTCACAAATCTCAAGCAAAGAGAATTTGTAAACTAGTTTTAGCACTGAAATGAGTAAAGGCATGGCATGGGTGCCGGGAGGGGGTTGCAAGGGGGTGCACTTGCACCCCCCTGACATCCCGGGTCGCCATCTGGGTAGTAGTAGAGCTTAAAAAAAAAAGGTCGCCCAGCCCGGAAATTTTTGGGCAGATAGGGGGTGGGGGGCACCAATGCAGCCCTGGTGCACCCCCCTAGAAGCAATCCTGCCGGCGCCCATGAGGCATGGTATATTTCTAGCTTGACCTACAGTTTAAATTGGAATGCGAACCACGAGGCATTCACAGCGTACTTTACTTCAGCAAAACGAATATCAAGATTAAGTCAAGTTTCCATCAAAGAAATGTGCCGCTCCATGATTTAACTGTTTATGAATATGTGGAAGTTGATCATGTAGTAAATGGTGTTTATTTAATTAACTTTTCAGATGAGAACAATTGTGATAATACATCAAATGCAAAACATGAAACATTACCTAGGCAATCTTATAACTGAAAGTAATATATAATCTACTCAGATTTCAATATAATTTACTGAATAATAATTGTCACAACCTTTAACTAAATGAATTAATTAAGATATTTTAGTGCTGATGTGTAGAAAAAAACAGTTTCCTTTTTAAAATTTGTAAATGATTCGAGATATGAAGAATTAATAAAGGTATTTTAGAACTGGACGTAAAAAGAAAATGTTCCTTTAAATAATTGTGATCAATTAACACATGTAACATAATTTACTGAGATACTCTTATTACTTACTGCATAATAATTGCCATAATTTTTAGGTTAGAAGAATTTTTTTAGTGGATGTGGTGAAGATATACAAAGAAAAATAGTCTTCAACTTAATTTTTAGTTAATTTAAGTGTCTTATATGATCTACTGAAATTGTAACTTTTAAGATGAAAATAATGTTTATTGTTATATGTAATTCAAATAAAGAACAATGGTAAATCAAACAACTGACAGCCAGCTTCCACTTCTTAGTGGTATAAAGTTCCTTTAAATTTAAAATAATTTGTTGAATTATTAAAAGAAATAAAGAAGCTTAAAAGGTTAAATTTTTCATTAAAAATTCAAATTCTGGAACGAATGGTTACTTGTAACAGAACTATTAACATGAGCTTTGTATCAACTGTGTCTAGAGTTGATAAGGTTTCATATCTAGGAGGCACAACATCTAGGTATTCCTGAAGTCTTTGTAGTGATATAATTAATTTATGAAAAAATTAGATTAAATACGGAGAAATCAATATTTTATATGTGAAAGCTTTAATAACAGTACGAATGAAACATTTTCTTATTTTACAGACAGTTACAATAGAGAATCATTGGATTCAACACATAGAAAAACTTAATTCGTATTATGATCCGATGATTGGAAAATTCAAGTAGCCCCAAAACTTTATTTCCTACATTCATAATACAGCTAGAAACATATCTAACTTTACTCTATACCACTTGATGGTCAGCCGAAAAAGCAAATCAGTAAATTAAAATTAAGACAGCATATAATTTAAACTGTAATTAATTTTAAATACCTCGACAGTGTTATATTAGCTGATATTGGACTAATTCCAAAAAGATTAAAACAACTGCAAAAATCTATAGCTCAATTTAATAGATATTATGGGGGAGAAGTTTTCCTCACCAAAAATGTTTTTGTAAAAAAACATACCTGATCCCCATTGTGACACTACCTATAACGAACAACAGACAGATTCAGGCGATTGAAATTAAACTTCTTTGCTAAATCATATAGAAGACCCAAAGAGACAAAATTAGAAATCACTCAAGCGTCCAGCTTTCTAGACAGGTTCAAAAAATCAAGACTAAAATTATTCTGTCACATTATGAGAATGGCACCAAACATAATATCCAAAGCATATATACATCTATACTCATAAATCTGTAAACAAGCTGCATGCGTCTCTTTATTTGAACAGGACCCGCACAAAAACTGCCGCAGCAATTTGGATGGTGTTTTCAAGTTTTTAGAGCTAATGGTGCAAATAAAAACCTGCTGAAATAACTAATCATTGATACATACAAAATGATGGAGGAAATATTTAAAAACATTTCCAGATCGGTTAATTATAATATACAGATCACGCTGTAGTTGAGATGTTCACTCCTTTCAGGAAAACTGACAATAAAATCACACTTTTTTTTAGGATCATGTTTCGTTTCCTGACTTCGGCTATTTATCTAATCTGTTATCCGAAATTTAAAACAACGGAATATGTGACTCAAATGTATCAAACGTCATTAATACGTAATTTACTGTAAACACAGTCACCGTGATTATTAACATCTTTGTCAATTACAAACTTTGTCTCTGGTACGACAGGTTTCTAAATTTTCGCTGAATGCCGTACAATATTATTGAAAAATGCTATCCCACAGTACACATTAACAGGTAACGGTACGTATTTCTTATGTGTAAATAGTACAATTTTGGCTGCTGTTCAAACCATAGCCAGTAGAATAAATTTTTTTTATTAAATAAACATCATATCCCAAATTTTTTAATGTAGCAAAACGTGAAGAGGACATTATAAGCAAGCAGTTAATCCAAATTTCAACAGGTCAATACCAGTTTTGGGGTGGTGGAGAAGATCCCCTTTTATCGCCTTAGAGTTGGAACGTATTACGTGTTGCTGAATTCCTAACGACAGCAACATGGAACCAATAAAATTAAAAAGTAATTAGGGATTCTGAAACCTTACACTACACCGCTTAAATTATAAAACTAAATCCGCCGTGTCTTGTGCTTAACAAAACGTATCAGGTGTCATTCTGATCCAAACTGCATTTCAACCTAACCACAAAATTCATTAATTTTTTCTATCAAAAAATTAAAGTTTCTGTCACGTGCGCATTAATACATTCATGGTATCGTTGGGGCTACTTACATGTGGCTGAAACTGTGACATTAGTAATATGGCGACATTGAAAGGAAATTAAAAATAATTCTTGGCTGCATTTAAAAACAAACCACAAACGTCGCCAATATTTCATTTCAAAAATCACATGTCCATTAAAAAAATTATTGTTTCGCGATCGAAACTTGCACTGGAACCATTCATATGAAACTGAAATAACGACATTTGAAGTGGTAAAATAAGAACAAGGTAAGAAGGAATTGTGCTATTCATTTGAAATTTGTTACATACATTCCTCAGGTCATACATTTCGAGAAAAAGTGTACACAAAAGCAAAAAGAAACGTTACCATGGCATTCACGCATCTCCAAGTTAATGCTTGGTAATAGAATAAAATCGATAAAGAATTTCTAGAGGATTCTATCATAACAGTGGCGCCACAATTTGCCACGAAACAAATCGAAAATAAATAGTAATATATACATATATATTTTAAAATATGTCTTAGTTGTCGAGATATCTTGACTGAAAGGTGATGTGGTTAGGCTGATATGCAGCCTGGACAGGATGGAAATTGGCAGTGCCATAGCTTTTAATTTTTTCACATCTGTTTTTGAGGAACTGTTTTTATAGAAAAAAGTATATAAAAACAAAAACGAACGTACCTGAGACGTGATGCGACAGAAAAGTTGCGGTACGGAACAGAATTAATAGTACAAAAATATAACAGTCTCTAGTGACATTATTCACGCCGAAGATAGTATCTGCACTTTGTAACAACGACTGGAAAGTTTTAAAGATGCATGCATGTTAATAACGTCCTCGGATGTACTGTATTTAATAAATCATATTCGTTGCTTAATAACAAGTGTACACCTATCCATATTTTGAGTTATTTTACATGATTAGTACATATTTTGTAATCGTAAAGTATCTTTGATAGTTTAAACTCTCTTGATTTTTCGGTCGTAAGACACCGGTTGTACCAGAAGGAAAATTTCCATTGAAGATATAGTATTACATAGATTGTGTGTTTAGATCGAAATGTGGCCTGTATCAGAAGAAAAAATTCCATGGCGCCGCCATTTTACGAAGACTTCTTGTGTAACATGTAACAAGGCGAGACGTTTCGATATTTCGCTTAGTTCTAGATTTATCCTGTGTCAAAGGTTTTGTTATTTTGTTAAAATGCGGCCAGTAGCAAAAGAAAAATTTCCTTTGTCCCTTTAATTTGACAATGCACTCTTATACAAGAATACGAGACATTTAGTTTTAGAGATACGCTATGTCAAAGGCGATGTGATTAGGATGAAGTGCGACCTGCACAAGAAGTAATATTGTCTTGTGTGCCATGAATTTAGGAATATTTTGAATTATGATATTTAGAAATGTAGGTTAGATATCTTTACTTCGATATTATATTTGGCATGAATAACATCATTGGAGATGGTTGTTGTTATGTACTATTAATTCTGTGCCGCATCGTAAACTTTTTGTCGCTTCACGTCTAGGGTATGTATCTTTGGGGACTGCACCACTTTGGTAACCTTCGAGAAACTGGTACTAACCATGGAGGAAGGAATAGGTTATATTTCCTTCCTCCATGGTACTAATCTGTTGAAATTTACATCAGTCGCTTCGTCATCATCCTCTACACGTTTCGCGTTCATACTATGCGGAAAAGTTGCCAAGAATTTAATTAAAAATGCCGAAATATGAAAGGCTGAGCAACTGCGAAATGTTATGAGCACTTCAAAAATAACATAAAAATAATAGGTACAGGGATAATTTCAACGGAAACAGTTTCGTTTTGTCATAGAACCCGTGGTTCGGTTGAAATACGGCCTGGACCAAGTGAAAAAAATTTGGGAAATTTTCGCTATGTGGCATCCATCATGGAAATGGCGTATTTGTTTACAATGGAAGCAATCGATTATCTCTGGTTGATCGTTGCTATGTACGATGGCGGCATCACCTTATTATAACTCTGATAAATATTGTCTATTTCTCAATTTTGTCTTACTATTTACAACGGAGAAGAGATGAAAAGGTAAGAAAACATTACAACAAAGGATTAAATCAACATTTTAAGAGACTGTCACTGATTTTTTTCAACGTTGGCGGCGTGTAACGGCTGTGCGTCACTGTTATATTTCGCATTTTAAATTAAATTCCTGGCAACTTTTCCGCATAGTATGAACGCAAAAAGTGAAAAGGACATGTTGACGAAGCAACTGATGTAAAATTCAACAAGTTAGAACCAGTTTCTCGAAGGTTACCAAAGTGGTGCAGCCCCCGTATCTTTTTACTTTTATATACACTTTTTCTGGAGAAGTATGTATTCAAAAACGGGTATGGCAAATTATAAAGTTATGGCACTTCCAATGACACTTCTGGTCCGGGTAGCATATCAGCCCAACTACATATTATTACAGAACCAAACAAGACATCAAAAACTTTATTCTTTCGATTTGTTTCGCCAAGTTATATAAGAATCCATCATCAGATTGTGGTGCCAAGGTAATGAGAAGACTACCAATTTCTACAAATACCAAAAGACACACTTCGCATATATATACATGTTTTAAAAAAAAGAAAACCGGAAAAAGCCCAAGCCCACGGAACAATTTGATGAAACAAGCAGAAAATGATTTGGCAAGTAAGAGTCCAAAAATACTGGAAAAGAAGTAATGGAAAAACAGGAGATGATGGACGACACTTGTTATTAACTACACCTAATCCGGTGGAGTGGAAAATGGGAGATAACACTCTTTAATGCCATCGGCACTATAAGTAAAATGTGTGCGTCATTGCACTTAGTAAACTAGGCTGCTAGTTGGTTCTTTTTGGCTTTGTGTTGTACTTAAATGCTTTGCAATCTTGTTAAATTCTCATCATCAAGAAATGAATCATTGCTGTTCTGAATACTTTAAATCATTTTCGAACATCATCCACTCTTACCTGTGACTCAGATGACTATTATGTCATCCCATAATGTATAATCACCAGAACTACCACCACCTGCACATTTTTGAGATTTCAATATGGCTTTATTCAACAGAAACTCCTTTCTCTTTAACTGCAGAAATGTAGTCACTATTTGACCCTACTGATATTTGCATTGCTCGCCATTCTATACACATGCACGAAATTGTGCAGGATTAGTATCCTCATTAACTGTTGCTCTCTAGTATGCGCAACTTCGGGCACACTTTACTGTGGCTATAGAATTGTCAGTTCGCTAACTTAACTTTTCATACAAAATTACCTCGTAAATCACTATGTCCTAGATGTGAATTAATTTTATCATCTGCATATTCCTATCTCTTCATGTTTTTCTTCAATAAATGATGACCAACTGCTCCTGTTTTGGTGTTTTTGAAATATTGTTTAATGAATGGGATGTAATAATGCAGCTACATGGAAGAAATTTAAGATTGATGTTACCACTAACCAGTTATTCCCCTTTTAGGTAAGAAGGCATGTTGTAAACTACCATGTCAAACATTATTTACTTTAAGCCACATTCTTTTCCTGGTACAGAATTAAGAAAAAGCTTAATCAAATGCTGAGTCATATAATTTTATTGATATTTGTAAAAAAAAAATAAAAATAAAAATCTGTCAAATAAGAACATCTGTATATTCGAAAGCCTTAAAGTGGAAAATTTTCAATATATCACAATAAGATAGTTGTTTACTTCATGGAGGAAATGTGAATCTTTGTTTACTTTCATATAGGCCTAACATTCACTTAAACCGTCTTTCCAATCACAGGTTATCTCTATAAGCATACTGAAAAATTCTAGTTTGATGAGTTTAGGATTTGATATGTATTTGTTTTAACATTGATTTTTTTTTCAAGTTCTTGCTTAAAACCATTGACAGTAAAACAGCTTTTCAAAAGGCACTCTTAGTTTATGCACAATATTTTCATCTTAGGAATGTAAAAAATTAAGAATCAGTAATTACCAGTTAAATTTCAGTTTGTATTTACAGGTTTCTTCTATAAATTGGGTCTGATATCGAAATCCCTAGTCACAATATTAACAGAATCATACAAATAACTTGTTTCAACTTTACCACTTAGACAAGCAACATGATCTTGATCTCAGTTAATTGTAAATTGTTATGAAATTTAATTTTGAAGCCAGTATTTCTTATCCCAAAAGGAAGTTAGACAACAAATATGTCTATCAAAATGAATTTTATTCCTGGTGGTTCATTATTTTTGTAGAAGACTTCTGTTTAAAATATTTACCTCGACACAGAATTGCATGAAATTATGGTTTAAGGTACCATGATAAGGAAATTCAATACTGTAATAGATTACGTGCAGCATCTCTTAACCTAAACATTAGTTTTCAGATAAGTTAATCCAATCATGTATAATAGTCCATTAGACCTCAAATTAACAGAATTCTTGAAAACATAGCAATGTTTATCAATGTTAGCTAAAGCTGTAAAGGAGCCCAGTTTCACTTGTTATAGGGTGAGAGCTGTGTCATTTTAAGTTTAGTGGCTACTGGTGAGGAGACAAAAAAAAAGGTGACAAAGGGATTTATTTATCATATGATTATTTAACAAGTTACACAATAGGAAATGTACATATCACAAGCTTGTACAATTTCATATCTCGAGATCTAATGTTTTAATCCGGTCAACTGCACTGATTGACGCATCATGTATTTTCACCATTGACAGGGTGGCCACAGACCTGGAAAACCTGGAAAATATGGAATTATCAGGGAATTTAAAGCCACCTTGAAATATCATGGAAATATCAGGGAATCCAAGTAATTTAAAAAATTATCAGGGAATTTTAATTGCAACAACCCAAAATTTGATAATTTTTTAATAATTTATTTTAATATTGAACTTTTGCATTAAATAATTCAGCTTATATATTTTTGCCATAAAATAGCCAACAAATACCGCATTTACACTAGCAACTTGCATCTTGTCTTGCGCCTCATCGAGATACGACGACAAGATGTTCGTGTGCGAGCGCTAACATGAACTCTCTCTGGAACTCGGCATTTCAAATTATATTTTAAAAAAAGGTGGATGACATCTAAATCATGTAAACTCAGAAGTCATATTTTTTACTGAATAAAACAGCAATCGTAGAGGAGTAAGTATATAATGATGTTTTTATGTTTCACTAAACAGTTTTACAATTTCATGCAAAGTGTGAAACAGATGTTCTAAAAAAATTGAATATGTGGAGAGTCCTCGAAGTCCTGTAGAATGTCACAAGCTGGTTTTGAGCTTCTTCTGAGATAAATTGAACCTTTAATATCAAAACAAAAGCCTAGATTCAATATACCAATGCCAGCAAAAATGTGAATAGCGATAATTATACGGCTTTATAACTTTTTTGTATTAATGATATAAGGCGGGCGAATTAAAGCAGGAACAAAATAATACGTAAGATCCTAAATAGGTAGGGTTTATAAAGTTTTGCGTCATTCAGAGCTCTTTCAAATGCTGAATCGATGTGCTCGTGCCTTTGACTTGCTCCAAATAAACCGCTGCCAAGGCGAGCGGCACAGGCAAGCAACCACACAAAGTGAACCAACACGATTGCATGGTTTATACAAACTTGTGTTCATGCTATCTTGTGTAGACTCACGGAAACTTACGCAAAAGTGTTAACTCGGCAACAGAAGAAATTGAAAATGAAAGAAAAAAAGCTACAATAACTGAACCAGAAGATTTGAAAAGAAAAGTGTAGCAAATGAAAAAAGGCATAAAAAAGCTAAGCTGTTGACTGAGTCAAGTTATTATTGAACAATTTAAAAATATAATTACTTTATCCACCAATATTGAAAGATTACTAATTAGTTTAAGTTCATATTAGTCATTTGACCTATCTTATTTTTGTGCTACTCATTTTTAATTATGCTTCATAAGATTATAAAATTTTCAAATAAACATTCTTAAACATGAATAAAATGTTCTCGGGTTACACATGTTTCTTTTTCTAATTTTTTCAATTTTATACCAGATGTAATTATTTAGAATCAAAATCTAATTAAAACTTTAAATATCTTAACCATGCAAATAAAGTTTCTAAATCAGGGAAAAATTTGGCAAATTTTTCTGGAAAACCTGGAAATATCAGGGAATTTTTAAATCATTACCTTGTGGCCACCCTGCATTGTTCCCTTGTAGGCTCGAAGAGGACAGTCAAAAACGATGTGATTGATTGTTTGTAAGGTGGCTTCACAGTCACAATTTGCTGAATCTACCCAGCCCCATCTGTATAATAAGTAGGCGCATCTGCCTTGTCCTGTTTGAATCCAATTGATGATTCTCCACTGCCGCCTGGGGAGATCGAAACCTTGTAACCTTACTGAGGGATCCTCAACTAGATTTTTATTGGCTACTGATGACTGCTCCCATTGAGTTGTCTACAGCTTGTTGATGTTGAAAGAGAACTCTGTAAGGTTGATTGCTGTGCGCCATGGTGGTTTTCTTGATTTCAAGCATTGGTGTTTTGCTTGAATCATGTCTTGATGTATAGGCAGCTCAGGGGTCTTCAGGATAAGTCGAGCAAAATGTGAATATCTTTCCAGACTTGCACAGAAATATGCAGTTGATCTCATTGTGCTCCAAGAAACTCACACAGCAGACACACAACAAATACAAAGGGATACTGAATGCAGATACATGCTTGGATGAAGTCTTAAATACCTAAACAGACATTTGAAGCTGATGAAGTAATAGAATGTAGGGTTAAAACTGGGAAGGTGAAGAGCAATGTTGAAAATAACTCAAAGCAAGTTATAAAACTGTTACTAGTGAACTGGAGGAGTATAATGAACAAAGTAATAGAATTTGGTAACCTAATAGTGATACAAAAAGCACATTTACTTGTATGATTAAACAAAAGTGTGCTAGACTAAGAGGCTTTCCCCACTGGTAATACAGTAAACAAAGAGGATGGAAAGCAATAGATGAGGGGTATTCACATTGATTATCAAAGACTATTATAATTCAGTTGTATTCATAGGTCATACACATGAGTTACAAGTGGTAGAGCAGAGCACTAAGTGATCAAACCCCACAAGCTTATCATCAGACCACATGAGAAATGTATCTGATATAGTCTGATGATAAGCTTGTGCAGTCTCAAGGAACTGAAGGAATAGAGGATCATTAATTTTTATTTAACTAATCAATGTATTAGTAGCAGCAAAGAGCAAAGTTAAAGATGGGTTTATGAAGAATATGATTGGTGCACGGGAACATTGAATGAAGCATTTATAAAATTTTATGGCTATGTTAGAAAACTGTCAGGAAGGGAAGTTATTCAGATGATTTTAGATAAGGATGGAGGGAAAATTACTGTGGATTTGAGGAAGACAGAAATTTTAAGTGATTACCTTAATTAGATAAATAAGGAATAATATACAAGGATTGTAGGATTATTATTTTTCGTGTCCGGGACATAACATTACAAGTTGAAACAAAAAAATATATTAATTAATTAATATTAAGCTTATGGACTATAGAACACAATTAAATTGAATGTGACTAGAATTCTGCAATCCTGATGGCCTTCTCATTTGCCCTAAAAAGGTCATCGATAGTGCAGGTTTCAGGTAAATGTCTGCATACCAGAAGATGTTGTGGGTCCTGCAGCTCACCACAATCACATTATTCATTTTCAGTAGTGTATCCCATATTTTTATATTAGATCTGCATTGGGACACTTCAGTTCTTAATCTATTAGGTGCCTTCCATATGGCATGTGGCTGATTAAAAACCGCGGCTGGTGCCTCCTTGATATTCCTCCAGTGCCCTTTAGGCAACTAATTTCACCGTAGTTCTACATGGTGTGCTCCAGGTAAAGATGTTATGGCTGTAGTTGACAGTAAGAAGCTCTTTCTTGACTTTAGCCTAGCTTTGAAAAAAAAAAAATAAGTGTAGTTTGACGTTTGTCCTGGTGGTGGAAGGATCTGCCATTAGGGTTATTCCTAATGTTGCTCAGGGTACGCCCGATCGTATCAGCTTTCATCTCTCAGTTAACTGGTTGTATTAACTATTTACCTATTTACAGGTAAAGTGTTGATAGGAAGGTATGGAGGATTGCCTAAAACCAGTAGACTGGTGACATAAAAAAAACAGTTAGGTGTTCTGTTATTATATAGTAAGCTCAAAACAGTGAGCAGCTGCAGGGTGACCTAGACAACACATCTAACTAGGTAGACCAAGAAATTGATTTGAAGAAGACTCAGTTTATTATGTGCATAGAAAGTATTAAATTTTGTTTATGGTGTGGAGAAGGAATTACGTGCTGAAAACTTGAAGTTTAAATATCTTGGCATAACATTTCATATTAAACTCAGCTGGGCAGTACACTTTGGGCAGGTGTTAAGCAGAGGTTTCCAAATCTTTCATTTATTGGAGTGGGTGATTAAGGGATGCACCACAGAAGTGAAGGAATTGGGCTACTAAACTTTAGTCAGACACTTGCTTGACCATAGCAGTGTTGTTGGAAGCTCACATATTGGGTAAAAAATATAGGAATGTGAGAGGATGCAATGGAGAGCAGTAAGGTTTGCTTCATGGAAATTACCATGGCTGTATTACTGCTATTTAAAATAATCTAGTCAGATGTTGTTGATGTATTTTTGTAAAAGATATAAGTGTATCTGTAACACCTCTGAGACTAAAGAAGGAAGTAAGACTCAAAGTAGGCCTATCATTTCTGAAATTTGAATCCTTAGAAAAACCTATGTTAATATCTCCACATGCAAGTATAGTTTTAAATACTAATGGAAAGTTTTCTAATGTTTTGTTAGACTTGCTAAGAAATATACTGTTATTCCCCTCTGGAGATCTATACAACCCAATTAGAACATTTTTTTTTTGGTAAGAACATACCCGATATTTCAAAGTTCTTTTCTATTTTTAAGTAAGTTAATTTCTTAAAAATTAATGTCATTTTTAATAAATCTAGTTTCCTCCATGTCTGTATTTTCTCCTAAGTGGCTAATATAAAGTTGGGAATGTTTGTTAGCTGTGATTGTATCGTAAAAAACCAGTAGATTGCATCTTTAAGCTCTGATGAGAGAAGTATTCCAATTTAATTTTTTCTTATTTTCAAGTAATTGCTCATTCTGATGATGTATTATAAATTTTGAACTTGCTTTTGTATTATAACCATTTTCTCAAACATTTTATTCATACCCCATAAATATATAGACTTTACTTGACCTCATCTATGTCTTTTTGGTACACTGTTTCACTTTAGGTAGACTTAAGGGTATCACCATTTGCATTTGTATGGGTGTCAACAGGGCCACATTTAAGCATAGGATACATAGGCTGTATCCTATGGGCCCTCACCACAAAGGGGTGCCCGCACCACAAAGAGGCAGGCCCGCATCACAAGAAGTAGAAATAAAAAAAAGAGTCACCCCGGTCAGAGGGGCCACTGCCCACAGGGGGGCCTGCACCACATGTATAGCCTAGGGATCCACAAAGGCTAAATGTAGCCCTGGGTGTCACTTTTTTTACAAGAAGAGTCCATTAAAAATCAGAAACTTTAATTAGTTGTTTATATGCACAGGTTGATACCATCACTGCTAGACTTAATTTAATTTAATTGTGATGGAGCACATGCATGGTGGCAATTTCCATATACACACATTTTCCACCTTTCCTGTACAGCCCTTCTTTTTTCCTTTACAAATGATAATTTTAATTTCCTTCTGCACTTTTGGCAAGCTATTCAACATTTTATTTGATAACTTATTCAATCCCCGACTGCCCTTACCCGCAAAATAAAATTTTCCCACACCCTTGTGCTTGAAACCAAGTGCCAGCTAGTGTTCATGATCATCCCTTCCATGTAACTTTCTTAATTTCTTCACTAATATCTTTCCATATCTCATCATCAAGGTATGCCTTTTACACCCTCATGACTCTCTTCAGTTCCCCCCTGCCTTCCAACGAATCCCTTTTCAGCCTCTTTATCACATCAGTTACTGATTGTCAGGCCCGCCGCTAGTTGTTTGAACATCCTTGTGCAATACCGATTATGCCACCCCCGTCTAACTTCAGCCTGTGGTGTACCTAGGAATTTTACGCGAACCGGGTCATGAGATTCATGAAATTGCTGCCCCTTCAAACATTATTTTGTCGCCCCCATGTTGTTACCACCCCGAGTGTCACCGCTACATAAATTTGCTGGCCCATAACGACAATGGATTGGCAGCTATCGGTGCGGCGGCAGTAGATCAATCGATTTGCCACCCCCCCCCCCCCCCCCCCCTGGACTTGCCGCCCACGTGCGGTGCATGCCTTGCACGCCCGCTTACGGCGGGCCTGCTGATTGTATTCTGCAGTAATTTCCTGATACAACTTTATCAATCCTTCTTTGCTCCCCCTCCAGCTCCAATATTTTATACCAAAAATGATGGTGCCATACTACACCTCCAAATTCAACCAATGAACTGACCAACATTTTGTAACCCAATTCCCTCACTTCTTTGATATAACCCCTCATCACCTGGCTAAAGTGTCTTGCCAGTTGTATTTATCATCATGCCTAGGAATTTATATTTCAAGGTTTCAACAAGTGATTGCTTCCCCTCATTATAATCATAATCAACCTTTTGATTCTTATCTGTGCATGTAATGAACTTGAATTTCTTTACATTTATCTTCATCCAATGTTGACAAATCCAGCTAGCTGTTCAGTCCAGTTCACCCGCAGTTGTTCATAATCTTCTACCATTTTAGTCCTATTATATAACATTATGTCATCAGCAAACAAACTAACTTCTGACAGTAAACCATCAACATAATTATTATTTAGAATAACGAATAGCATTGGGTACACTGCGTTACCTTATTTAACTTCTAATTTCACTTTTATTTTTTTTGATAAGGCTATTCCTATCCTAACTTTTTACCATATGAATTTTAAGAATTCTACTACCCAGAAAATCACTTTTAATCTCTTCCAACAGTTTTTACTTTACCACCATTTTGTAATTAATTCTCTGAAGTGCCTAAGGAAGATCTGTTGTACACTACCAACTTGGCCTTCCTTGTCCAATTTATCTGAAATATATGGCATATACCCCACCATATGAGATTCACATGGATATCCTTGCCTAAATCAATGTTGTCAATTGAAAAATCAGTCTTTCCTCAAAGACGTTTATTATGTATTTGCATATTATTCTTTCCATAATTTTGCCTATCAATGATGTCAAACTTACCATCCCATAATTTTCAGCCCTATTTGTCACCATTTCGTTATTTACTGGTGCTACTATCACTCTTTCCAGTCCTCTGGTAAGCAGCAAGACTACTACCTTGCTGTCTCTTAACTATGTTGTGATCTCTTCTTACAAGCCCCTTTAAAATCAACAGCTCACTATTATTATACGAAAGTTCTGCACTTCTCTTAATTTTTTGTTTTGAAGTAAATAATTCATCATCCTTTTTTATTATCTCCTTGCACTCTACACACTTCAGTCCCACTGATAAGTTTTCTACATCTATTACCAATTTCTGTTCTCTCCTATTCTGTGACAACTTTTCCATTTTTGGATGATGGTGGGATTTCTTTCCTGCGGTTATATTTGTTCTTCTCATTTCCTTCTTTTGTGTTGACACATTTGTTTCGTGAGACATCTTACAGCAAAATGTATACTATAGTGCCTCTAATTTCTTTGAGATGGCTTCCATTAAAGCTTTTTCTTTTGCATTAAAGAAAAGTAAGTGGTGTGGTATCCTCTGTCTCCTGGTGTACTAATAAACAGGTTGTTTGGTAACTTTCCACTACTTAGTTTATTTATTTATATACTAGCCCCAAATCCCATCAAAAATTATGGGGTTAACGAAGTTTTATGGCAATTTATTTCTCTGCAGTTGCTTAACTAAATAGAATTGTTATAAAATGAAGCTCATCGTTATTTATCATCCATAGTGCTGTAAAAAAAAAAAAAAATACGTTGTCAACTTGGTCCAGAATGCATTTCAGCCTAACCCAAGGTACACTAATATTGCCGCTAAAAAATCAAAGCTTCAATCACAAGCGAATTAATACACTCCCTGTATCGCATGTCAGTGTCACCATGCATCATGATATAAACATGATCCCAAACCTTCACAGGTTCTTACAAATTTCTTTTTTATTAACTGTGATTAAGATCGATTTTTAATGGCTGAAATAATGACCCCAGTGAAAATGAAGGATGCTAAAAATAAATCTTAACAACTTACGCTATGTCACATAAAGTTTAGTTGTGGTTTAGGCCACACAGATCGTGATCAATTTGGAACTTCTTTCATTCAAACCATGTAATGATTTCAGTAATAAAAACTGATAATTAATATGCCAATTTAAACAAAATACATACTTCTCTTTAAGTGTTCTGACAGTTAATTTCTTAATAATTGCTCAACTAAACAGAATTGTTATAAAATAAAATTCAATGCATTTTCTCGTGTCTTGCGCTGTAACAAAAAGTTGCAATTTCTATCCGGGTCCAGGTTGCATCAGGGCCGCATTTAAGCATAGGCTACATAGGCTGTAGCCTAGGGGCCTGCACCACAAAGGGGGGCCCGCACCACAAAGGGGGGCCCGCACCACAAAGAGGAGCCCCTCACTATATTTCGAAATTTAAGAATCCAGCCACTGCCGACAGGGGGCCCGCACCACATGTATAGCCTAGGGGCCCACAGAGCCTAAGTGCGGCCCTGGGTTGCATTTCAACCTAACCACATACTACTATAAACTTGCCACCAGAAAAACAATACTTCAATCTCAAGCATATTAATGCATGTACTGTATCGCATTTTAGTTGCAATAATGCATCGTTACATAAATTTGGGCACTAGCGTAATCACCGAGACTCATACAGGAATTGTCCTTTTGGTCTGAAAATTGTTACACATGTTCGGTAGATTATATTGTTTAATGTGTATTGCTCTTAGAGCTATAAAATATATACATACTTCACAAAATTCACTCAAAAAGTGCCGTAACGTGAGCGAGTGGGAGAAGCTATATAGCGAAGTATAATGATCTTGCACACGTTCTTTGAATGATATTATTCAGGAATATTTTGCTATCACAGCCACCAAAAACATAAATATGGAAAAAATTACATGAAAAAAACTGCAACACCCTTGAACTGTTAGCAAACAAAGGAATTTAGTTTTTATAGTTGAAATGCAACCTGCACCATAATGGTGTTCGGTTGTTGTTAAAACATAATTCGCTAGAAATTTGGATTTATGAAACATTTTAATTATTATTATTTTCAAGCAGAAACATTAGCAGCGCCTGTCGATAGGTTGGAATGTAGCCTGGACCAGAATGGACATAGATGCTTTTTAGCTTAATGGACTTTGTTTTAATTAAAAAGTTGGTTTGATTTCCATAGTTTTTGGTCATTGATACATTATGTTGCACATAATATTAGTATTGGTGGAGGTCATATATGATAACAAACAGCACACTCTAATTGCTTAGTGTGTAGTGTTACAACAGATATTTTTTTGGTTTTTTTTTGTTTGATGTTTGTGCATTATATACTATCTTGATTGGTGTATTGGAAACATATTACCATATTACTAAATAGTATAGTCGAAAGAAAGTTTGTGTTATCATTATAGGTCACCATATGCCTTCTTCCAGCAGCTCGCTGCTCAACATTACCGCACTTTTCGAGTGAAGTTTGTAAGGACGGATATATTTTACAACTCTAACAGCAACATATATTAAGTAATATCACCCAACGAACCTGTGCAACAGTTTTCAGACCAAAACTACAATTCCTTGATGAGTCCCAGTGATTGCGCAATAATCTAAATTTGATCAAAAATCTTCAAGAGTTTTACACCTTTCTTTTTTTGTTATCCCTGTTTCAGACCAAAATGACAACATTTGAATAGCTGACATAGTTACATGTTGCGGAATTAACAGCCTCAGTGAAAGCAAAGAATATTTAAATAAATCTATTTCAATAATAGGGCAGAGTTTAAATTGTTTAAAAAAAAAAAAACTAAATTATTCATGCCCTCTTCTGTAGCGGCAAATGCAAGTTATAATTCTGACCCATGATAAATAACAATCTAATCAAAGCTTACGCTAAGATTTATGTTCGAAAATTAAATCTTTTGTCTTACATATCTATAGACAAAGAATTTAAGGAATAGGCCTACTTCTATTTATCAAAAGAATAATACTCAAATATGAGCATCTAATGACTGATGTGATGCTTTTAACGCAACACATACTTTCTTTCAGTATTCTGTCAGTTAATTTATTTGCAGATGCTTAGAAATATTATTAAGTAATGTGCATAACCTAGAAAAATGGCATAAAGGGTGATATTATTGCGTGACGTCATGACATCACAGACTTGCTTATTATAATACTAGTGTTTGATGGAG
>CM061920.1:192573695-192702804 GCA_031002005.1 Vandiemenella viatica
GGCTACGACGATCTCTCATCACAACTAACTGTGGAGCTATTAGTTTAGTGTTTCCTACGAAGACCAAAGCGGCATGATTGTTGGCCATTACATACGGCCCAAAATTGATTCCTCATAAAACTTCATGCTATAATCAACGTTTTAGTTGTTTCACAACAGTTTAGTGTTTGCCTGATCTACTGAGGTGTTGCGTCTTCTACGCTTTCGAATGCCTCTATACAAACAGAAATAGTTTAGACATTTATGTACCACTTCCTTTACCTTTATACCTTCTAGTTACTACGTTGTCATTTTATCCATTTGTAGCATACATCAACTATTAAACTTTTAAGTAACTTAGATCTTAAGAATTTCCACAGTTCAGATAATTCTCACATCGTGATAACCATCTTTCCTCGCTTTTTCTTCGGACTGCTCTTGATTTCAAGCAGACAGTTACAATGTTCTAAAACCAAATTAGATCGGACCATTATTTTAGCCAAATATGTAACCTAACATTGTTTTCCTAGTCGTTTAGATGATTTTCGTACTTTACAGAATAACTGAAACTATTCCTCGAAGTTCGTTAACATTTTTCCTCTAAAACTAATCATCATAAACTAATCGTTGCATTAAGTAGCAGCTTCAAGTTGAAACAAATATGATTTGCACATCTTTTAGAGTAGAAGGAAGTATATATAAGAGCATACGGCCTATAGTAAAATTTATTTTAAGATATCACACAAATATTCATCCCAGAATTTTATTATAATAGATGATCAACAGAATATCACTCTACATAATTAGAAGGTATAATGTAAAATATCTAGAAATTATGGTTAAAAGAACGTTTTATTTGTCACACTAAGAATCAAACAAAACTTACCTTGCTATAAAACCTTCAGACTTAACTTAAACCATATACTAACATCATTAATATTATTATTGAATTCAATACAATGAAATTTTTTACAATAGTTAACCTTAACTCATGAATATGACGTAAAAGTTTGTAAATAAAAGCGCATATAGTTATAAAATTTCTTGTAATTTTGCATGTTAGTGTTGTAATCATTGGGCTCATAATATGCTTTATTTTTATTTTTTTACTTATTTCTTTACGCCTCGTTGACGTCGAGGTCATTAGATGCCGGATGGGACTGGGTATAAGGAACGGGAAGGAATTCAGTCATGGCCATTTTGAAGGAAGCATCCCGGCATTTGCCTGGAGTGATTTGGGAAATCATGGAAAACCCAAATCCCGGACGGGGATTCGAACCGCCGTCCTCCCGAATGAGAATATGCTGTAGAGTTCCTGTCATTCTTTTAACACCATGTGCCAGCACATTTCTTCTCTCTATCGTTTGAAGCATCTGTTCCTGTTGTTATTATACTGTTCCAGAGTTTCTTTAAGCATTATCTACAAGGCCTGATTCTTTGCTGACATTTTTTTGGAAGTCGCGTTTCAGGCGCCGGTTATCATTTAGCTCATGAACACATAGGAAACACCTTCATGAATGAGCTGTTGGCTGTTGATCTCTTCCCCGCAGGTTGCGTCCAGATTTTAACACCGAAACGAAGTATCAAGCACATCACCATGAAATGTGTTCTTCACGCAGTAAGATAACTATTTTGTATGAAGTACAGTCAAAGCTCTTTATTTGCGGTTTCGTTATTCGTGGATAAAATAATTGTGACTAGTTTCTGTATTCGCGGTTTCAGATAGAATAATTGGACAAATTTCTGTATTCGCCGCTTGAAATTTTTAATATTCTCGCATCCATTTGGTACATTCATCGCATTGGTATCCTTTACTATCGTGTCGGCATCGTTTGAGTATTGCTGGAACGTGCCGAGAGTCACTCTAACTAGTCGAAACGACTAATAAACCAAATCTTATTGCCACTGAGTCTATCAGTACTTCGTTGCAATAATTCTGAATGAATAACACTTGTCCCCTCTGCTTTGTTCGCAATTTATGTTATTTATGAATGTTATGCAATGTTCGAAAAATTTTGACACAGCATAATACATTGTTACAGTGCAAGAATCGTTGCTAGAACTGAAGCCTTACACATTGCAATCATGCTCGAAATAGCTGTGGCCTCATGGAAATGGAGAATCCGTGGAAATTCAAACTTTAACAGCAAACATTGCTCCAGTTGCGAAAGACATAGGACGACATGGTTTTGAACCCAAATCACTCCAGGCGAATGCCGGGATGCTTCCTTCATTAGGCCATGGCCGAATTCCTTCCCGTTCTTTGTCCCCAGTCCCATCTCACCTCTAATGACTTCTACGTCTACGAGGCGTAAAGCAATAAGTAAAATAAAAATAAAAGGATTTTGAACAATAGTATCAAGTGACATTCAGAGTTGCTTGAATCGCAAGATGAAGATTTGACTGAAATCGATTTGGAGGATATGTTAAATCCCCAACCCATTGAAGAAGAGGCTTCAATAAGCACTGAAATGGTGACATTTAAGTTAAAAAAAACCTGTGTGAAGGTCTACGGATGGCAAATGAGCTTTGTGATTTCTTCATGAAAATTGATCCGTCTATGGAAAGAAGTCTTGTTTTAAAAGTCAAATTATTAATGCCACAGATGAATAGCAATCCGAATTGAAAGAGCGTTTAAAAGTGGCAAAACAAGAAAAAAAAATACAATTCTTTAAAACATTGCCTAAGCCTGACAATAGCAACTAAAACATGTTACTTAAAATCTCTTAATATATATATATATTTTATTCTTGGAACGTATCCTATATAATCCCATACAAATTACCATTCCATATTCACGATTTCCATATTCGCGGCATTTTTACGGAACGTAGCCCCCGCGAATAAAATGCTTTTACTGTATTTGATTTAATTTACTTCTTTAGCGTACTTAAAGGAAATTGTGAAGCATGAAATTTTCATGTCGGTTTCAATAAACGTATGTAAGTCAACTGTTTCTCATAGTTCATTGGTATTTTATATTTTTCGTTAAAAAAAGTATTGCAACGAAAAATATTAGTAATGCTACTCAATTACGAAACTAGATGAAACATTTAATGACAGGAAAAGAAGTGTTCGCCTTTCGGTCTCTGAAACTAGGGAGAACTTGATGACATTATAGTATGCAACACTTTTCCATAACGTCAGAGGAAGAGCTCCACATTTCCATTAGCAGACTTCAGTTATAAGATGGCGGAAATGCGACGACTGTGCTCAGGTGAATATATCTCGCAACAAAACTTCTGTATTCGTTTTGACAGCAGGCAAGGTCAATATTTAGAGTGTTTTGAGTAAGATTCTCAGCTTCATTCTCCGATCTGTTTCTACAATGAATGTGCTAGTAACCCGCCCAGATACTGTTGTATCCACAAGAAAACATAAGGAACCAAGCATCCACTTGTGGAATTATACACGATGTACAAAATTTAAAACAAAAATTCTGCTCCTGCTGTTGCTATACTATTACCACCAGCGCAAATATTTCCACCCCAATGCTACTATTACATTTCTAAAATTCGACAGTTGTGTTCCGAGGGTAATATCATTCAAAGTTAACTTAATATTCTTCTTACTTACAGTATACTTTTTTTATCATCTCTCAAAGAGTCTGCCTTTCATTTCGTATTTATATTTAAAACATCGTCTTCTTCTCTGCTCGCTCACACCTATTGTTTTGCTCCAGATTTCAGTTCCACAGGAAGATTTTTCCGACCAAAACTTCTAAAATAATTCCCCTAACCAGATATACTGTGTAAGTGTTTAGTCTTTTACCTGTCTTCCACGACAGATAAGATGTAACGTTGTGTCTTAATGGTTTTTCCTTTTATGAGTCAGTACTTAATTCCTGCTCTCAATTCAAGTTCGAGTTGCAACATACGTATGATTTTTCGGTTATTTCCTTTGCATCCACGATTCGTGATTCTCTTAACAAACTGAGTTCTGTGTGTCTGTAAAGATGTTAAAGTACTGTCTGAATGGAGTTGAAAAATAGAGTGGTAAATTGTATTATAAAAGTTGCGAGGTTGTTCGTTTTTCACTTACCTGAAAAATCAATTGACGGGTGACATAATTTTCCTGCATTAAGCAAAGATCACATAAAAATTTATTGAAACAGCAACACATACTTAAACTGGACAAATCACTCCAGGTGAATGCCGGGATGCTTCCTTCAAAAGGCCATGGTTGAATTCCTTCCCCTTCCTTGTCCCCAATCCCATCCCACCTCTAATGATCTCGTCGTCGACGAGGCGTAAAGCCATAAGTTAAAAAAAAAGAATAAGCTGGAGATAGAAAAGAAGTGAAACAATTAATTCAGGTTTATCTTAGCAACCTATTCAAATAGAAGACAGTGAAAGATAAATTTTATTTTGTTTACAGCAATTTGATGATGAAAATTTATCTCAAAAGATGAGCAATGAGTTGAATGAGTATTAATGATTCTCTTCCATCAACAACAGTTCTAAAATTAGTAAACTTTCTGTGGTCTGGTGAAAGCAATAATTGAAAATTGTTATTTAACCATGGTCTGCAATTGGCGATTAGTTCTCTAGATAGTAGTTAAGTGTTTATAGCGTGGTGGCGTTAGGACAACGATGACCAAATTGTCTGTATGACTCCAACGGATGGAATCTTCGTCCTAGGCGGAAAGGTGTGCGCATTGAGTTTTGACTTGTCGACCAATTTAGATAGCAGCGGAGTTATTTGTTTACTTATTGGAAATGAATGACGGGACCTTCTCGCTTTACTGCAACTCGAAGTACATCGGTTGTCATAGTTATGTCTAGGAACATTTAGTGTTCAGTTCACTACTAAAATGTCACGAATACGTAAACTAGATCGGAAACTACCATAAAACATTGGACACGGTAATCTCGTAAGCTACTGTCCAATCGATAACTGTAGGCAGGCAACAGGTCTCTTGATCCGAGAAAGTTGTATAAAGTCACATGCTATTCAGCATCAGAGTGTTCAAGAAGTAGTCAACCGCATGAAGTTGAAATTACATGCTGATCAGTGCCGTATTTAACTCAACTGAATAGAATTGTGATACCTCGGTCATTACCTGAAGGAATTAGATTTCTAGGAGTAGTTATTCTGCTGTTTCTATGCACAATCAGGTATCTGTTGCAGTTAGATACACTGGTAGAAACGTTACAATCCAAGTCGATGTCTCCTCTTTATACATATAACACTACATGCTTCGATTTTCATAAACGTTTGTCCCACACACTTGCTATAAAAACTATTTTCAAAGAATGAAATTCATTGTGGCATAGTGACATTACTTGGAACGGAATAGTAAATTTTTACCGGCTGGAGTGAATGATTTCATTAATAATAACCACTGGAGCTGATTGTCTCCTTCAGGTGGGTTTCAAAACTTGATTAGTTGCTATTTTTTTAAAAAGTTTTGTTGTTTCTTAAAAGTTTTCTACTGAATAATAGAAGCGTTGTGTGGTCTGGTACATTGAGTTTAATACCTATTCACCACTGCTTGAAATGAAAGAGAATTATGTTGCTGTTATTTTCAGTGTTTCTTCGTGAGAACACTGTCACGAGAAATCAAGTCTTCAGCGAATGGAGCTATTTCTGGAAATTCATTGTTCTTCACCACTGGTTCTAGAATTACAACTCAGAATATACGACCGGAAATCGAGCTTCGTGCATAGTTTTTACTCAGATTCTTGGAGAAACGAAAGCTTTGCAACATCAGTATTACAATGTTTTTAAATTCTTTAAAATGCAGCATCATTTTCAGATGAAATGTATCTCTTTCAAAGTGCGTTCCCACAGCGTGTCTCTCGGCGCATGGTTGTTGACGCCTTTCATCTTTGCCGAATATGCTAGCATGGACGCACGACCTCAACCTGTCGCCAGGCGGTAAAGATGAAAGGCGCGGACTGCTACACAACGCGCCGTGGGAATGCAGCCTCAGCCGGACAGACCACTGATTATAAAATGTTGAACATACTGATGTTTGAACTACTTTTGTTTATTTTCTTAAAATTATTCTTGACATATCACCCACCAGAGAAGCTTATTGGTTGAGTTTCATTCACTTCAGTTACTAAAAATGATTATAACGATTTCGATACTTCACCAGATAATGTTTTCGTCAAAAAGTAATATGTATCCTACGATGGATAATTTCGTAAATGATATGACAAATATTTATTGAAAGTACTTTTTTCGACAAAAATTTCCAACCCCTACAGTATTATATATATATATCCCTTCGCACTAAAAAACTAGAAAAGCTAGCTTTAATTCTTTGTCTTCCTTATAATTCAGTAACGGAATATCTAGCAGCACCGGCGATGAGCGTCTACAGTTTGTTGTTGGAATGTTCGATTGATCACATGACGGTAGCCATTTTGATGGAAGATCTAAAAGTTCGAGAACAATTTTATGGGTGTTTCTATATGCTTAAGTTGACGAAAGTAAAACCATAACCATAATCAGAAGATAATCGTAGTCATAAACCTCTGTCGGAGGAGTTCAGGAATAGTGACACTAGTCCCTTACTCAGCGTTGAGCATAACGTCTGTGAACCCCGGCCCTGAAGAACTAAAACTCTTCTTGTTATGGTATTATTGTTATCATCAACATCGTCTAATATCTGTAAAAAAAAATACACTTTTTGACTAACTTTATGTTTGTACACCACCGTTATGCACAAAGAAAAAAATAGTTTTGAGTACACTCTTGCAAACATCGTCGTGTGTATAGCATTTTCTGCAAGACATTCCCATTAATTACGTACTGATTTGCTGTGAGCTACCAACTACAAAAAATCAGATATGGCTTAAAGATATTAATTAGCAAACTAATAACGGCTTCCCTCCTTTTCTTGAATGGTGATATTGGTGGAACTTTCAAACCCACCGATTCGTTAAGGCTCACTCAAGTGTACTGATGAATATGATAAGAAAAAATAGCTTTCCTTCATGATAAGAAGATATGTTGTCAATGTACCAAAGGTTTTAAGCTTAACGGTGTCGCTTGTGTACACAGGATAACATATTCGGCCTGATGTTTTGTGGTGTTAAGGCGGAAACGGATAGCAGTTATTAGTAGACTGGGTCAACGATGAGAGTTTTTTTTTTTTTTTTTAATATAGCTTTAACGCCTTATTAAGGTCATTAGAAGCGGGAAAGGACTGGAGACAAGAAGCGGGATGGAATTCAACAAGGAAGCATTCAGGCATTCGTCTTGAGTGATCTGGGAAAACCATGGAAAACCCAAATCTGGATGCTCAGTCGGGGATTCGAACCGCCGCCCTCCCGAATGTGAGGTCAGAACGTTACCACTCACTTACCACGTTAGGTCGATTGATGTGTACCTACAAAGAAACTTTGAAGGTGCTGTTCACAGAGAATGGGTAGCAGCCGTATAAGAAGCGATGCTTACAAGATTCTGTGAGCTACCAGCTAGTAACTTGAAGCTTAATGTGTATCACTTGACAATACGACAAGGGACGTCCATAAGATCGACTGATCTATAAATACCTCTACGAACCTGATATTCGCAACGAAATCTTGGTATCAGATACCACTGTTTTCTTGCTATTTCTAAACGCTACTGTCAAAGATTACAAACAGAATTTAGCAGATAGTAAAATTTTCAATATGTTTACATTTTTTACTTTATGGCAGGTTACATATGATGTGAATATACGAGCAACAGAACTCCATACTGAAGTATTCACTATACTAACGACAACGTCCAGTTACTAAAGAAAAGTTTTATTTACTATTTTCATCCTCGGGTAATCCGTATACATGAGTATTGATCATTATATTAATCAAATCAGATTTTGGGAGACGAAAATGGTATCTATTTCTATATCACCGCCGGATTACAGACATTGTGACAAAGCCATTTGTCTTTTTCCGTAATCATCAACTAAAAAAAGAAGGTGATTCTTTTGTAGGAGTCATCTCCTATTTTTGGAGATTCTACCATTTGAATAATTGCACATACTATAAAATACATGTGCTTCCCAGAACAAGGATCGATTTGAACTATCTGATATTTCATTCCACGATTTCATAAGTTTCTGTTAAGTCTGCAATCATGATCATTAGAGCAGTTCTAAAATAAAATCCTGACAGAAACTGTGATACAGACAAAAATGGCATTGTCTTTTACCGCAATAATACCAACTAAGGTTTTAGTATTTAACTCATCAAAAACTGCATCTATCACTTTTTCTGCTTATATCAGAAAAAGGAATTCAGATTCTTCATATATTACACATTTTTTATTCATATCACAGACTCAGGCAAACGCTTTCCAAGTAACGTGTTTGTTTTGTAGTTAATATTTTCAAATTTAATCCATCGTGTTGGCAAGTAGCTTCTCCATGCTGTCACAAACACCATTGAATGTATTTCATCCCTTGGGGTAAACTTATTTGCTTGCAGTTTGATCTGATGGCCGGACACGTTATTACTAGACATCATGTAGTCTCTCTGTTCCAACGCGGTAGGTTCATTGCTTTCCTCTACAGCTCAGTCTCACGTTCAGATCCCTTTACTCTATGCACGTACTTCACCTTGTACTACTATGTGTCAAATTCCTCGAATTTAATTTCAATTTATTTTATGGGCTCTCACACATTTCCTTAATATCATCCTTTAGACTTAATTAACACTCGACCAGCTCCTCGTTTATTTCGATTATATTGTTTTATATGTCTCATTCCATATGCTTAACTCACACGTGCAGCACCTGCTTTATTTCAATTTCTTTCTTCGCAATTTGCTCTTGCACATCATTTATCATTTTCTCCAGACTTTCTTCGAGCGCTTACATTTCTTGTTCTAAATTATCTTTCAAGTAAGCCATTAATTTTCTTGCGCTTTTCCGAATACCTTTTGCCTGGCTGATGCTTTTTTTTTCTATCTTCTTGTGCTTTCCTAGTTTCTTTTTGTTTCACTTTCAATTTTCTGTCCGTTTTTACTAATGATTTTCTGGTTTATTGTTCTTCCTTGATCTACTTCATAATTATACGTAAAACTTAATTAATATTTAATTGCTATTTCAGAGAAGTTTTTAGATCCGCAAAGCAATCAAACCTATAGTCAATTACTTCTACTTTAAATGCGCCCAATTTATTTTTAAACACATCGCTACTATCTTCCTCAGACCCTTCAATCCAAAAATTACTCGACATAATCGTTCGTAACCGTTATGTATCCTACTGATAGATACCATATATTTTATCACCAAAAAATTCTAGTAACAGAAAAATGCACGAATTACAACGTTGCGAGCAATTCACACTTACAATTGATCAGCAGTAGAAAACGTTGAAATACCCAACACAAAAAAAAAACCTCAGAAAAGTGTACACAACATAAAATAGAAATACATAAATATAGTGTAAAGAATATGCTGTTTCTTGCTTAACAAGAAACGTGCATTTAAACTTATCTCAATACGCAAATTGGTATAAAACTATTAAGGGCACATTGATGTGGTTTTTTTCTGAGAATATTTTTGGTACCTAGAAAACAGAAATTTCAAGTTGTTTTTCCATGTGACGTAAGAAAAACTTGTGTAGTATGTTATTAACATGCACAATTTTCGTTTTACGTAGTATTTCTGCATGTATTTTTTTTTTTTTTAAACTGAAAAAGTTATTTGTATCAATGTGCCCCATCCCCAGGATAGATTAATACACCTCATGGGGCACTTTGATACGTTTGAGAAAAGAGGGGAAAAAATAACAGCTACCGGTACTGCATATTTACCATAGAAAATGAGTTAGCAAACCATTTTAGATTTATTACCCTCAATTTATTTGTATGGAATGTTAAAGCGATCAAAATTAAATGTATAAAGATCTGATGTTCTTGTTGTTCCTTGTCAGGTTGTTGGCTGTGGTAACTTCGTCATATCTGGCACTTCAACCCCACCATTATCTTCTTTCTAAAAAAAAACAGGTTTTCAGTTCATTAACCGGACGAGATGGTCACCATGATCAGCTTTTCCTTTAACTTGGCCTACAAAGTGAACAACCGATCTCTTTTTTTGCAAACAGCAATACAACAATGTCATCATCAACAATATTTTGGTCAGAACTATCTGCTTGTTAGATTGTATCATCTTCCAATATTGGATTTGAGCTGTTGTCAACAATATAAGGGGTGCAACAAGTTATCCCATGGATCATTGTGCCCCAGTCTCCCCTACTATTACCAAATACGTTTGTCAAGAAAAGTAGTTATAAAATTTTGTTTATTTATTTTTATAGAGGTTTCCAGACTCACAAGGTCAGCTAAATTATATTATTGCTATAAAGTTCAACCAAGTCAATTAAGTTTTTTTAAAATATATTAATGTTACTTGTTTGTATTTCAGAATTTTTTATTTTTGAAATATTAATTTTATTGCGTTAGTTGCTCAGTCTCTGCCACGTGACATCCTGAAAATTAAATTTTAGCAATTCTCACACATGGTACTTAACACCTGACTGCAGATTTGTTCATGGACAGTTATTTAGTCCAGTAATAGCTCTCCTTTGTGCTGTTTATACAGTAACCAGTGTTGCCAACTCGGAAAGACGGAAAGTCGCTACGGGAAGGACAGAATTCCGCTACATTCCGCTACATGCCGCTACGGCTATCGAAATTCCGCTACAAATAAATAATTATTGCAAAGATTATCAATAAAACCAACCTATAATGATGAAATCTCTTGTTAAACATAAGACGTGAATTCCGATTAAACGTGTTAGGTTTCTGCCAGTATGTATGTCGAAAACTGGATGATTGAAGATTTACGCTGTTGTTTTCGTGGTGTAGTAGCAGCACCAGTTGTTTTCGCTTACGAAGATATTTTTATCATACCAATGAATATTTCACAAAATAGGACGGAATTCATTAATAGGTTAAATCACGTAAATGCGTAAGAATGACAATATTGAAGGATTAAATGATTTAACTTATTTGAAATTATACATACATTATTTACTAATCATTTCTGGCAATGGTATAATAATAGTGTAACTACATTCAGTCTTCATCAGACGAGGCAAAGGTTTCAGTTTCACTTTCTTTAAATTGATACATACTTTTACCAAATTTCTTGAGATGATCATTGGTAATTAGATTGGTCAACAACAACTGTTTTTTGTTTGCAAATCTAATTTCACTCTTAGCAGATCACTGAGTGTTTGAGGTTTCAAGTGGTTCCTTTTTTTGGCCTTTATATCACCCATCATAGAGAAAACTCTTTCTACTTCCTCATTTCCATGTGGCAACACTAACAACAATTTTGCTAACTTGCAAATGTTTGAAAAAACATACTCTCCTTCAAAAGTTTTAGTTTACACTTAACGCACACCAAAAATTAACAACGCCATTTAACTTTAACAACTCTTCTTTTTCTTCTTCTGAAAAATAGTATGGGAGCTTGCCGAATTCTTTTACCACTTCCTATTTGTTTATTTTAGATTCAAATCTCGTCGTAATTTCCGAAACGTCACACTTTTTCTCAACATTTTGGTTCAATGCATTACTTGGAACAAGAAATGACATATTCTTAAAGAGGTTGTCGGTCACCGGAAATCTATTGAAAGATTCGCTGACACATTTTTGATAAAACTTGACACAGACTAGTCTGAATTGCTCCTTGTCCCTCTCACTACACTCTGATAACACTTTCATAGTATGTTCCCCAACATTTACTTGTTCTACAGGGAGTAACACGTAAGGATCAAACACGTTCAATTTATCTAAATTGTTCTCATTATTAAAGTGAAGGGGTTTCACGAAGTTCGCAGACAAAATTCTGACAAATCTTCTGCTTTCAGGATAGAGATCTTGGATAGATACCTTCTGTGACTGAAACATGGCATTGAATTGATTGAATGTAGGTAAGACATGACTCAAAAAGTGAAGGTACGCTTTGTTGTAAGGATTTTGAAGATCTGAATAAATCATGTTGACCACTGGATTTTTGTCCTCAAATGCTGCATCTCTGAACAATTCAACGAGTACATTCCACTGTTGTAGAATACGATCAACACAGTTCGACAACGCTAGCCATCTAGTCTTACTCGGACTTAAGTTCTTTAATTCTGAAACATGCATAAACTTTTGAAATTCCAGCAAAATGCATTGTCGTTTTGGAGAACGGGAAAAATAGTTATAAATATTGTGCAACAAGGCTTTAACATAAGTAGGAATTTCATTTGATGCTGCTACGGCAACAAGATGTGCTGAGTGACTTATACAGCTGTTTACAAAAACTTCTGGATTGTCATTTACAAGATGGATTTTGAATGATTCATTTTTACCAAGCATAACACTGGCGTTATCAAAGCAAAATCCTATTAAATTGTGAACATTTAATTCAAAATTAGACAGACAACTGCTGAAAAGTCTGTAAAGCCCTTTAGCATTACCATCATCACTACAAATGGGGATTAAGTCAAGAAGTTGGGTCTTAACTTCGTCATGGTATATGTATCTTGCTAAAATACACAACAACCTGTTATTACTAATATCAGTACTCTCATCTATGAGGACCGAAAAAGCATTGTCTTTAAGTTCTTTAGTTACATCATCCTTGATTTTTGATGATAGAACATTTCTAATAATAGCTGTACACTTTGTGCGAGTTTGTTGAACGTTTTTCGCAATTGTTGAATCCTTGAAATTTAGTTTTGCAACTTTAACAATATGACTGACTACACTGAAACTAAGATTATGAGCAGCAACTAATAAACTAAATCTTATATCTGCTACTATAGCTTCAGTTTCTTCTGTCTTGAAAAACTGAAAGAAAAAAGAAAAGAACTAGATTTGTATATGTAGTTCAGACAACTGAAATAATATCAAACAATAATCACAGCAAATTATAATAAGTTCTGGTGTATCTGATTGGATCGCCTTTCTGATATCATGTTATTTTTTATAAATTATACATCAACAAACACCGGTAATCAAACCGAGGCCGTCAGAATGAGAGGCCTCTGGCTAAGCCATTAATTGCCAAGCTCAACCTTTATTTACTCACAAGTGGTGCAAATAAAAACCTAGTGTATTTACCTGAGAAATCTGTTTTGTGTTGTCGATGGCTTTCACATTCTTCAAGTGTCTTTGACTTTCACTGTGCTTTACCAGATCACTTCTTTTCGCACCCAACACAACATTGCAAGCCCTACACCTAGCTTTTGAATTTTCCTCTTTCACTGGTAGTATCCACTTTGAAAAAATATCTTCATTTAACCACTTTTCTGAAAATAACTGTTTTCTCGACTTTATTTGACCTTTCGGTAATTCTCGACGGTATTCTCGTGTTTTCTTGGGTGTAGAACAACCCGCATCTTCTATATCACTCATCACGCACCCCTTGATACTTGCAACAATTATTAGCAAACTCGTACTGAAGGCCCGAAGCAAACGTGTTAAGAACCGAAGAGCAAGCATATAGGCGCTACAAGAAGAGCGGGTAAATACAATTGAGGGGATTCACAACCAATCTGCTTGTTTTTATTGGTTATTCAATTGCGTAAGGGTCGGTAATGATTTATTTTAACTGGTTTAGAGTCCAGGGAAGACATTATTAACAAAATAAACATTTATTCTTAAGAAATTCATTTTCGAAAGTTATAGCAATGAACATAGCAAAATGTCGCTACGTTTTCGACAATTTGCACATTTCGCCGCTCTGTCTCCCGAGGGGTAAAATTCCGCTACGCGTAGTGGAATTCCGCTACGGTTGGCAACACTGACAGTAACCACATGTAATGGTACCAATTATTCGCTTGTTGGTATCCATTCTTATCCTGTTCACGGGATGGTAGTGTTAGACACACATTTGTTGAAAAATGGAGACCTTCGTGACTCAGCGGAGGATATCTTTTCCACTTGATTAAACACCTCCATCAAAAAAAATGTGAAAAAATGTTCACTGCACTACTCAGAAAAATATCTTCCTGTTCCGGGTTCCCCGCGCTGCATCAAATGAAAAAGTAAAACTGCTTGACACAACTATAAATTTTGCTGGGATGGGCTGACCTGCAGACATACTACATTGATTCATTACCACAGTTTCATTTAGTTGCTTTACTTTCCTCACCACATTCTAAAATCTTCACTATACGCCACTTCGAACAAATCCTTAATACTTCAATATAACACCCGGTCCATTATTATTAAGTTTCCTCGGAGCCATTACCCAACTCTATGTTCGCAAAATGTAGGGTCACACCGTCTCTTTCCTGTCATTTGTCCTGGCAGCTTCTCAACAACTTCCCATCTTACAAGACAACAAACCCTAAAACTACCAACAGTGCTAATCACAAAAAAAATTACAATTACCAAAAACCAGAGACCCTCTAACAAAACTATAATACCATTAAATCTAGATATACAAACAGATATAGTAAATTATCCATAAGCTCTATGTTACGGCCGCATTTAAGCATAGGCTACATAGGCTGTAGCCTAGGGGCCTGCACCACAACCCTGGATCCCCAACCTGGGACAGTAGTAGAACTAAATATATATATATATATATATTATTAAGCATCCATAGCCAGAGCCAACCCCCAGTGAGACGGTCCACTGCCGTCAGGGTGGCCCGCACCACGTGTATAACCTAGGGGCCCACAGAGCCTGAATGCCGCCCTGCTCTCTGTATTCTCCTTACAAATGGTATCAACCAGTTCTACTGGAAGATAATAAAACACTTTGTCTTTACAATTGTAAGTTGTAACAATAGATATTAAAAACTTCTGATTTGCCGATTACAATATTCATCATGTAGTTTTTTCGGTGTTTTGAGCTTCAGTCCGTTCGTCAGTGTCCAAACTTGGTAGTTGGTAGTTGTTCAATGAGTTTTCGATAGCATTACGTGCCATCGCTTCAGGTTACATCTGCAACCAATTGACCCGACCGCATGCTCGAGAAATCTTCAAGTAGCCAAGAAAACTTACAATTACATACCTGTCTAAATTTGTGTTCACATTCAAATTCTGAAGCTTTAAACTCATTTGTTAAAATTTTTCTTTGTTTCCGGTAAGTATGCTAGAAAAGGAAAACTATATTCATTTTAGATGATAATTTCTTTTTACTATAATTACACACATTATTTCAAATATCGATCAAGAAATTTGTATTATATTTATATTGTAGATGTTTCGAACGTTGTAGTGTAATAATCCAGCTGAAGTGGCAATATTCTGTCAGGTATAGCAACAACAGAGACGAAGCGCTTGATTTTTTTTTTTTTTTTTTTTTTTTTTTTTTTTTTGTGAATGTAACATTGTTCATTACACCCGCTTTTGCGGAAATTGGCCAATGATTCCTCAATTTATTTCAGAGTATCCTTAACAGATCTGTAATTATTTAAAAGGTGTAAAAAGTTAGCAGACATTGTTTTTTGCCACATGCTTACTTGGATCATTAAATCTTACAGACTCTGACAACAATTTTTTTAAATTTCATTATTAATAACAATAACTTTGTGTGTCATTAATGACCCAATAATATCGTTCTTAACCAGCTCCGCAGTCCACTTTTCTTCACTTAATCTAGTCGGCCTAAAATGTTACGCGGAGTCGGAATCAGGGAAGCATTTTAAGGAAAATTATACACACAACCCAAACTCTGGTCGAGGCTAAGGACCCATCAATAGCTTTAAAAATCACAACTGTTACTGGTATTTGAACCGGAGGTTTTTAGATACCTCACTGTTGAGCCACCAGACTGCTCCATAACTTTCACTGGAGTATCATCAAGTTTTTATTATTTTTTATTTTTTTTTTTAGATGCATTTTGTATCCTCCGGAGAACTTTTCGAGCTTAGGGATATTAGAAAAAACACTAGAATCGTTTCCTGAATACAGCACTACAGTATGAACATTACTTTTTGAAATGAAAAAAAAGCAACTGATTCTGTCTCCTGACTCAATCAACTTAAATAAGTTGATTACTTGCCAAAGACTAGTTATAGTATATTATCAGTTGCATTCCAAAAACGTTACTTTACTAATAATCACCCCGTCTCTCTCCCTCTTACCCCACATTCATAGCTCGACTTTCAGAAACCAGAAAGGCACAACACATCTTACACATTATTTCATGAATTCAGCTGGACTATACAGCCAAAGAAAATGTATTATGCTACTAATAACAGAAGTGTGGTAAAGGTGCTAATACAAGAGAGTGAGACCAACGCCGTGAGACCCGATTCAGAAAAGCGCGTTCTACAAATGTGAAAACATAAATGTGCAGCCGCTAGGTAAATAACCCCATATAATGGATAAACCAGTGGCAACAGCGCGGTATGCCTTCGCTTCATAGCAACTGTCAAGAAGTTTGAGGCAAAAATCCATATTTTTCGAATAATTCTGGCTATAAGAATTTTATCTACATCCCAGCTCCTGTCCTGCTGGCAAGTACCGTGTTATTCATCGACGATCCTTTCTTGCATAAATTGATTTATTGCACTTTATGGGTCTCATCAAAGTAGTTCGTTTATTGAAATTTTTTCTTAAAGTTATGTCATGTGCTGTTCTTTATTCTTTGTTATCTCTTCTTGGTCTGTTGATCATTATATTAAACAGTTATAAAGGAAGGATTAGAATTAGGTTTTGGATGAAAGTCGAATATCTTTCAGGTGAAAGCTCAGAAACTCAGTTCGAGCGATCTCGTACTTCAGTATCAGGAACTGCAATTCTGTTAATAGATTTCACACACATGATATCTTAATAGCAGCTGCAGTGAATTGCTGCGTTTGCAGCAGAAATATCTATTACCAGCAAGATGACAGTTAAAGGTCAAGGGACAACTTAGGTAAATTTATTAGAAATTTAATTTCAGATTCATACTGACAGGTGACTCCTAGTGTAACATTTACTGATGTGATTATTGTCAGAAATTTGAGCTTAGAAATGTCCATAAAGTGACTGTGGATTTCAATTTACAAAATAAAATTCTGTTCCTATGATTTTGATAAAAAAAAAACTGATGTGCACTTCGGGGTATTTACTGATGATCATTGTCACAAATCTCAAGCAAAGAGAATTTGTGAACTAGTTTTAGCACTGAAATGAGTAAAGGAATGGTATATTTCTAGCTTGACCTACAGTTTAAATTGGAATTCGAACCACGAGACATTCACAGCGTACTTTACTTCAGCAAACCGAATATCAAGGTTAAGTCAAATTCCCATCAAAGAAATGTGCCTCTCCATGATTTAACTGTAAATGAATATATGGAAGTTGATCATGTTGTAAATGGTGTTTATTAAATTAACTTTTCAGATGTGAACAATTGTGATAATACATCAAATGCAAAACATGAAACATTACCTAGGCAATCTTATAACTGAAGTAATATATATTATCTACTCAGATTTCAATATAATTTAATGAATAATAATTGTCACAAACTTTAACTAGGTGAATTAATTAAGATGTTTTAGTGCTGATGTGTAGAAAAAAAAATCCTTTTTAAATTTGTAAATGATTCGAGATATGAAGAATTAATAAAGGTGTTTTAGAACTGGAGGTACAAAGAAAATGTTATTTTAAATAATTGTGATCAATTAACACATGTAACATAATTTTCTGAGATACTCTTATTACTTACTGCATAATAATTGCCATAATTCCTAGGCTAGAAGAACTTTTTTAGTGGATATAGTGAAGGTATACAAAGAAAGATAGTCTTCAACTTAATTTTTAATTAATTAAAGTGTATTATACGATCTACCGAAATTGTAACTTTTAAGATGAAAATAATGTTTATTGTTATATGTCATTGAAATAAAGAACAATGGTAAATCAAACAACTGACAGCCAGCTTCCACTTCTTAGTGGTATAAAGTTCCTTTAAATTTAAAATAATTTGTTGAATTATTAAAACAAATAAAGATGCTTGAAAGGTTAAATTTTTAATTAAAAAATCAAATTCTGGAACAAATGGTTACTTTTAACAGAACTATGAACATGAGCTTTGTATCAACTGTGTCTAGAGTTGGTATGGTTTCATATCTAGGAGGCACAACATCTAGGCATTCCTGAAGTCTTTGTAGTGATATAATTAATTTATGAAAAAATTAGATTTAATACAGATAAAGCAATATTTTATATGTTAAAGCTTTAATAACAGTACGAATGAAACATTTTCTTATTTTCCAGACAGTTACAATAGAGAATCATTGCATTCAACACACAGAAAAACTTAATTCATATGATGATCTGATGATTGGAAAAATCAAATAGCCCCAAAAATTTATTTCCTGCATTCATAATACAGCTAGACACATATCTAACTTTACTCTATACCACTTGATGGTCAGCCAAAAATTCAAATCAGTAAATTAAAATTAAGACAGCATATAATTTAACCTGTAATTAATTTTAAATACCTTGACATGTTATATTAGCTGATACTGGACTAATTCCAAAAAGATTAAAACAACTGCAAACATCTATATCTCTGTTTAATAGATATTATGGGTGAGAAGTTTTCCTCGCCAAAAATGTTTTTGTAGAAGAACTTACCTGATCCCCATTGTGATACTACCTATAACGAACAACAGACAGATTCAGGCGATTGAAATTAAACTTCTTTGCTAAATCATATAGAAGACCCAAAGAGACAAAATTAGAAATCACTCAGGCGTCCAGCTTTCTAGACAGTTTCAAAAAATCAAGACTGAAATTATTTTTTCATATTATGAGATTGGCGCCAAATATAATATCCAAAGCATATATACATATTTTTTTATTTTATTTTTGTAACTGCTTTACGTCTCTTTTTAACATTGAGGTCTTTAGAGAAGGGAAAGGATGGGGGCAAGGAATGGGAAGGAATTCGGCCATGGCCTTTTGAAGGAAGCATCCCGGCATTTGCCTGGAGTGATTTGGGGAAACTATGGAAAACCCAAATCTGGATGCCCGGACAGGGATTCGAACCGCCGTCCTCCCGAATGCGAGGCGAGAACGCTAACCGTTACACCGCCCCGCTCGGTGCATATATACATCTATACTCTTATAAATCTGTAAGCAAGCTGCATGCGTCTCTTTATTTGAACAGGACCCACGCAAAAACTACCGCAGCAATTTGGATGGTGTTTTCAAGTTTTTAGAGCTAATGGTGCAAATAAAAATCTGCTGAAATAACTAATAACTGATACGTACAAAATGATGGAGGAAATATTTAAAAACATTTCCAGATCGTAATTATAATATACAGATCACACTGTAGTTGAGATGTTCACTCCTTTTAGGAAAACTGACAATAAAATCACACTCTCTTTTTTTTTTAGGATCATGTTTCATTTCCTGACTTCGGCTATTTATCTAATCTGTTATCCAAAATTTAAATCAACGGAATATGTGACTCAAATGTATCAAACGTCATTAATACATAATTTACTGTAAACTCAGTCACTTTTCCACATAGTATGAACGCAAAACGTGAAAAGGACATGTTGACAAAGCAACTGATGTAAAATTCAACAGGTTAGAACCAGTTTCTCGAAGGCTACCAAAGTGGTCCAGCCCCCTGATCTTTTTACTTTTATATACACTTTTGAGAAGTATGTATTAAAAACGGGTATGGCAAATTATAAAGCTCTGGCACTTCCCATGACACTTCTGGTCCGGGTAGCATATCAGCTAAACTACATATTATTACAGCCAATATATCTCGAGAACCAACCAAGACATCAAAAACTTTATTCTTTCGATTTGTTTCGTCGAGTTCTATAAGAATCCATCATCAGATTGTGGTGCCAAGGTAATGAGAAGACTACCAATTTCTACAAATACCAAAAGACACACGCGCGAAGCAACAGGTAAATGTTAGTTTATATATACTAACATTTACCTGCTGCTTCACACACATATGTGTTTTTTAAGAAAAGAAAACCGGAAAAAGCCCAAGCCCATGGAAAAATTTGATGAAACAAGTAGAAAATGATTTGGCAAGTAAGAGTCCAAAAATACTGGAAAAGAAGTAATGGAAAAACAGGAGTTGATGGACGAAACTTGTTAATTACTACACCTAATCTGGTGGAGTGGAAAATGGGTGATAAAGCTCATTAATACCATCGGCACTATAAGTAAAATGTGTGCGTCATTGCACTTAGTAAACTAGGCTGCTAGTTGATTCTTTTTGGCTTTGTGTTGTACTTAAATGCTTCACAATCTTGTTAAATCCTCATCATCATGAAATGAATCATTTCTGTTCTGAATACTTTAAATCATTTTCGAACATCATCCACTCACATGATAATTATGTCATCCCATAATGTATAATCACCAGAACTACCACCACCAGCACATTTTTGAGATTACAATATGGCTTTATAATGGATTGTAATTCAACAGAAACTCCTTTCTCTTTAACTGCAGAACTGTAGTCACTATTTGACCCTACTGATCTTTGCGTTGCTCGCCATTCTATACACATTCATGAAATTGTGCAGGATTAGGCTATAGAATTGTCAATTCACTAACTTAACTTTTCATACAAAATTGCCTCGTATCACTATGTCCTAGATGTGAATTAATTTTATCATCTGCATATTCTTATCTCTTCATGTTTTTCTTCAATAAATGATGACCAACTGCTCCTGTTTTGGTGTTTTTGAAGAATTATTTAATGAATGGGATGTAATAATGCAGCTATGTGGAAGAAATTTAAGATTGATATTACCACTAACCCGTTATTCCCCTTTTAGGTAAGAAGGCATGTTGTAAACTACCATGTCAAACATTATTTACTTTAAGCCACAGTCTTTTCCTGGTACAGAATTAAGAAAAAGCTTAATGGAATGCTGAGTCATATAATTTTATTGATATTTGTAAAAAAAAAAAAAAAAAAAAAAAAAAAAAAAAAAAAAGATAATATCTGTCAAATAAGATACATTTGTGTATTCGAAAGCCTTAAAGTGTGGAAAATTTTCAACATATCACAATAAGATAGTTGTTTACTTCAAGGAGGAAATGTGAATCTTTGTTTACTTTCATATAGGCCTAACATCCACTTAAACCTTCTTTCCAATCACAGGTTATCTCTATATGCATACTGAAAAATTCTTGTTTGATCAGTTTAGGATTTGATATGTATTTGTTTTAACATTGATTTTTTTTTCTAGTTGTTGCTTAAAACCATTGATATTACACTGACACTAAGGCAGCTTTTCAAAAGGCCCTCTTAGTTTATGCACATTATTTTCATCTTAGGAATGTCAAAAATTAACAATCAGTAATTACCTGTTAAATTTCAGTTTGTATTTACAGGTTTCTTCTATAAATCGGGTCTGATATCGAAATCCCTAGTCACAACTATTAACAGAATCGAACAAATAACTTTTTTTAGAGAAGCAACATGATCTTCATCTCAGTTAATTGTAAATTATTATGAAATTTAATTTTGAAGCCAGTATTTCTTATCCCTAAAGGAAGTTAGACAACAAATATGTCTATCAAAATGAATTTTATTCCTGGAGATTCATTATTTTTGTAGAAGTGTTCTGTTTAAAATATTTACCTCGACACAGAATTGCATGAAATTATGGTTTAAGACACCACGATAAGGAAATTCAATACTGTAATACTTTACGTGCAGCATCTCTTAACCTAAACATTAGTTTTCAGAGAAGTTAATCCAATCATGTATAATAGTCCATTAGACCTCAAATTAACAGAATTCTTGGAAACATAGCAACATTTATCAATGTTAGCTAAAGCTGTAAAGGAGCCCAGTTTCAGTTGTTACAGGGTGAGAGCTGTGTCATTTTAAGTTTAGTGGATACTGGTGAGGAGACAAAAAAAATGTGACAAAGGGATTTATTTATCATATGATTAATTCACAAGTTACACAATAGGAAATGTACATATCACAAGCTTGTATAATTTCATATCTTGAGATCTAATGTTTTAATCCGGTCAACTGCACTGATAGATGCATCATGTATATTCACCATTGTTCCCTTGCAGGCTCGAAGAGGACAGTCAGAAATGATGTGATTGATTGTTTGTAAGGTGGCTTCACAGTCACAATTTGCAGAATCTACCCAGCTCCATCTGTATAATAAGTAGGCGCATCTCCCTTGTCCTGTTCGAATCCAATTAACGATTCTCCACTGCCGCCTGGGGAGATCGAAACCTTGTAACCTTACTGAGGGATCCTCAACTAGATTTTTATTGGCTACTGATGACTGCTCCCATTGAGTTGCCTACAGCTTGTTGATGTTGAAAGATAACTCTGTAAGGTTGATTGCTGTGCGCCATGGTGGTTTTCTTGATTTCAAGCATTGGTGTTTTGCTTGAATCATGTCTTGATGTATAGGCAGCTCAGGGGTCTTCAGGATAAGTCGAGCAAAATGTGAATATCTTTCCAGACTTGCACAGAAATATGCAGTTGATCTCATTGTGCTCCAAGAAACTCATACAGCAGACAAACAACAAATACAAAGGGATACTGAATGCAGATACATGCTTGGATGAAGTCTTAAATACCTAAACAGACATTTGAAGCTGATGAAGTAATGGAATGTAGGGTTAAAACTGGGAAGGTGAAGAGCAATGTTGAAAATAACTCAAAGCAAGTTATAAAACTGTTACTAGTGAACTGGAGGAGTATAATGAACAAAGTAATAGAATTTGGTAACCTAATAGTGATACAAAAAGCACATTTACTTGTATGATTAAACAAAAGTGTGCTAGACTAAGAGGCTTTCCCCACTGGTAATACAGTAAAAGAGGATGGAAAGCAATAGATGAGGGGTATTCACATTGATTATCAAAGACTATTATAATTCAGTTGTATTCATAGGTCATAGACATGAGTTACAAGTGGTAGAGCAGAGCACTAAGTGATCAAACCCCAAAAGCTTATCATCAGACCACATGAGAAATGTATCTGATATAGTCTGATGATAAGCTTGTGCAGTCTCAAGGAACTGAAGGAATAGAGGATCATTAATTTTATTTAACTAATCAATGTATTAGTAGCAGCAAAGAGCAAAGTTAAAGATGGGTTTATGAAGAATATGATTGGTGCACGGGAACATTGAATGAAGCATTTATAAAATTTTATGGCTATGTTAGAAAACTGACAGGAAGGGAAGTTATTCAGATGATTTTAGATAAGGATGGAGGGAAAATTACTGTGGATTTGAGGAAGACAGAAATTTTAAGTGATTACCTTAATTAGATAAATAAGGAGTAATATACAAGGATTGTAGGATTATTATTTTTCGTGCCCGGGACATAACATTACAAGTTGAAACAAAAAAATATATTAATTAATTAATATTAAGCTTATGGACTATAGAACACAATTAAATTGAATGTGACCAGAATTCTGCAATCCTGATGGCCTTCTCATTTGCCCTAAAAAGGTCATCGATAGTGCAGGTTTCAGGTAAATGTCTGCATACCAGAAGATGTTGTAGGTCCTGCAGCTCACCACAATCACATTATTCATTTTCAGTAGTGTATCCCATATTTTTATATTAGATCTGCATTGGGACACTTCAGTTCTTAATCTATTAGGTGCCTTCCATATGGCATGTGGCTGATTAAACCCCGCGGCTGGTGCCTCCTTGATATTCCTCCAGTGCCCTTTAGGCAACTAATTTCACCGTGGTTCTACACGGTGTGCTCCAGGTAAAGATGTTATGGCTGTAGTTGACAGTAAGAAGCTCTTTCTTGACTTTAGCCTAGCTTTGAAAAAAAATAAAAAAAATAAAATAAAATAAGTTTAGTTTGACATTTGTCCTGGTGGTGGAAGGATCTGCCATTAGGGTTATTCCTAATGTTGCTCAGGGTACGCCCGATCGTATCAGCTTTCATCTCTCAGTTAACTGGTTGTATTAACTATTTACCTATTTACAGGTAAAGTGTTGATAGGAAGGTATGGAGGATTGCCTAAAACCAGTAGACTGGTGACATAAAAAAAAAAACAGTTAGGTGTTCTGTTATTATATAGTAAGGTCAAAACAGTGAGCAGCTGCAGGGTGACCTAGACAACACATCTAACTAGGTAGACCAAGAAATGAATTTGAAGAAGACTCAGTTTATTATGTGCATAGAAAGTATTAAATTTTGTTTATGGTGTGGAGAAGGAATTACGTGCTGAAAACTTGAAGTTTAAATATCTTGGCATAACATTTCATATTAAACTCAGCTGGGCAGTACACTTTGGGCAGGTGTTAAGCAGAGGTTTCCAAATCTTTCATTTATTGGAGTGGGTGATTAAGGGATGCACCACAGAAGTGAATGAATTGGGCTACTAAACTTTAGTCAGACACTTGCTTGACCATAGCGGTGTTGTTGGAAGCTCACATATTGGGTAAAAAATATAGGAATGTGAGAAGATGCAATGGAGAGCAGTAAGGTTTGCTTCATGGAAATTACCATGGCTGTATTACTGCTATTTAAAACAATCTAGTCAGATGTTGTTGATGTATTTTTGTAAAAGATATAAGTGTATCTGTAACACCTCTGAGACTAAAGAAGGAAGTAAGACTCAAAGTAGGCCTATCATTTCTGAAATTTGAATCCTTAGAAAAACCTATGTTAATATCTCCACATGCAAGTATAGTTTTAAATACTAATGGAAAGTTTTCTAATGTTTTGTTAGACTTGCTAAGAAATATACTGTTATTCCCCTCTGGAGATCTGTACAACCCAATTAGAACTTTTTTTTTTTTTTTGGTAAGAACATACCCGATATTTCAAAGTTCTTTTCTATTTTTAAGTAAGTTAATTTCTTAAAAATTAATGTCATTTTTAATAAATCTAGTTTCCTCCATGTCTGTATTTTCTCCTAAGTGGCTAATATAAAGTTGGGAATGTTTGTTAGCTGTGATTGTATCGTAAAAAACCAGTAGATTGACTTTAAGCTCTGACGAGAGAAGTATTCCAATTTAATTTTTCTTATTTTCAAGTAATTGCTCATTCTGATGATGTATTATAAATTTTGAACTTGCTTTTGTGTTATAACCATTTTCTCAAACATTTTATTGATACCCCATAAATATATAGGCTTTACTTGACCTCATCTTTGTCTTTTTGGTACACTGTTTCACTTTAGGTAGACTTAAGGGTATCACCATTTGCATTTGTATGGGTGTCAACAGGGCCACATTTAAGCATAGGATACATAGGCTGTATCCTATGGGCCCTCACCACAAAGGGGTGCCCGCACCACAAAGAGGCAGGCCCGCATCACAAGAAGTAGAAATAAAAAAAAAAAAGAGTCACCCCGGTCAGAGGGGCCACTACCCACAGGGGGGCCTGCACCACATGTATAGCCTAGGGATCCACAAAGGCTAAATGTAGCCCTGGGTGTCACTTTTTTTACAAGAAGAGTCCATTAAAAATCAGAAACTTTAATTAGTTGTTTATATGCACAGGTTGATACCATCACTGCTAGACTTAATTTAATTTAATTGTGATGGAGCACATGCATGGTGGCAATTTCCATATACACACATTTTCCACCTTTCCTGTACAGCCCTTCTTTTTTCCTTTACAAATGATAATTTTAATTTCCTTCTGCACTTTTGGCAAGCTATTCAACATTTTTTTTGATAACTTATTCAATCCCCGACTGCCCTTACCCACAAAATAAAATTTTCCCACACCCTTGTGCTTGAAACCAAGTGCCAGCTAGTGTTCATGATCATCCTTCCATGTAACTTTCTTAATTTCTTCACTAATATCTTTCCGTATCTCATCATCAAGGTATGCCTTTTACACCCTCATGACTCTCTTCACTTCCCCCCTGCCTTCCAACGAATCCCTTTTCAGCCTCTTTATCACATCAGTTACTGATTGTCAGGCCCGCCGCTAGTTGTTTGAACATCCTTGTGCAATACCGATTATGCCACCCCCGTCTAACTTCAGCCTGTGGTGTACCTAGGAATTTTACGCGAACCGGGTCATGAGATTCATGAAATTGCTGCCCATTCAAACATTATTTTGTCGCCCCCATGTTGTTACCACCCCGAGTGTCACCGCTACATAAATTTGCTGGCCCATAATGACAATGGAATGGCAGCTATCGGTGCGGCGGCAGTAGATCAATCGATTTGCCCCCCCCCCCCCTGGACTTGCCGTCCACGTGCGGTGCATGCCTTGCACGCCCACTTACGGCGGGCCTGCTGATTGTATTCTGCAGTAATTTCCTGATACAAATTTAGCAATCCTTCTTTGCTCCCCCTCCAGCTCCAATATTTTATACCAAAAATGATGGTGCCATACTACACCTCCAAATTCAACCAATGAACTGACCAACATTTTGTAACCCAATTCCCTCACTTCTTTGATATAACCCCTCATCACCTGGCTAAAGTGTCTTGCCCAGTTGTATTTATCATCATGCCTAGGAATTTATATTTCAAGGTTTCAAAAAGTGATTGCTTCCCCTCATTATAATCATAATCAAACTTTTGATTCTTATCTGTGCATGTAATGAACTTGAATTTCTTTACATTTATCTTCATCCAATGTTGACCAGTCCAGTTCACCCGCAGTTGTTCATAATCTTCTACCATTTTAGTCCTATTATATAACATTATGTCATCAGCAAACAAACTAACTTCTGACAGTAAACCATCAACATAATCATTATTTAGAATAACGAATAGCATTGGGTACACTGCGTTACCTTATTTAACTTCTAATTTCACTTTTATTTTTTTTGATACGGCTATTCTTATCCTAACTTTTTACCATCTGAATTTTAAGAATTCTACTACCCAGAAAATCACTTTTAATCTCTTCCAACAGTTTTTACTTTACCACCATTTTGTAATTAATTCTCTGAAGTGCCTAAGGAAGATCTGTTGTACACTACCAACTTGGCCTTCCTTGTCCAATTTATCTGAAATATATGACATATACCCCACCATATGAGATTCACATGGATACCCTTGCCTAAATCAATGTTGTCAATTGACAAATCAGTCTTTCCTCAAAGACGTTTATTATGTATTTGCATATTATTCTTTCCATAATTTTGCCTATCAATGATGTCAAACTTACCATCCCATAATTTTCAGCCCTATTTGTCACCATTTTGTTATTTACTGGTGCTACTATCACTCTTTCCAGTCCTCTGGTAAGCAGCAAGACTACTACCTTGCTGTCTCTTAACTATGTTGTGATCTCTTCTTACAAGCCCCTTTAAAATCAACAGCTCACTATTATTATACGAAAGTTCTGCACTTCTCTTAATTTTTTGTTTTGAAGTAAATAATTCATCATCCTTTTTTATTATCTCCTTGCATTCTACACACTTCAGTCCCACTGATAAGTTTTCTACATCTATTACCAATTTCTGTTCTCTCCTATTCTGTGACAACTTTTCCATTTTTGGATGATGGTGGGATTTCTTTCCTGCGGTTATATTTGTTCTTCTCATTTCCTTCTTTTGTGTTGACACATTTGTTTCGTTAGACATCTTACAGCAAAATGTATACTATAGTGCCTCTAATTTCTTTGAGATGGCTTCCATTAAAGCTTTCCTTTTGCATTAAAGAAAAGTAAGTGGTGTGGTATCCTCTGTCTCCTGGTGTACTAATAAACAGGTTGTTTGGTAACTTTCCACTACTATAAATTTGGGCACTAGCGTAATCACCGAGACTCATACAGGAATTGTCCTTTTGGTCTGAAAATTGTTACACATGTTCGGTAGATTATATTGTTTAATGTGTATTGCTCTTAGAGCTATAAAATATATAGATACTTCACAAAATTCACTCAAAAAGTGCCGTAACGTGAGCGAGTGGGAGAAGCTATATAGCGAAGTATAATGATCTTGCACACGTTCTATGAATGATATTATTCAGGAATATTTTGCTATCACAGCCACCAAAAACACAAATATGGAAAAAATTACATGAAAAAAACTGCAACACCCTTGAACTGTTAGCAAACAAAGGAATTTAGTTTTTATAGTTGAAATGCAACCTGCACCATAATGGTGTTCGGTTGTTGTTAAAACATAATTCGCTAGAAATTTGGATTTATGAAACATTTATTATTATTTTCAAGCAGAAACATTAGCAGCGCCTGTCGATAGGTTGGAATGTAGCCTGGACCAGAATGGACATAGATGCTTTTTAGCTTAATGGACTTTGTTTTAATTAAAAAGTTGGTTTGATTTCCATAGTTTTTGGTCATTGATACATTATGTTGCACATAATATTAGTATTGGTGGAGGTCATATATGATAACAAACAGCACACTCTAATTGCTTAGTGTGTAGTGTTACAACAGATTTTTTTTTTTTTTTTTGCTTGATGTTTGTGCATTATATACTATCTTGATTGGTGTATTGGAAACATATTACCATATTACTAAATAGTATAGTCGAAAGAAAGTTTGTGTTATCATTATAGGTCACCATATGCCTTCTTCCAGTAGCTCGCTGCTCAACACTACCGCACTTTTCGAGTGAAGTTTGTAAGGACGGATATATTTTACAACTCTAACAGCAACATATATTAAGTAATATCACCAAACAAACCTGTGCAACAGTTTTCAGACCAAAACGACAATTCCTTGATGAGTCCCAGTGATTGCGCAATAATCTAAATTTGATCAAAAATCTTCAAGAGTTTTTACACCTTTCTTTTTTGTTATCCCTGTTTCAGACCAAAATGACAACATTTGAATAGCTGACATAGTTACATGTTGCGGAATTAACAGCCTCAGTGAAAGCAAAGAATATTTAAATAAATCTATTTCAAAAAAAAAAAAAAAAAAAAAAAAAAGCTAAATTATTCATGCCCTCTTCTGTAGCGGCAAATGCAAGTTATAATTCTGACCCATGATAAATAACAATCTAATCAAAGCTTACGCTAAGATTTATGTTCGAAAATTAAATCTGTAGACAAAGAATTTAAGGAATAGGCCTACTTCTATTTATCAAAAGAATAATACTCAAATATGAGCATCTAATGACTGATGTGATGCTTTTAACGCAACACTTACTTTCTTTCAGTATTCTGTCAGTTAATTTATTCGCAGATGCTTAGAAATATTATTAAGTAATGTGCATAACCTAGAAAAATGGCATAAAGGGTGATATTATTGCGTGACGTCATGACATGACAGACTTGCTTATTATAATACTAGTGTTTGATGGAGTAGCAGATTTGTCCCAGGCTAATCATGGCAAATCATAAATGCTGAGGGGTTGCCCAGGGTGATTTGTCATCCATGAGTCACATCCTTCGCTCACAAATGCCTTGAAGGACTTACAAATACAAGTATTAAGATTTTAAAACTTATTTTTGGTATGGGGAGGAAAAATAAGGACAACAATGCCCTTACTTTTACAATAATTGAGAGTTTCAATAGAAAGGTGGGTTTCATGATTTTCCACCAATAACAAATCTTCTTGTCAATAGAACATTTACTGTATTTTACCAAATGATCCAACACTTTTATAAATTTTTCACTGGTCATCCATCAGATGGATGGGCCTAAACCTAACGGACCATTATTGGGCACACCTTCCATCATATGCTTTTGAGCAAACCTATGTTGTGGAAAAGTTAATACTAAAGGGAGGGCATTTCTTGAAGCACTAACTATTCCAACATGAGCTATGAGTTCTCCTCGATCTCGTGAAATGTTTTGACCGACTTGGCATTGACCTTTCTGTGAAATAGCTTTAGACACTCGAGAAATGGTCATAACTCCAGTCTCATCCAGATTATAAATTTTTATGAGGTTTATGTACATAACTTTTCAAGACCTATTCCAACTTGTCCTGAAAAAGTTTTAAGTTATTTGCATTGAAACTACTCATTCTTTCCAAACTTGTTGGTTTGGGTGTCCTGATGGAAAGTGAAGGATGTCAATGCATAAAACCCACAAACCAATCCCGAGATGCGGATCGACTTGCATTCCATTTTTCGGGTACAGACAAGTTATTTTTTGTCACAGATTCGTATGCCAGGCATTTTGCACAGGCTGGTGCCAGTCCATGAAACATCTTGCTACTTTTAACAAGATAATCTGACAATTCTTTCACCATACAAGGTGTCAAAAGTTGACTTCTTTTAAAGTCTGGGGCACAGTTAACATTTTCTGAATGCATCTTTGTTCTTTTTATGTAGTAGTTAAGAAGTGTTGATTTCTTAAGTTGGTATTTATCAGCAGTTTTTCTAATCGATGCTCCGCTTTCTAGTACTTTGTTAACTGCCTTTTTCATCATGGCAGCACAAAAGGTCCTATCTGTCCTCTTTTTGTAATATCTTGGCATTTTACAACCTAAAACAAACGTATATAACAGAAATGTGGAGAGATTGAATGGAAGTAAAAAATTTCAGAAATAGGGGGGAGACTTCGGACAGACTGTCCGATCTCTCCCATATAGTCATCATAAGAAAAACGCACATTTCAATGTGACTAATATGGAAGTTGTGGAATAAATTATGGTTTATTATGTTTATTACTTACCTTAGTATCCACAAAAAATATTTGCTTATTTCCAAATGAATACTGTCCAAGTCCACACCTTCCGAATGGAGCGCCGAAACTTACATCAGAACACACAAAATCAGAAAAATGGTCGGGATAACAATGCAAATTGTTAGAGCCTGACTATTGGCATCAGCCATTCAAAAGCCATTGATAACTCACCAAAACAAGTAGCAGGGCTGCACACTATTCTTCTCCTTGTATGAAATCTAGCAATGTGCAGTCTCTCCCACTGTCCGAACCCTCCCCGCTCTACCTAACATTAAATTTGATGCAAGACCATTCTGCTAGGTCATGTTTCAGTGATATGCCTACTATCAGCTCATTCATAAGGTATCTTATCTAAAGTAGAGAGTTTTTTTTTTGTTCTAATTGCAATATATGCTTCATTTTTGATACAGCATTTTCCCATCTATTTTACTGAATAATCTTGCATTTTTAGCTTAGTGATACGATTAGCATTTTCTGACCCTTTAGTCATTGAAGCTCCTGGCATAATTATCCCTTTAATTTCATAGTTTATTGAATCTCTCTTTAGCATATTCGCAGCACATCCTCTATTTTGGCTGTATGACACAAACAGCGGTTGTAGGTTTTATATTGTTGGATCTTTTCTTCTTCTTTTATGAATATTTTATTATGTCTTGTGACAGCACTTTATTTATGATTAGAAATGGATTGAGTATTGCGTTAGAGAAAAAAATGCTAGAATTACAGAAGTGTAACACTTTTCTTCCAAGATAAAAATATTTATGAATGGGTGCTACAAGACAATGTAAGGAAAATAGTTGAGCCAATGTAGAAGAAGAGCAAAATAAGCAGTAGGCTTAAACCGGCTTCCAACTTTTATAGGTCTGTTTCACAAATAATATGGGACAAAAGAGTATCTCAAGTAGCAAAAGTATCTGCAAATAAAACATACCAGCTTTGCATTCTAACTTACTGATTAGAAACTGTCCCATAGACTGGAAATGCCAATAATCAAATTGATGAACAGTTGAGATAAAATCAAAGGTGAAACAGTCCAACTTCAACTCAGATAACAAAAACGTTTTTTAAATGTCTTGGGAGAATCAAGACACAAATTTATTAGTCACATGACTAGACCAAGTGGACTAAGGCAAAAAGACAAAGATGGGAGAGTTGGATAAAGCAATTAAAAAAAAAAATCACCAAATGCATTGCAGAGTGGAGGGATATTCTGGAAGAGAAGCAGTGGCAGTGGAGTTGAAAATCAATGATGATGAAGGAAAGGGAAAAGCTTTTAAGCATTGAAGATAGAGAAGAAAGGATAATGAAATTGGACACATTGTAACACAAGTGTTAAGACTTCAAGTAGGAGAGTAGTAACAAATTGTTTAATTACAGATTGCAAGTTAGCAGAGAGAGAGAGAGTGTATCAATCTACAAGATGGGACAATATAAATCAGTGATATTCAAGAAATGAAGTGGACCTACAGAGTGAATAGACTTGAATAGAAAAGGATCTAGGCAAAGAAGAAAGACATGATTGGTTTGAAAGAAACAGGTGGCAGTAAGAGAGGATATGACTGGCTGAGGGACTAAAGAGAGAGGAGGCCATCTTTAAGTAAATGCAGGATTTTTCAAGTCATTTATCTGAACGGAAGCACCTTATAGTCGGTGCTGTAGAGGCCATGTGGCTGTGTTGTCGGGTCGTGACCACTCAAAACGTGTATGCGATATGTTAATCCGTGGCAAAGTATTTTCAAAACTGAATTACGGTGCAACAGCATATTAATAGTAACAAACATTTGCCGATTAAAGTAAATGTTCCTAACCACAAACCTGTGATCATTAGGAGCAAAGTCTATTGTTAGGTATAAGCTGTATTACATGTTTGGTACAAGCCTGGAATCTATAAAGTATTGAATAAACTGTCTCTAAAACCATATGTCAAGTTTGTGATAGTTATTTGTAGACTCATTAAGACAAACATTTAAGTGAAGTTACTATTAAAGTTTTCCATAAGAAATGGCAGCCATGATAACTTTTTGAATCTATGCTGTGTGAAACTAAGGAACTTCTTTCATGGTCAAAGTTTTATTGCGCTTTCAGTTAGCAGCAACAGCAGTTACAGAAAGTATAGACTCAGTTATAAAAGATAAGCAGTCACTGCAGCAGAATAACACAAAGTTGGGGATTCTTACACCACCATCAATAATATAGAGTGGACAGCATCAAACATGATCGCTACATAATCACTTATCATAGATAAAAACAGGAGGGCTGCAATCTAAACAAGCACAAAAGAATCAATTATAGCATCCTCAACAATTCTTTTTGCAATGAGAGCTATTAGAGTTTTCTCAGAAACTACACCAAGTAGTTACTACCTTACCAATATATCCTTGAAACCAGGCATTCACCTGCTCTCATACTCTGATGAAATACTACCGGCAAACTGATCACTTATTGTTTACATATTCATTCTCTGTATCAATGTAAGCTTCACAGATCTCTGTATGTTTATCCCATAATGGTCCTTTATTTATTGTATACAATTTAATTTTATATACCGTATATGCTTCCATTTGTTTGTTTTTCCTCTGCCAGTGATATTTATTCCATGTTGTACCCACCACTTATATTTGTGTGTATTAAGCCACTACACTGGGTTGGGGAAGTACAAAAGGCCTAGGTTCAAATACCATACCATGTGTCCCTGATGTTCCAGTTGAAGATTTTAGACTTTTATACACATACAGTTTTATATACATAACCTACACATTTTACAAACAGAACTACACTTGTCACACTCATCCCATGTTTCATGTTTAATTTACAGGTAGTAAAACATCCAATCCATCATCAAAATTGTGACAGGTCTAGCAAGCCATTAGGAGATGGGAACTTACTTTCTAATAAGCACAGCCTTGGAAAGAGGATGTGCTGTATGACCTGCAAAAAAGTGTAAACATTCAGTGAGGATAATAATAATCTTCATTCCATTACATGGAATCGGGTGCAGACCAACAGTAGCTGTTTGTAGTTCGTAGTTCTCTTCCATTTGAATCCCCCATTTTACATTATGTCATATGCCTAACATTTTACTGAATCCACTTTCCTATTGAGATGAACAGCAATGATCCCAATACACTACTGTGTGGCACTCCTATTTTCCATTTCACTTCCACTTGTACTGCATTTCCTGTCCCAGTATTTTGCACCCTAACTTTTAATTATTCCTCAAGTTACTTTTTTATCCACTTGTATCAATTTTGTTTTATTTACAAGCTTGTTTTGTTACTTATTCTGTCAAAAATCTTGAAGATATCCATCTTGAACTACCTTGTACATTAAATCCAAATTACCTACCACTTAATCCTTTAAATGAGACTCAGATGCATAACCCCTTCTAAACTTCTTCAATTTCTTGCAAACATGCCTGATATGGTTCCATATCAAGCAAGCCATCAATTTGCCTCACACTGAGCTCAAGCTATTTGGCCTTCAGTTTGTCTGCCTTATCTATATTTTCTTTAACTTCTTTCACATGTATAAACATAATTGCCTCAATAAATACTCTCCCCAACAGTTATTTGCATCTACCCTCAAAATCCTTTATGAATGAATCATTATCTTCCCATTTTGCTATTATTAATTTTATTGTTTAGTGGTTTTAAATGTTGCTATGGCCCTTATCTTTTCTAACTATAGGCCTACTCTTCTAATCTAACTATTCTCTTCTAATCATTATCTTTATCCACTTCTCTGTTATTATATGTTTGTTCTGAGCTGTTCTTTGTTTTTAATTTGAAATAAACATTTCTTTTCCACTCTTATTACCTCTTTGAACTGTAACCACTCTCTCCCAACTTTCTGATTACCTCCTTCCAGACACCTAAATTTTCTCTGAAATATATCAGTTCTGATGAAATATGTGCCTTTTTATAACTAGAGCTACAACATTCTTTAGTTTTCACTACTATTTACTAAATCCTGTTACATCTACGATAACCACTTCATGATATTCTTATTCCTTTGGCAACCCAAAACTAAAAGAGGAATCATCATGCTTATTCAATATAATGAAAGCTGGGTATACAGTAGAACTCCAATTATCAGAACTCCGATTATCCGAATCGCTGCGAAAAAGCTTCCTCTCTTTTACAAAAACCAACCCAAAGCTTGGGTGCCTGCAGCATTGTTTACAGAGTGGTACGGCGAAATTTTCATCCCTGAAGTGAAAAAGCACTAAAAATCTCTTGAAAAAGAAGGAAGTAAAATGTTTTTGGTTGTTTATAAATCACCAACTCATGCCACCGAAGAATTTTTGGAAAGAGGGAATGGTCAGTTTAAAACAACCTTTTTACCGCCAAACGTCACAAGCTTGTTGCAACCAATGGACCAGTCTGTTATCGAAGCCATGAAACGCCATTACAGATGGCAACTTTAGGGAAACTTTTGGTGGAGGGCTAACCACAAAACAATAAATTTGAAAGATTGCGCTTACATGGTGGCAGAAGCTTGGAGCTTGGTTAAGACAGTCACATTAAGATGTGCGTGGAACAAGTTGAAGGCATACCAATTGAAGAAGGAAAAGAAGTTAAAGGAAAAAGACGCTCAAGAAAAAGAAATGGGAGAAGATGTGGATGATGTGTCACTTGAAGAATTCAGAAACATTCTTTAGAAAATTCCTGGATGTTCAGAAGCTAGTGCTGTAGATATATATTCGTCAGACCGTGGGTATGAAAATCTAAATGATGATGAACTTATTGAAATTGTGAGAGAAAGAAGTGTCGAGGAAGAATTTGACCTTAATATCAAAGTTGAAGCAGACACGGGACCATCAGCGTTGATGTGAATGGAGCGTCAGTCCGAGTGTGACCACATGCAACTTCTCACTGTGAAGCGTTTACGCGACTAGGCTGCCCGAAAATGGATGAGTACAGTTAAATAGCTCACTTTGACCCAGATGTTCAGCAAGCAATGACTTATTTACAGTACAGTACACACATACTGTACCGTACTAATGTACAGCACTTGTAAGTACGCTTAACATGAAAAAGTGTTGCCTTTTCATTTAATTAATTAATTGCTGGTTTTCTCCCATTTTCAACAAACTTCCAATAATTAATTAAAATAGACCCTTTTTCGGAAAAATCCAACAACCCGAATTTCTGATTATCCGAATGGTGTCCAGTTCCAACTGATTCGGATTATTGGAGTTCTATTGTATTGGATCCAGAAAAACTCAGAAACTACTGCACAGATTTCGATGGAATTTTCACCATTTTAAATATTAGAATCTCAAATTAATTATTTGGTATGTCTTCTGCTTCAACATAACGCTGAAGCAGTAAGAGAAAATCTAAACATATTGCATGAAACATCAAAGACGAAATACCAACTAGAGGCATACATCGTACTTTGTAAAATAATAACCATATTAAATCATGTAATGTTTCCTTACTTAAATTTTGGGTTTTAGTTTTTAAAACCAACAAACGGCCATATGGAATGTGAAGAGAAAACTACATAAAATGGAAAATATGTAAGTTAATTTTAATAATATAAAGAAAAATTCTTTTGAAATTTTCTTTGCTTTATTAAGCTACTATGTCAGGCCACACAGCTACAATCTCTGATATTTGGAAGTGAAATTATATTCACTGTTGATAGTTAGTAATGCATTTCTGATGGGTTTTAACATGAAAGTGACTATTTAAAAACTTGAGTGCTGGCTTTTCCAGTATTTTTATAATTTATTGTTGAACAATTATGTCTTTATTAAGTTTTGTTTCCATTGCTGCACAGATTGATGTGGTTACTTTGATGAAAATTGGTACACATGTTCCTGATAAAATGGCTAAAAACACTGAAGAAATAAATCAACTCCATCTCTTTTCTTTTACACCATTATCTGTTTAAATACATATAGAAAATGGAGCAACTGACATGAAATTTGATTCACCAGTGCAGAAAACTGACCACTGTTATGAACTTCAATATTTACTGTGTTGGCAAACCAACCAAGATCATACCAGCCAATGCCAGGAAGTCTTCTAGTTAATAATATATTCAACATTCTTTGTTACATTGAGCTACAGTCTACCACTCGTGCAAAGCCTCCTTCCTTCACTAAGGCATTTGCAAAATCTTGCTCATAAGTATTAATACTTTATTTCTTTGATATGCAACACCTGGTAAAGTCTCCACTATTAATGGCCATCCTATGCTCACTTCTGAACACCAAATATTTCCAAAAATTTCTCATGAAGGACCAGAAATCGGTCATTCCATTTTCAACAGCAAACTGTAAATGATTTTATTAGCAGATAACTAGATATGTTTGTGAAAATTACCACAGAGCACAACAAGTAGCTGATATTATTAAGGAGCTGGATTTGAATTCATTGGAAGACAGGAGCAGAGTGAAGAGAGTGTTCGGAGATTGCAAGGTATGTATTGGTGATTAGGCTTCATAGGATTTTGGTGAAAAAATTAGGGGTGATGCATGAGAAAAGAGATTACTATGACCACAAGCTGGCTCTTGATTTCAGGTATAAGGAATAGGAAAATTTTCTTTTGAATGTAAGGGAGTGAGGGATAGGAATATGCTGCAAATGAAAAGTGCTGAAAAAATTAGCAAAAATACTGAATAAATTTAAAATTAAAACCTGAAAGGGACAATAGTAAGAGTATAGGGAAATCCCCACTCAAGGGATATAAGATAAAAATTAATAGGCAAAAGGAAAATGAAATTTGAAATAAAAAAAATGATTTTCCCTCCAAAATTTTCTGTTCTAATTCTATGGTACACTAGATAACTCTCAGCAAAAACCTTTAGTTTATTATTATTATTTATTTATTTAAAATTCAACTCATATAACTAAATTTGTTTTTTGCATCTCTTTCATTAAACTCCATTACTTTAAAAAAAAATTATCTCTATTACTTTGTTCGTTATTCACTAGTTGCTGCATTGAAATCATTTTGCCCATCTGCACCACATTTAATGTGAGTTCCCTGTGTGATCTTTACTGACTTCAGCTATTATTGTTGTTACTTATGTTCCTTCGTCCATGCATCTGTAACAAACCCTTTTGGTAATGTATGTTTTCATGCTGACCACAGCTGGGCTTTTCCTGCATCTAAACTGAAAGTGGACTCCTAAGAAGTAGATGTTAAGACCTCAGAAAGTACTCAATCCCTTATCTATATAGGTGTAAGTCATCATATACCCTTCTTCTATCCAAAGAGTAGCATAGCTGCCTCCACATTTAACTACCTCACAGCTGTTTACAACTGTAGCTAAACACAGTGAGTCAATAAATTTATCGACTTCACCTTGGTAAGCTGTGTTTCTTTCACAACACTCCCAAAATCTGACTCATTAATAGTACTGTCACTTTCCTATCCTCCTTATTGAAACCCATTTACCGAAATGGTGGTGTAACGGCTAGCGTTCTGGCCTCGCATTTGGGAGGACAGCAGCTCGAATCCCCGTCCAGGCATCCAGATTTGGGTTTACCATGGTTTTCCAAATCACACCAGGCAAATGCCAGGATGCTTCCTTAAAAAGGCCATGGCCGAATTCCTTCCCATTCCTTGCCCCCCCCCCCTCCTTTCCGGTTTTAGAGAGACTATATATATGCAGGGTGGGGCATTTAATATGTTTTCTGGAAACATTTCGGAAAGAAAGCATTTTAACAAACAATAACCTATATAAAAAATAATCGTACCGGTACAGTAGGGGGCTACAATTATGTGATATTGGTTTTTTCACAGGTGGCGCTGTTGTCATTACAACAAGGTCAACTTAATTCTTTTAAATGGGAACCCCTATATATATATATATTTTTTTTTTTTTTTGTTTTTTTTTTGAAGATTCCGATTCCTCATGAAAAAATAAAAATAGTTTGCTTAACTCACTTTTCTGTTAGCCCAACAGATGGCGCTGTAATAGCGAAAAATGAATATTCGCGTTTTTTGTGTATAATTTTAATTATTGTTTAAATAATTACATGTAATTTTCATTATGTAAACATGGAAGGTAATTTTAGAGGATAGTGACGAAATTGATTTTTTAAATGCTTTTTCTTACTTATTTGCAGCCATGTCTACAGCAGGTGCTCAAAAAGGTGACCATTTACTTCCAGACATTTTCTGACACTTTACAGAAATGATGCCTGAACAGCTCGAAGTGTGTCAGAAAATGTCTGGTAGTAAATGGTCACCTTTTTGAGCACCTGCTGTAGACATGGCTGCAAATAAGTAAGAAAAAGCATTTAAAAATCAATTTCGTCATTATCCTTTAAAATTACCTTCCATGTTTACAGAATGAAAATTACATGTAATTATTTAAACAATAATTAAAATTATACACAAAAAACGCGAATATTCATTTTTCGCGATTACAGCGCCATCTGTGAGGCTAACAGAAAAGTGAGTTAAGCAAACTATTTTTATTTTTTCATGAGGAATCGGAATCTTCAAAAAAAAAAAAAAAATAGGGGTTCCCATTTAAAAGAATTAAGTTGACCTTGTTGTAACGACAACAGTGCCACCTGTGAAAAATCCAATATCACATAATTGTAGCCCCCTACTGTACGATTATTTTTTATACAGGTTATTGTTTGTTAAAAGGCTTTCTTTCCGAAATATTTCCAGAAAACATATTAAATGCCCCACCCTGTATATATATATATATATATATAAAGAAACCCATTCAGATTAATCCTGTACACTTTATTACATGACACAACATTGCACCAGATTCTGCTACACCATAGCTACTGTATTTATTTATTTATTTTTTTATTTATCAATGTTGTTTCATGGATCCCTGCTGAGGAAAGACCTCTGGGATGTGAAACATGTCATGGTTAATACACATACATACAATATGATTCATTATCATAGTAAAAACAATTATGCATTTCAAAGACGAATAAAGAGAATAACAATAAACATTAATTTTTGCAACTGAATTTTGCAAAAGTCATATTGAATAAAATTAATTAATTTGTTCAAATTATTGAATGGTGTAGAAGGAGTTACCAATAAAATAATCTCTCAGTTTTTCTTTAAATATAGCTCTATTATCTGCAAACTGTTTTATACTCTTGGGAAGTGTATTAAACAGATGTATACCAGCATAATTAATGCCAGTGTAGTATGGGTCCCTCATTTTACATATCAAATACAGGAGTTGGAGAGGGTGCAAAAAAGGGCTACTAGATTTGTTTCTGGAAATTATCGCAGAATGCAATCAGTGACGGATATGATAAAGGAGCTGGAATGGGATTCATTGCAAGACAGGAGGTGGATGAGGAGGGTCATGGGAGTGTTCAGGGCATATACTGATGATGAGGCATGGAAAGATATTGCAATAGGTATGAAAAGTAGTACATGGAAGGGAAAAGATGACCATGACCACAAGCTGGCACTCAATTTCAGGCACAAGGGTGTGGGAAGATTCTCTTTTTTAGGTAAGGGTGTCAGGGATTGGAATGAGTTACCAAGAGAAATTATGAATAATTTACCTAAAAATTTGAAAGAATTTAAAGATAAAATTTGTAGATGGCAAATGTAGGTGCGTGCAGGATAGGGGGAATATGGGTGTGTAGGGAAAAAGTGCCACCGGAGCCTGTGCTCCATTGCAATTAAATAATAATAATAATAAGATGTTTGTATTTTGTGCAAGTTATTTCTGTTTCTTGTATTGAAATTGTGTACCTGTGAATTAGAAGTAAACAGGTTAAAATGATCTGTGACAAAGCGCATGAGAGAATATATATAACTAGACGACCCGTGCGAAAATTTTGCGAATGAAATGCGTTGAATAGTGAGGTTGAATATGATGTCACCAAAGCGTAGTCATTACTCTTCATACTCCTACTTTATTTATCGATTTTGGTTAGAAATCGAGTGAGATAAATGACTCAAAACACAAAAAACGTATTTTAGAAATATTGACATTTTTGCCCTTTAAGGGTCGAATTACGAAAAATTCGTTTCTTAAAATATAATGTTACCACGGCGGAGACCTCAGTCTTTAATAATATACCTCATTTATCTATGACGGTAAGATTTCAAGGGAGAAAAACAGCTCGTGACACAAAAATGCGTTGTAGAACCATTTATCCTTTTTCCCTTTAGGCGTTGATTTCCAAAAACGTCTTTCTCAAAATATGATTTTACCAAAGCTGAGACATTATTCTTCATAATCATACTTGATTTATCGATTTTGGATAGATATCCAGGGAGATAAATGACTCGAGATACAAAAAACCCTTTTTAGAAAAATTGACATTTTTGCCTTTTAGGGGTCGAATTACGAAAAATTCCTTTCTCAAATTATAATGTTACCACGGCAGAGACCTTATTCTTTAATATGATATCTCATTTATCTATATCGGTTAGATATTAAGTGAGATAAATCGCTCGTGACACAAAAATGTGTTATAGAAAAATTTATACTTTTTCCCTTTAAGGGTTAAATTCCAAAAACATTCTTTCTTAAAATATGATGTCACAAAGCTGAGACATTACTCCTCATAATCCTACTTCATTTATCGATTTTGGTTAGATATCCAGGTAGATAAATGGCTCGAGATACAAAAAACGCATTTTAGAAAAATTGACATTTTTGCCCTTTAAGGGTCGAATTACAAAAAATTCCTTTCTCAAATTATAATGTTACCACGGCGGAGCCCTTATTCTTTAATATGATATCTCATTTATCTATTTCGGTTAGATATTAAGTGAGATAAATCGCTCGTGACACAAAAATGTGTTATAGAAAAATTTATACTTTTTCCCTTTAAGGGTTAAATTCCAAAAACATTCTTTCTTAAAATATGATGTCACAAAGCTGAGACATTACTTCTCATAATCCTACTTCATTTATCGATTTTGGTTAGATATCCAGGGAGATAAATGGCTCGAGATACAAAAAACGCATTTTAGAAAAATTGACATTTTTGCCCTTTAAGGGTCGAATTACGAAAAATTCCTTTCTTAAAATATAATGTTACCACGGCGGAGACCTTAGTTTTTAATATGATTCCGCATTTATCTATATCGGTTAGATATTAAGGGAGATAACTCGCTCGTGTCACAAAAACGAATTGCAAAAATATTGATACTTTTGCCCTTTAAGGATCGAATTCAGAAACATTTCTGTCTTAATATATGACGTCACTAAAGCGGAGATCTTATACTTTAAAATAATTTTTCATTAAACCATTTCAGATAGGTATCCAGGGAGATAAATGACTCGTAACACAGAAAACAGCATTTTAGAAATATTAACATTTTCCCCCTTTAAGGGTAGAATTCCGAAAACTTCAGTTCTTAAAATATGATATGACCATAGTGAAGTCCATAAGCTTTAAAATGACACCTCATTCATTGATTTCGGTTACGTATGAAGGAAGATACAGTCTTGTGACAAAAAAATACCTTATAGAAATAATATATATGATGATGAGAAGTAATGTTAAGAATATTGAGTTTTTTAAAAAGTTGTCTGCAAGAAGTTCTTTGTTTTAACCTACACAACATCCTAATACCTCTTTTCCATGTGATGAAAACATTTTTTACTTTGTGAAGAGTTTCCCCAAAAATTATGCCATATGACATCACTGAATGAAAATATGAGGAGAACACCTGTTTTGTTAATTCTAGACCTGCTTTTAGAGAAAGTGTTCATATTGCAAAGGTGGCACTACTTAACTTCTTCAGTAGTGATGTGATATGTTCGTGCCAACAGAGATTCTTATATATTGTAATACCAAGGAATTTTATATTCTCTGTTTCTAATATAGTGTTATTTTTATAGGTTACTTTTAAATCTGACTGTGCATAATTTTTTGTTTTAAACCTAATATAATGTGTTTTTTTTTTTTTTTAAATTTACTTTTAATGAATTTGCCTTAAACCAATTTGCTACTTCACTAAGTACTTCATTTACATTAAATTCTAGATTGCTGTTTGATGTTTTTTCACAGTCAGGTTAGTGTCATCTGCAAATAAAAGACTCTTAACTTTGTAAATAAGTTTCCAGGAAGGTCACTGATGTACAACAAAAAGAGGAGGGGTTCTAGGACAGAACCTTGTGGAGTTCCATGTTTTATTTTCTCCCAGTCTGATGAAGCATCTTTACTTATTTTAGAATCAAAAATGGAAACTTTTTGCATTCGACTTTCCATGTATAATTTAAACCATTTACCTGCAGTTAGATAAATACCATAGTCTTCCATTTTCTTTAAAAGTAATTCATGATTTACACAGTCAAATGCTTTTCAAGATCACAAACTATTCCTACAGGGCTTATTTTATTATTCAATTCCTCAAATGTGTTAATTAAAAATGAATATATAGCCATTTCTGTAGATGATCCTTTTTGGAAACCAAATTGTGATTTAGTGAGGATATTATTTTGTGTAAAATTTTTCATTACTCTACAGTACATGACTTTTTCAAAAATCTTTGAGAATCCTGAAAGTTATGAAATGAGATGATAGTTGTCTACACATGTTGCTTCTCCTTTTTTAAACAGCAGTTTTACAATTGCATATTTTAGTGTATTTCAAAACACACCTTGCATTAAAGATTCATTACAAATGTGGGCAAGTACATGATTGATACAATCTGAACATCTTTTCAGTAATTTGTTTGAAATAATGTCATAGCTGGAAGAATTTTTTGGTTTTAATTGTTTCATGAGTTTATTTATTTCTGAAACTGTTACTGGTCGCAATTGCATTTCCACAATTCTATTTGGGAAAGCAGTCTGAAGAAGCCTTAGGGCAATATGTGGGGATTGATTTTCTATGCCTAATTTCTCTATAACTGAAGTAAAATGTTTGATAAATATTTCACAAACTTCCCCTACTTCACTATGAACAGACTGATTTTGTTCTATTTTTATGTCTTTAGAGTGATTTACAGATTTTACTGTTTCAGTTTTTATTATATTCCAAATAGTTTTCATCTTATTGCCTGAATTCTCTATTTTCTCTCATATATACCTGCTCTTGGTTTTTCTTATTACATTTCTTAGTATTTTAGAATAAAGTTGATAGTGAGCTTTCAGTGTATAGTTATCTGATTCTCACATTTTTAAGAACAGGTCCCTTTTTGTTTTACAAGATACTCTATTACCCTTTGTTATCTATCCCTTACCCAGTTCATTGTTTGGAGGATTGACAACTTTCCTTTTTTGAAACTTCCTTCAAAAAGTGTTAGAAGTATATTGAAAAAGGAATCAAATTTTTCATTAACACCCTGTGCATTGTACATTTCTGACCATTTTTCATTACTTAAGGAATCTATGAAATATTTTTTATTGTTTTCATTAATATTTCTTCTATATATCCAGCATTTCTTTATCTGTTTAATAGTGTTTCTGGTTTTGATACATAACAGCTGTGCATCATGATCTGAGATACCATTTATTAATGGAAGTATGTTGTAATTACTGTACTGAGAAATATCCATAAAAAAATTATCAATTACAGTCTGCTATTATTTTGTATTCTAATAGGGAAATTTACAAGTGCCTTTAAGTTAAAAGACAACATCAAGGCTTCCATATCTAGCCTCTCATTGCTGTGATTGAGAAAGACAACATTAAAATCTCCACATAAAACTATTTGTTTGTTATTTTTGAAAAATAGTAGCAAAGACTCTAACTGAGATATAAAGAGTCTAAAATTTCCAGACGGGGCCCTGTAAATTGCTATTACTATGAGCTCTTCCTTATCAAATGTTCGTTTAGTAATGCAGCATTCAAAGTGTTGTGCTATACAATATTTACTTACACCTACACTGTTGCATTGAATATTATTTTTAACAAAAATGGTAACTCCCCCTTTCTCCATTTTACATCTACAGAAATGAGAACTTAGTTTATAATTTGAGATGGACAGCTGAGATGTTCCTGTGTCAGACAAATGATGTTCAGATATTCACAAAACATCTACATTGAAATTTCTGGAATTTTGAATCTCTTCTAGGCATAAGGTAATGTCATCAGTTTTACTAAAAATTCTCCTTATACTTTGATGGAGAATATTGGTCTGAACACTTTGATTCAATGAATTTCTAATTTCAATAAGTTTTGATTAGGAGAGACGTTAATTTCTTTTAGACATCTTAATACATTTATTTTATTTACCCTAAAAAAGGCTGTGACTTGACTCCACTTATAACAGGAATACTTCTTTCACTCTCCTGGCACCCCTGATCTCATGAGCAATAAGAAGCAAAAGCTTCCTTTTACCTCTCAAATTCAGATGGTGCCCATGGCAAGTATAACTGTCCCTACCAATGCAGGTCACTTCTATCAAACCAGTGTGTAAATTTGCTGGCTACCAGAAGACCCTTTCCAACGTTTCATTTGTATGCCTAATGTTTTACGGCATCCAGGGTTTATTATAACGCTCAAGCTAACCCATAAATCCCACAATCGTCTGGCGAGTGTTCCTGCAAATGTGAGCAATGACTTCCTCAATTGAATAATTGAGGTCCTTATCAAGACTATTTCCTGGTCCCCCTACAATTACAATACAATCCTCCTTTGAGAAATCTTTCCCTAAGCCTTCCACATTTGCTACAACACTTCCAAGATCTGCATTTGATTTGAAAATACTCCAGACTTTATAATCAGGCCCCAAGTCAGACTGAACAATCTTACTGATTCCCCTCCCATGACTGCTTCCAAGTAACAGTAACTTCCTACGTTTAGATGCCCCCTGAAAAGTTCTCCCTTTTACTTTACATGATCCCAGATTGTTCAGTCCAACTTTACGGTCCTCAAAGTCACCATCTAGATCCTCCAATGGCCGAAACACATTGGATGTCTCCAGTGGGAAACCATAAGACAGATAGCATTTCCTACCTCTTCTGCCAGAACTGACTTCCTTCCACTCACTGTTCTGCCTAAGCCTAAGAACTGAGTTTTCTGCCTTCATGGCCTTTAAATCCCTCTCTGCAGATGCCAGATCTGACTGGAGCTTCAGAATCCGCTGCTCCTGATCCTTAATTCTGCAGGAGTGGCAGTTCCAGGTAATGCTGTCACAAGAGTCACTGTTAGTAACATCGCTGCACCCCCAGTGAAACCAACACCCACAGTCCTGGCACGTCACTCCTTCTCTTACCGGCCTTCGGCAATTTCCACACTTAGTGTCCATTATGATGCTTTCAGAAAAACTTAATAACTAAGGAGAGTAAAAACTTTAAAACGTTTGCTTTTTAAACTACTTTAAAAAACCTAAGAACTTAGTAGAAAAAAAATTTAAAACATTTACTTTTAATTAACTACTTGTGTTTCAGTTGCCAAAGAAAAGTAAAAGTAGGATCCTAAGAAAAATGCTAAACAAATACTATGTAAATCACTTGAAACTTTTCCGAAATGTGAGTTAAAACACTTATCAACTACAAGACTTAGAATAAAAACAAAAAATGATAGCAAAAGAACTTTTTAAACAATTAAAATGAAATTTGACACCCTAGAACTCTGATTTTGACCTAACCTCAAATGTAAACAAATAAAATTTGTTTACACTACACTGAATTTCTATTTAAAAAAATGGTCCACAGTCACTTAATAACTTTACAATTTACTGCAAAACAAAACTAATGCAGTCAAAACAAACTTACTATGAAATTCTGTTACGCTAAAACAAGAATATTCAAAACTTGTAACCGTCATTGAGTTGCTAACGCAACTCATCCAGACAGACTCACGAAGATCAGTGAGCCCAGCAATCCACGTGGCAGGCGCTTGCAACTTATGACACACCAAAGCAGGAAAAATCAACCATGCCAGTCGAGGCAGAGACAGTCTGCTGAGAACAGCTACTATACCTGATGAAGACAGTAGAGTCAGCTGTCGAAACGTTGTGTTTTTACACCATCATCCGGCTGGACACCTGAGAAGATTTTGTTGTAGAGTAGTTGTAGTTACAATGCATTACCTATTGCAACTGTTTCATTTATAATATATTTATTATTCTGCTTTTGAAACAGAGCTTGGTAATTTAACAGAGATGCAAAAACCACAAATACTTAAGGTGGTAGAATTTTGGTTAAGAGGAGAATGGCTATAGAGTGCATCTGCGACATAGGCAGAGGTGATGGAGGATTAATCATACTGGTTATCAAAGAGAAAAATGTTTATCTGTAGGCCATACATGGTAGTCAGGAGTTACTGAGGGTTGATTTCTGGGAAGGAGATGATGGGGGATTAAAGTAAAGATACAAGTCTCAGTTACACATCATAGAGAAAGAATAATTTTAATATTATTTAATTGCAATGGAAGATATCCTCAAGTTGCAATTTTTCCATTTTTTTACTTCTTGTTTTTTATTTTCAATTGTTTAAGTGAAGTTTCCTCTCCCACCCTCCTTCGCAAATATTAATTTTAAATTCTTAAAGTATATTTAGTAAATTGTTCAGAAATTCCCTTGGTAATATATTCCAATCACTCACTCCCTAACTTACACTTACTTATTCTTGAAAGCAAATTCCAGTTTGTGGTCAAGACCATCTTTATCCATTTATGTTCTTCTCATGATTCTTCCACCAATTTCATTCCAACTATAATCACAGATGTGCACCTTTTTAACTTCCAGTACTCTCTTCACCATCCCTCTATCTTTCAATTACTATTGAAGCAGTTCCTTTATTGTATCAGTAACTGATTGTGTTGTGTAGTAATTCTCACAAACTAATCTTACTGCTCTTTGTTTCACCACCTCAAACTTCTCCTACTACACCACTGTTTTAAGCAATGGTCTGACCAAAGTTTTGTAACCAATTTCAATCAATTCTATGGTACATCCCCATACCACCTTATACAATAAACGAAGGATTTCAAAACCTGCTACCTGCCAAATTTTTCCATTCCAAACTGACTAATCCAATTATTGTGATATAAATGGATTATTTTGTAATAAAAATAAAACATTTTTAGTAAAAGTTGATCTTAATATTTGTAATCATAATACTAGCATAGATAATTTGTACATGTAACTGTTGAACAAAATATTTAAGAAATAATTGAAGATAAGTTCCTAGGGATACCGGTATATGTTAACAAGTTCCTATCTTAAAAGGTACATGTAGACTTTGCTTCTTAAAATGAGCATAAGGGAAATTTTTAATCAACTAGTTAACTAAGTTTTTAAATAGCAGTGTTCTAAAAATGTATATTATGGAATAATTTTTTTCCACATATCCTATAATTATGATACTGAAGTTTTGGGATCTAGTTTCCATATGTATATAAATCAATTGTTACTGCTGCATTAGTGGTGTATTAGAATAATAGACAAGCTAGATAGGAATGCATTTTGCAAAAAAATTAGATATTATAATATTTTCATTATATATAGAGGGTATTTAAATTTAATTTAATTGCAATGGAGCACACGCTCCGGTGGCAATTTCCCTACTCACCCAACTTCCCACTATCTTTCACTCACCTAAATTTGTCCTCTACAAATTTTAACTTTAAATTCTTTTAACATTTTCGGTAGGTTATTCATCATTCCCCTTGGTAACTCATTCCAATCCCTGACGCCCTTAACTGATTCAATTTAATTCAAACTTTAATAACACTAATAGGGAAATTCATGAATGTGTCACTCAAATCAAGTCTTATTTACATATTAAAAAATATATTTCTAAGGCAGCAGATAAGACTCCCTACAAAATTCAAATGAGGCTATACAACAAGCTTCCGTCTCATCTTAAATTCTTGAAAAGTAATGAATTTAAAAATAGAATAAAATATTATGCATGTAATAAAGCCTTATAAAACTTGATGAATTGTGACTTGTATATGAATGCTCTTTGTTTAGTAACTTATCTACTGTATTTCCACTATATTTATAACATAATTTAGTTAATATGGCAATGTAACTATATTGGCAATAAACTATGTTTATTTAATAACAGAGAATAAAGTATGGAAGCAACATTATTATCTGGATGAGGATACTAAAGAGGTTGGTAAGATGAAAAAAAAAAAAAAAAAAAAACCCAGAGTTACAAGGCAGCAATAAACTAGGGCACACTAGATACAACTAGACAAGGAATCAATATAATCAAAGAGACAAGGTAAACATGAATATAAGTTATGATTGCAGGAGACCTATGTATGATTTCATATACAAAGGCAATATTACAAAACTGAGGGGATGGGAATGTATTCAGACAACTGAAGATAAGGAGATGGAGAAGAAGCTAATGAGAATTTGAAAATTGCGAAGATATTATGTATTTGTTTTAATAAGGCCATTAAGTAATATCATACAAGCAGTGGCGTAGCTAGGTCAATAAGGGCCCCGGTGCAAAAATTTATTTTGGGCCCTCAGGCCAGATGAGCGACCTTTTTTTGCTTTGTGTTGCTGGTAAGGGCCCCCTGAGCTGAGGATGGGACCCTTGATTTGTGGGCCCCCTGAGCAGTGGTTGGGGCCCCCCTGAGCAGTGAGAGGGCCCTTAGTGAGGGACTTCCTGTGTCTCAGAGGCCCCCTTAGAGGCCCCCAGAGGTATGCTTGGGGGCCTTTTGAGCGTAGGGGCCCCGGTGCACTGCACCGCCTAGCCCCATAGTAGCTACGCCCCTGCATACAAGGTTTGGAGCATATAAATCGGAGGAGAAGCTTCTCCATGTAAATATAAAAAATCAGGCTAAACAATTTTTAAAAAGTTCTTGTGCGTATTAAGAAAGCTAAAAAAAGCTTATAAGGGGCTTGTGCAGGTAAGACAGATAAAAACAATATTATTCAGACTGAGTCTGAAAACAGGTAAATTAATGAAGAGTTTGATTTTTAATAATGTCAGAAATTTCTGAATAGCATCTCAGTTCGAGAGATTTTGGATAAAATATACAATAGAGGCCAAGTTGATCTGAAGCATTACATCTTTCTGGAGCATATTACAAAATCTTATACGTATATACAAAAATAAGTTTCTGTGTCCCTATATTTCACTCTTCAGCCATCACTACCTAGCACTGATCACTGATGTTGTATGTAGAAGGAGCATGGAGTTTCCCATCGTGCACAATATTGGCCGAATTCCAGTAGGTAAAAAGGTGTGGCACATATGGTGGTTTAAAGTAGTTGATCTGTGACATTTTCATATTTTGACTAAAGACATTTGTGTTCCTATATTTCTTTTTGCTGCCACAACTACACAGTGCAAACCAGTAGCATCTCTGTGTGGTAGTAGCTTTGAATCTCCCATTGTTCACTATGGTTGTTGCATGTCGGTAGCTATGAGAGTGTGGGATATTTGGTGATTGAAAGTGATCAAGCTGGGAAAATTTCATATTTTGACTGAAGATGCATGTGTCACTATATTTCACTATTCAGCCACAAGTACCCAGCACAAACCATTGGTGTTTGTGTGTGGTAGTAGAACGGAGTCACCCATCATGCACGACTTTGGCCGAATGTTGGTAGCTGTGGAAGTTATGGTGATTGAATGTGGTCAATAAGGGACATTTTTGCATTTCAACCAAAGACATGTGTCCATATATTTCTTTTTACTGCCTCAAATACATAGTGCAGACCACTGGTGTTTGTGGGTGGTAGAGGCCTCGAGTCTCCCATCTTGCACTATGGTAGCAGGGCCGCATTTAAGCATAGACTGCTTAGGCTGTAGCATAGGAGTCCGCACTACTAAGGGGGACCCACACCAAAAAGGGGGCACCCTCACCACAGCTGTAGGGCCCCCCACCTAGGACAGTAGTAGAGCTAAAAAGGTCGCGCACAAATTGTTACACCACTGCCAACTGCCCACAGAGGCCCGCACCACATGTATAGCCTTACAAACACGAATGAAGTCATGGGCATCAGCTAGTATTTAAATATTTAAATAAGGTGAAAACTATTGGAGTAGAAAAAACAGTTACTCATCACCTCCCTATTATAGTATGTAGGTTCTAAACATTATTATTTAATCAATCTTTCTTCCCACATTCTTATGATAATCTCTTTGAAACATTCCCACTTTCTATTCATTCTACTGGAGCTCTTCTACCACATACTGAACTTTCCAAGAAATCTCCCTTCAGTTCTGAAATTTCTTCTTTTTTATAACCCTATTTATAACCACTTTCTGTTTAGTCAAATCCTCTTTTAACCATCAGAACTGTATCGTGATCATTGATTCCTTCTGTAACATGGATCCTTATAAAGTAATCATCAGATATTATTTGGAAGAATTCCAATAAGATATGACATTCCACACGTATAACCTTCCTTCCTTAAGAAAGGTAATTGAAAATATCTGCTTTCTTCTGCTGTTAATCTTATTTCCTTCCAAGTACACACTTCATAAATTTTAGTCCCCACGTATAAAACTAGCCACCACCCAAATTTGAAAAATAAATATGCATTTCACTTCTTCCCTAGGACCTCCTCTTGATCACTTTTGTCTTGCAGTATAGTAAGCAGTCAATTCAGTGGCGTAGCTAGGGGGGGGCGGTGGGGGCGGTCCGCCCCGGGTGTCACCCGTTTGGGGGTGACACCCGCATTTCGAAAATAGTAATCGAAATTAGTGTGATACAATATATATATATATATATATATGATAGACTTCTTTTATCCTTTGGTGTCGAAACACGTCTACCTTTAATGTTCTGAATATTTCTTTTTAAGTTGATCTATCGCTTTTTCAAATACGATCCAGTACAGTAGAGTATAATAATATTATTGGCTACACCGCGCGCTTAAACAATAGAGCATCGCTCTGTTGCTCCAATAATCACACGAACTCGTTGTGCTTGCCGTCTGTCACAGTTGTTTGGTTTGTTACGAGCGGTGGTGGATATAATGTAAGTTTTCTTGTATTAAGAGAGGCAGTTTTAAAATTAAAGGATATATCTAAAATTGTTAAAATCATGGTAATTAGGCAGTTAAATTGTAATTCCTCGAAATTATTTAAAGAAAATTGTTAGATTTTCCTTTGAAAATGAAAAAAAGCAACCAAGAATAGTCTACTCTTCAAAATTGTTTTGCTTTTTTAGAATTCTATTAGCTAAGATTCACAAGTGACTTGAAGTATTTTCTAGTAATTTTGAATTTATCATCTGACAGATTCGAATTGAGTACATTTTGAGTTATCCGATATACACTCTGCGTACCTTCCTTTGTCGAAAGTGCACCTATACTCGACATGAAATCGTATCATGTTCGAATTTATGCAAATAAAATGATTCGGAAAACTGCATTAAACTAGCAATACGGTCAGGTTTCAAGTCAGTCCGGACGAGTCCAAGTGTTATCGTCTGTCGGTAATCAGTTTTTGTAGGGCATCTGTTTAAAACAGTCGGAACCGCGTATCTTGATAGCGAAATCGTAACATTAGTAAGGGGACATCCATAAATTACGTGAGGTGTTTTTCCGGATTTTCGGACCCCCCCCCCCCCATCTGGTGAGATTTCGTGAGATCTGGTACCATCAGAACCCCCCCCCCCCCCCTTCGGATCGTTTTTTTTTTTTTTAGCTCTACAGTCCAACACAATTTTAAAAAATCTCACGTGAGAATTGGTGAGATTTCGCTGGACCCCGCCCCTATTTCACCTCACGTAATTTATGGATGCCCCCTAAGCACTTTAACTCTAGGTTCATGTAAGTTTGATATGCTTTCTACTGATTGAGAATATAACAAATATGATCGCGATCAAATAAATAAGCGTATGATTCTCTAAGAATTTTCCATCATAAATTTACAGAAGATTTCTTTGTCTAATACACGTACCTACATTCTTATGGGTTCCTTAAATCGACAGGGATGTCGAACTTCTGTTCCTGAACAAAAATTGAGCTTTAATCATAAACTGAACTAACATTCGAGCCGTTTACATCTTTATTTATACGCTACTGAGCGGTGCTAGAAAACTAAAATTTACACATGCAGATGGGCTTCGATACATATCATATTTAGGAGTCTGTAGCTACTTATTTCTTAGGCAGGTAGTAAAATACTTCACTTATTAAGTACTTCATGTAAAGGCGGCAGATATCTCAAAGGCGTGTTCTTTTATTACCTGACCGTTGTTTTTTTATTTTTAAATTACGTTTTAATTATGATTTTATATTTTATTTATTCATCTATTTTTATGAAGGAACTTAATGTAGAGTTGCTTCTCTGACTATACAGTATCCCCCAGGGTCTCAAAACTTGTGGGACCCGGATCCTGGGTTTGCTCCAATGGGACCCCTTTGGGTCTGGAATTGCTTCTACTTGGATCAAGCCACTTCTGTTAACTTTCCTCTCAATATGGCCCTCCAAATACCGAGGTTGTGAAGTCATTTGAATACAGCCTATGTTGACGTTTCAATAACAAATGGGTAGTTTTCGACTTTTTTTAAATTTATAGCGAAATCTTATGGTCGCCATATAGTTACACTGGCGGAAATTAAAATCACAACACGCATACATGAATGGTAGAATTTTAGGAAACTCTGAAAATATATCCAGGGCCGTACCTAAAAGAAATAATAACAAATGGAAATGGATCATGCTAAGTATTACCTTTACAGTTGTCAGTGAGAAATGCGCCCAACTTGAGCACCAATACATTCGTGGATCCTTGCCGGCATTGACACAACAAGTGTTCGGATGTCTTCTTGGTGTATGTCTCACTACGCGTGCAAGTCTTTTGCAGTAAGTTGTTGCACAGTTTGTGCTGGGTGACCATGTGATCTAATGTGTCTACTTCTGGTATCCTAGAAATGCTCTATTTGGGACAAATCTGGGAACCGTGCTGTCCATATTGTGATCGAAACTCCTTGCAAGGCTTGTGTGATGATGGCCGCAGTATGAGGACGGGCACTGTCTTTTTGGAAAATACGATTCGGATGTTGAACATGTAGGGTACCACAATAAGATGCAGTACCCCGTTCACATAGTGATGGGCTGTCATTGCCTTCAACAACAGCCGACTCAGTCATGCTATCGAAACTGATTGCCACCAAAACATGACACCGGTGACGGCACTTGCGTGAGGTTCTGAAATCACAGCAGATAAGCTGTTCCTCCACTACACCTGCGAACATGTCATCGATTATCACTTTGCCATAGACAGAATCGAGACTCGTCTCTAAACACAAATGTACGCCATTCACATGTCCATTTGTGTTTCGCATTATACCAGGGTAGATGATGATGGAAATGAAATTAGATTAATGGGACACAATGCACAGGGCCAGAGAATGTAACCCAGCTTCAAGCAATAGTTTACAATCATCCGGGGAGGGGCGGAGGCGGGGTGTGACTATGTATAACCACTACTTGGATCTGGCCTGCAGTCAACCATCTGCCAGCAACAGCCACCCACACCATTTTGGCAGTCTCACGTGCTGTTATCCATCTGTATGGACCTGTGCATGCTCTAGGAGTATTAGAGCTTTTTTTCATCACTGTGTAACAAGTCTGTTTACTGACATTGCACTGCGGCAAATCGTTCTGGAGATTTCACTATATGATGCACCCTTTCAAAACATCGTCAATTCTCCGACCTCTCTGATTGTTAGACATTTGGGTGTAGAGAGTTGTCACTCTTCGCCTTGGCATACTTAGACAACAAAAACTTGTGGGCAACCACTTGTCATGTGACACCACACTGTTCGCCACTAATACGCTAAAAAAATGGCAATTTACATAATATATAGCATCGTAATTCTCACATTATTACATGTAAAACTTTTAATGTTTAAATCATTTAAACTCTTCATGCGGGCATATTTGGGGCCAAATTTCATTCGTTTATCACAACACCGTCTGGGTGCTGGGATTTTAATTTGCACCAGTTTGTGTATCAGTTGCTAAGTGTAAAGGTCGAACGGCACTTTGCCAATACTGGCCTGTACCCTAACCGCAACGACAGCCGGCCGAGTGACGGCTCGCCCCCTCGCGTCCAAACTTTTCCATAGCTCACCCGTGTTCCTACCTGGTCTTTATTATCCTTCAACGTTTACAAGTGATTGTTTCAGGGAATAAATGTTGGGGATGACAAGTAGGTTTGACACCCTACTTTATTATAGAGTAATGTACTTTATCTGCATAGTTTTGGTACGAATGTACATTAAAATACTTTTTTATCTGACTCACGTAATCACCTAACTGGTTGATATTTTATGTACAAAATAGTATCCCAGCGCAGTATTAACAATATCAACGCAATCTCAATGAAATGTCAATCACTCGCACTTGACATGTTTGTTTCGTCTGAGGTTCTTTTCGATTCACTTAATACTTTTTGTTAGTGAAGAACGAGATTATAACATATTTTAATTTAAATATAAGTCGTAAAGATTTTGTATAGTAAAAATAATAATTTCATGTTATCTCAATGTTCTAGTCACAGAGTTTCTTATTTGGAAACTCGCAGTGCACCTATATCGTAGTCACATAACTTGAAAAGAAGACCTACAGATTAAAGTGAAGTTCAAACCACCGAGCGTCCTTCGCATTAAAAGATAAAAGCTTTGCCATTGGTAAAAGTCAATTTTAAGGCACGCAAAAATTATAGTCGAGACCGGGATTTGAACCCGGACCTACAGTTTTCAAATCACACGCAGTAATCATTTGAGTCACCAGTCCGAATATAGGTGTGATGAAAAATAAGTTTTCAAACATGATAAAATAAACATATTCTTTTTCTATACCATATATTTTTGTTATCAAAAGACACGAATCCACTTTTATGTGTTTGAATACATATTTTTCAGTACTTCTAGATTAGTCTTGTGTCTGGTTACGGCGTGCGATTCGGGTGTGGGAGGTTCGGTTACAAATGCGGATTTCGGCTGCAATTTTTGTGGGTCGTAAAATTGGTCTTCAAACTCTGGCAAAGCTCTGATTTTTTTAATGCGAAGATGCTAGGACTAAGGATTGCAATCCCGCAGTGTTTCCAATCCCGCGGGATCCGTGCGGGATTGGTACAAACAGTTTTTTAACGCATATATTTGAAACATAGTCACTTAAAACGTTAATAAATTAAATAATAATTAAATTAATAAATAGTTTTTAATGTTAAATGATAAAAATTAACAGTTAACAATATTTTGATTCACAAAATGACATTAAAACTTTTTAGCGTGTCTTAAGCGTATTTCGAGTTTTTACATATTTGTTTATTAATCTAAACCAATTTTTAAATAAATAATAAAAATGGAAAATATTGTGTCCTAGGTCATATTATGTGCCTTACAATACATCACATAAGTTTAAAAATATGGTTTGCTTAATGGCAAAGTTACCAGAGTTTTTTTTTTTTTTTTTAAAATAAACGTTCCATAACAGAGAGAAAAGCATTCCGTTTCACAAAGTGAAGTGAATATACTCTGTTAAGCTGTAGACTTGGCTCACAACAAGATCTCATAACTTTTTGTCACTGCACAAGCACGAGACTTGGCCTTCTTTTTTGCGTGATCCATTATTATATCTTCCGATTCCTTGATTGATGTTACAGTTGATTCAATGTAATTAAAAGAAACTACTCACCAACTCGTAAGCTGTCAAGTATTTCTGATTTACTTGTGTGGCGCAACGACGTGTTTAGAGTGGAAATTATTATTTTTTAGTAAGAAAGGAGACTTTCTCTGCGAATGATTGCAGTGAAGTCCTCATAGGTTGTATCTCCGGATTTCATTGCAAACACACGAAATTACACACTTCAGGAAGACGGCGGAGGCAGCCGTCGAAGTATGGTGTTCCTACAAAACAATTCGTCGATACACCCGTGAAAATTTCATTATAACTTTTTTTACCTTTAGTCGAAATAATAACAAGGAGAAGAGGGATTATTCGAAAGCCTGAGCGGCACATGTAAGCAGGTGGCTTTCGTCAAAGAAACGCATTGAGGCAGCGGCCAAAACAACAATAATTCAAAGCATATACAATTTCCTTTTGATAGGTGTTAAATAAATAGGTACGCGATCGTTAAAATTACGATAACATTAGTTTCATATCAACGAATAATCAAATTTTCAGCATCAAATTATGAAATTTTCACAATTACTTTATCTGCAAATACAGAAAATGGGAATAATGAAACCGTGAATAAAAAGGTGTAACCGTGTAGCTCAGATAACGTATGCGAAACTTAAAAAAATAATTATATAGTTAGAAAATCGTACTAAATACGCACCATAACTCAAATTACAGAAATGTGTACTCGAAACAAACGTAAGTTTTGATGAAGTGTATTGAAAAGTGTATTTATTTACTTACCAATGACGAAGGCTGACAAAAACAAAAGCTTGTTCACATGAGTCAAATGCCAACTGGAAGGGTACAGGCAAACAGTGCAAAATATCCGACAGAGACCGAGTGGGACATCCAGTCACACAGACTGACACGCGTTTCCGCCGGATTTTGTGGATTGCGGATCCGCTTAATTTTGTGCGGGATCCGCCAGACTGCCTAATGATGCGGGATCCCGCTTTGCTGGATTGCAATCCCTAGCTAGGTCTCTTCTTACATTTCACGAACATCTGATGAACATGGATGAAAAAAATACTTTTTTTAAGGTAAATAATAACATGAAAACAACATTCAGTCGTAAGGGAAGGTAAATTTCCAAACTCTCTCGATGCGCTTCTCCACATCTAGCAGGCCGATACTGATCCGCACCGTCAAAACATAAACCAATCCAATGACGGCCGAGTGTCGGACTGAGACCCGATCTTCAGAGGCCTCTCTAAAACCACTTTCGATCACCGGTGAGCAACACGTGGCTAAAATCTTGCCATATTGACTATTGAACATGAAGTAACTAAAATTGATAATTTTGAAGATGTGATTTACGAGTTTGCAGCTGTTACAGGTAAAAAGAGAAGATTGTTTCTAGTTTATTGTTTTTTTTAAATGAAGTTAATATTACAATTTTATTAACTATAATTTTTAATAACAATAAATGTTTATTTAATTATATTTTATTAATATGATATTTTACACTTACAACATATTATATTTTACTTAATTTTGAATTTAAATTTTTCGAGGGGTGACACATCGATATCCGCCCCGGGTGTCACCCACGCTAGCTACGCCACTGAGTCAATTATCTTAATATTTCTTTCATATCTACTCAGAGATCAACGCCTGTAACATATGAAGTATATGAATAACAGTGAACTAGAGTAGCCTTTTTCTATCTAATTTAATTGCAATGGAGTGCATACTCCAGTGGCAATTTCCCTACACACCCATCTTCCACCTCTTTCCTGCACCCTCCTACCTTTGACCACTACAAATATCAGCTTTTAATTCTTTCAACGTTTTTATAAATTATTCATCATTTCTCTTGGTAATTTATTTTCAAATCCCTGACAACAGTACCTAAAAAATAAAATCTTTTGAGTATCAAATACAGGAGTTGGTGAGGGTGCAGAAAGGGCTGCTAGATTTGTTTCTGGAAATTATCGCAGAAAGCAGTCAGTAAGAAATATGATAACACAATATTTCGTGTCAGGTACGGTGAAACTTGGCATTTTGAGAAAATTCCGCTAAAAAGCTTTAGCCATCTCGCCTGCTTTTGTGTGGAGCTTGTCGCCAAGGATTGTAAAACTATTTAGGCGGTGACCTCTAGATGGTCTGCAGACTGCTGTCCAAGGAAATCTTCTGTCACAAGCCATTATCTCCCTTCATACCTAACTGAAATCAATGAATGAGGTGTCTTATTAAAGCTTATGGTCTCCACCTTGGTCAAATCATATTTAAGAAAGGACTTTTTTTCAGAATTCAACCCCCTAAAGGACAAAAATATCAATATTTCTAAAATGCTTTTTTTTTTTGTGTTACGAGTCATTTATCTCCCTGGACACCTATCTGAAATCATTTAATGAAGTATCATTTTAAAGATAATGATCTCCGCTTTGGTGATATCATATACAGAGATAGGAATTTTTCGAAATTCGGCTCTTAAAGGAAAAAAGCATCAATATTTCTTCAATGTGTTTTTGTGTCATGAGCCATTTATCTCCCTTCATATCTAACCGATATAGATAAATGAAGTATCATATTAAAGAGTAGGCTAAGGTCTGCGCCGTGGTAAAATTAAATTAGAAGAAACTAATTTTTCTTAATTCAACCCTTAAAGGGCAAGAATGTCAATATTTTTAACATGCTCTTTTTGTGTCTCGAGCCATTTATCTCCCTGGATATCTAACCTAAATCGATAAATGAAGTTGGATTATGTAGAGTAATGTCTCGGATTTGATGACATCATATATTAAGGAAGAATTTTTTTTTGGAATTCAATCTTTAAAGGGAAAAATTATCATTGGTTTTATAACGCATTTTTGTGTCACGAGAAATTTATCTCCCTGCATACCTAACTGATGTATATAAATGAGGTATCATATTAAAGAGTAAGGTCTCCGCCGTGGTAACATTATATTTTAAGATTGGTATTTTTTGTAATTCAGCCCTTAAAGGGCAAAAATGTCAATATTTCTAAAAATGTGTCTTCTTGGATATAAGTAACGAAAACCGATAAATGAAGTATGATTATGAAGATTAGTGTCTCAGGTTTGGTGGCATTATTACTAAGAAAGAATTTTTTTATTTAAATTGAACCTTTAAAGTGAAAAAGTATTAATGGTTCTTCAATGAATGTTTGTATCACGAGCCATTTATCTCCCTTCATATCTAACCGATATAGATAAATGAGGTATCATATTAAATTAGTAAGGTCTCCGCCATGGTAAACTCATATTTTAAGAAAGGTAATTTTTCGTAATTCGATCCTTGAAGAGCAAAAATGTCAATATTTCTAAAATTCGTTTTTGTGTCTAGAGTCATTTATCTGCCTTGATAATTACATAAAATTGATAAACGAGGTATTATTTTAAAGACTGAGGTCTTCGTAAGGTGTTCGGTTGGTTACATCATATTTTAAGAAACGAATTTTTCAAAATTCGACCCTTAAAGGGCGAAAGTATTAATATTTCTACAACGCATTTTTCCGTCACGAGTCAATTACCTCCATTGATATCTAACCGAAATCGATAAAGGGGGTATCGTTTAAAACATGATAGTATCCGCTTTGTACACATCATATTTAAGAAAGAACTTTCTTTAAATTCAATCCTTAAAGTTTCTTTTTTTATTATTATTATTACGATCCATTTATCTCCTTCGATACCTAACCGAAATTGGTAAATGACATTTCATTTTGGAGATTAGGACCTCCAGTCAGGTAAAATCATAAATTAAGAAAGAATTTTTTGTAATTTGATGCTTAAAGTGGTCAAGTGTATCAAATAGTTCAGAGCCAAGTCCTCAGATTGCAGCAGCAGTATCGCTGATATGACAATAAACTGTTTTTATACAATAAGTAGCTTTTCGGATACTTTTTTCTGTTACGAAAACATTTTTTGATTTGCTATACAATTCTAAACATTTTATTTGCACAGCAGCACATATCACTGAGATGTTGATGTGCTACGTGCATTTTGTTCAGGTTGGTTGTATTCTGCTAGGGTCAGTGACAGTTTGTCGTACATACAGTGTGTTTTAAATTTTCCTAACTGTTTCGTAATATGTTTTGAGTCGTACCTATCATACAAAAAAATTAATATTTGCTACAAAGTGCGGTTCTACTTTTCATTATACAGTATTAGAATACAATCTTTCAACCTCACTGTTCATTGTATTTTATTAGAGAAATTTTTGCACGGGTTGTCTAGTTATTAACATTATTTGTTCCTGAAATTAGTAAACAGAATTATAAACTTTTCTGGTTTAGTTATTTGTATTATACTCACAACTCCTTGGCTGATACATTTTCTGATGTGTTTGAACTTTTAACTAAACCATCTTCATTCCTTTGAGAACTGAAAATTTAGTTCTTGTAATCAACAAGATTTAATTTAATGGGAAATAAAACTAGGAAAAAAAATACAGATTACATAGAAGTACACAATTAGGCAATCAAATTTGTTTATTCAGCCTTTCAACATTTGATAATAAGGATGACATCTCTAAAACATTTATAAGTAGGCCTAAGCAAATGTAGACTACAGACTCTATCACTTAAAAACAAAATATTTTCGAAATATTCTGTAAATTAAGAAATTTGATCGCAACTTTGTCGAACATAATAGTACAAAAAATTCCGAATTTTGTTGTTGTCTTCCTTGAGGAACCAAACGAAAAAAAATATGTGGTTTAATATTTTAATGATTTCTTCAAAAGCGTCGTTTTGCTAATGTCTGACGCGCTTGGTCGTAGCACATTGAAGATATCGGGTGTAACAAAAATGCCGGTAGAGATAGGTACGAGTATTATAAGTTAGTCTATGAAGAATTTTTGATGAGGATCAGGTTATTGTTGAACACACTCCTTTTTCATTTAAAGTCATTTCGTTTTGGACTTTAGAAAATATTGCAATTAGAGCAATGAGAGTATGCTGGAAAATGGAACAATATTATTTAAAAATAGTTATGTATGGGAAGGTGGAGCGAAACGTGATCGTAGTAAGCAATATGTGTGTTGTTATTTGACAGCGTTCTATTGAAAAAGTCGAGACATACATTAAGCGTATATACAAAGCAAAGGAAGTGATTCGGGAAAAGATGAACTCTATTATGCCGTTTGATACAAAGTGAAAACTGCTAAAGATGTATTTTTATTATTTGTGTCGTACAATATATAGGAAGAAGAAAATAAGGGGCATTAAGTCAGAATATTATCCGTTGAATTCAAATAACTTAAATCCAAAATAATCAAAATATTGCGGGATGTAAACAGATGAGGTTCCTGGTGAACAGTACCGGTAACAGACCGGGACTGGAAAAGGTTACCCATGTGAAAGGAAATGTACGTCTTCAATAAATTCAAAGGAACTGACATACCACAGGACCACAGGTGAATAAATTTCTTGGAAATTACATCTTACGTAAAAAAAAAAAAAAAAAAAAAAAAAAAAAAAAAAAAAAAAAAAAAAAAAAAAAAAAAAAAAAATTCAAACCTTGGAACAACAATATAGTGATTAGAGTATCAGGTCAACAGAATGTTCTGTGTTGCTCTATCTCTTTAAGGTAAATTTAAGAAATTGTGGCTAAATGAAGTATTTATTGTATTTCAGCCGATTGTTCTTTCATGTCTCCATGATTATTGCAAGCAGCGAGTTACTAAATGTTTCCAAAATATTTTTTTTGTTAGAAGTGCGGTAATTTTATTACTGGTTTTGGTCCTACTCTGCATTTCTTATTATACTTAATACCAAGCTCAATTCAAATTTTTCATAAAGAAACATGTTTCTCTGTTCATTTATTTAGTTAGTACTATAGTTATAAAAAATATTAGTTTGTAGCCAAAAAATGATTATTAAATGATTTTTACCAGCATTAATGTAAATAATATTTTAAGAAATAGAGTTCGGCATAATTTGACAGTAAAATGTTACATTAACGTGTATTTTCCAGCTAATGTTGGTTTTCATATAGTTTTTATAACTTAGATTCTTATTCATTTACATTTTTTTCGAGTACTTTAGCTGTCCTTAGAAAATAATTAAGCAATTGGTCCTTCATTTATTTTTTTGATTCAGTATTTTTATAATATTACAAGTTATTTGATATTCTAATGTGGAATCGTTTAAAGAGATGTAAAAATCAACAGTGGAAAACAGTAACAAACAAAAATTTATAGATAGAAGTTCCATCTTAAACCTGCTAAGTAACAGTTCATTTATAAGCTGTTCAGTATGAAATTCTAATTTCTATGGAATACACTGTTACATGATCAGCGGAATTCGGCTGAATGCGGGGACACTTACGTTAAAGAATTGGAAACATACATTAAGTCTTTTAAATTGAAATTTTTATATTCCATGAATGATCAAATATATTAGTTTTCTCGTATTATTTAAGACTTTTTATTGTTAAAAAGTATTTAATGTATGTAGGTAATGCCTTAATCTTTCATTTTCTGCTCCTAGTTTTTCTTTCTAACAAAAACATAATACCATGACCTCGATTCCCTATGAATGCTTCAAGCACATCAATATACATATCTTATGGCCATATGGCAGTGAATTAAAAAGTTTATTTACTATAGACTAATAATAATTTATATTTAGCAGGAATGGAAAAAATTTGAATCAACGTTTCTTAAACTATATACACTTACAATTACGTCTATGTTCATCAATTTGAATTATAATTACTTTACCCGCATTTTCCAGTTTATAAAACAAATTTGTTTTTGGTATAAGTATACATATTGATACATATTGACTTTTCGACACTTAAACGTTAAACAAATTATTATATTAATCATTATCTTTGTCATAAGATACGCGTTCACATTAAGATACCTACATAATTAGACATAGTACTTTTATGATGTAGACATGTACGCATTACAGACACAAAAAGGAGTTTAAATATAGTAATTTTTACAATAAGATCCACAATATAGGTAATGATTATAATAGAAACAGTAAAATATTAAATCTTTCTATATTCAAATTATATTTTTTTTTAAATTGAGATCTATTTATGTGATGGTTAACACTTTTAATGAACAAACTATGTTTGGCACAGCTGAAATAAATACAAATTTACATTTGTTTTCTTAGGTGGTTGACTTCATCTTCCTTCCAAACAAGCAACGAACATTAATTGAACATGTTATGGAAACAAGAACACATTATCTCAAGTCTTTTTGTTATTTTTGAAGAAACATTGGATATTTGTCGTTAGAGAAGAAAAATGAAGATTTTTTATAATAAGTTCATATTACTTTTCTAAGAACTACTCCGCAGAAAGAATTGCCCAGTGCCGAACTACCTGCAATAATAATAACGTCAGAAACTTTATCTTAACGACGTTATTTAATTATTTTATTTTTGTTCATTTAGAGATTGTGCCGTTATTTTACCCTCACCAGTAGCTGATGTTTGTTAACGTATTTCTTCACTTAAAGATGGAATTTAAGCTTTTTTTATTTACAGGTAGTTATACTATTTCCCTCCTCATGATGGTTCATCACATGAAAGAAATAATATACTTTAAACTATATATCTGATACCGGGATCCTTGCAAACACAGATCTTTCCATATTATTACAATGTTATACAGCTAAACAGATGACATAGTTTTATAAAGTAATAAGACCTATACATCAGAAATGAAACACACAATGCACCTAAAACATCATATCCAGCAATTCGGAAAATTTTGTTTGCTTCTATTGACTGAGCCAAAATTCATATTAATAAAGTGGCACTTATTAGTGAAACAGTTGGAGAAATAGTTCCGCAATAAAAATTTCTTAGGCATAATTTTATAACTAACATTCGTTCAAATAATTTAAATAATACGCCATTTGAATATTAACGGAACTAAATGTTAATAAGTTGAAAGAAGGGGAATTCATGTAACAGTATAAGTATACTCAGAAGATACATATTGCACGGTCAATAACTGACGAAAAATAGTTACACGCTTCACATAATAAGTAAAATATTAAACGAAGCCAAATAATTAATTCTTAAAAGATTTGAAATTACGTCGTTGGTTTTTTTTTTTTACAAATAATTAATTTAATCTCCATATTAACTGGATATAGTTTGTGCAATGATAAAATCTAAAGGGTATTTCTGTGTTAGGAGAAGTACAAGGTATTTTGCGGAATCTGCTGCTAGTTGTTGATCGGCATATTTACTATCAGGCTAGTTAACATACGGGTTACTTGAACAAATAAAATGCTATGTTTATGTCTTTTATATGCAAGATGAATTCATTACTGTCTCACTGCATAATTTCGGCGTTCTTACTCATTTCCATAGTAGTAATGCGCTTGTTTCAAGAACAGTGGTAAACATGTGTGATATTACTTTCAACAGACCACTATAGCAGAATATGTCTGGAATGCTGTAATTATTCATGTTTTGGAGATTTTTACACCTACGCAGCAATAATGCGATTGTTAAATACATATTTACACAGCGTCCCTCTATTTCATCGCTGATCAGTCTTTCAGTAGTTTATCATTGCCAATATGATTAAATGTTCACACAAAATCACTTATTGTATGGCCACTGTCCGATTAGGCCCTCAAATAATTGATCTGAAATATGTATGTGAATACAAAACAATTCGTCAGATAATACTAGTGCGTATTATTTAGGTAGTCGTCTTACAACAGATATTCTATTTAAGTCTTAATTGGAACTGATCAGTTGCTTCATTCCACGAAGCTGTAACATCAAACAATTAGCAGATAATAACGCTTAAATTATTCATAAGGCTGCTTTGATTTTCTATCACCCTCTCAAATTTTATCACAGATACTGATTTCGGCTAGAAACAAATCTATAAAATCTAGGTCTTTAGAAGACCGGAGTCTGGACTCTTAAAGCAGATGCAAGTATCAGGTATTGGAAAAAGGTTTGCCTTGTTTCTTTTTTCTCGCAACAACTTCAAAAATACTTTAAAAAAAAAATATAAATATAAATATATCTGGAATACCGTGCGGCTGGAAAAACGCGTTTGTTTGATAATCGAGTTACTGTTAATTAAAATAATGCTGTTTAGAGAATTTTTAACGGGAATTTTTCAATTTCTAGGTTGAATTAGAAATTAAACTGATAGTTCGGCGAGAGAAACCACAGAATTCATGAGGATTCTTCATTGCTTTGTGGCACGATTCACTTTTAATATGATCAAAAGTGGTCACCTACCTGTTATGTGGACTTCAAGATCTCAACAACGATATAATATTTCTTTTTGTAGACAGAAACGTTTTGGAACTTCAGACTTTCCTAAACCATACAATGAGCAACAGACCCTCACTCTTTACTTGTTTTGATGTGGCAACCTATGTTTCTCTCAGCGTCGCTGTTTTCCCCTTCAGCCTAAAGTTAATTGGAATAGTTCGACCAAAGTTGTAGACAGTAGAGATTCTGTTCTTCAGTGAAAAGTCTCGTCTGCTCAAACCGATGTTTCTCAAGTATTATCGATATAGCGAGGAAACCGTAGTTGCTAGGTATCTCGGCGGTTTTCCAAATGATAAATAACACTCTGAAAAGATTGGTGATATTTGACTACCTAATGTGTTTTAATCGGTGACTGTCACAGTGTGGATGCTTGTATATTCTAAAGTTTTCCAGTATGCATTCCGATCAACGTGGTAGATATTTAGAAATCTTTCATCACTGACAGTTTTTGCAACGAAAACAAAAAACCCTCTCTCATTGAGTGAGATGAGTGATTATTTTCTTCGACCTTGGGAGACACACTGGATTCTAATTCGCTTTCAGTATTAGAACTGGGCTTTCTTTAGCATCGTGTAGAAACTATGAGCCGTAATAAATATATTTACACATTTATCAGTGTAAGTGCTGTTTTTATACCTTATTTCAATTCCAGATAGTAATTAGCAAGTTAAAGTTACTGAAACTATTTGAAACATGTAAAATTTCTGAGTAATTCAACGACGTGAAAGAAAGGTGTCACATAATAATAATAATCACTTAATAGAACAGAGTGCACCCTGTTGGCTCTGTTGATCGCGTTACCATAATGGTGTCCAGTGCTGACGCTGGGTTATCTGATTGGAGGCCTGGTCGTGAAAGTAATTTTCATCATCAGGAATTGTCCAGCAGAGAGAAGAGAGGCTTTAGTGCACAAGTCCTAATCACCAGATTGTGCACCAAAGTCCTGGGTTAAATTTCAGTCCTAGACATAAAGCGTATGCTGTGAGGGCATACCACACTCTTGATGGTGATTGGTCCGTCGGACTCGAACTTTAGCACTGACACCCCCGTGGTTTCTTTCGGAGGAGTAGGCCTGAAACAACCGGCACCCAGTTTCACCCTCTCCTTTCTTTAATCCTTCACCGCAACACAAATATTCTAACTGGAACACACACATAAGATTTATTCACACTTACGAACTCTGTTACACTGGGAATGGCAACGGAAAACCCTCCCCAGTTCATTTTCCCCAAATGTTTCCATGGTGGGATAAAAATCTCCCTTTGTAACTACCTACGCCCCGACACGAGCCACCCGCTCACAGAAGAAAATGTAGAACGGCGCTTCAGCTCCTAAACCACGCCATGCATATCCTACTTGAATTTACTGCTTCATCACCACCGAATACTTGCTCAGCCAAAACATTACAAGAAAAGGCAGAGGCGGTCCATTAATCATGTAAAGTCTAGAAACATCAGGGATGATTCAAAATCATTTTGTCTCTTTCATTTACTGGGTAGATTACAATACTCCACCATGTGGCATAAGACAGGACACCATGGAACTCGTGGTCAAGAACACCGAAGTGTGATGCTATTTCATAGCATCATTTCGTAGGCTTATGGGATTCTTCACGTTAATCCTGATTATTCTGCACGCGGTGTGGTCGTTTCTTCGGGTGAATCGTAATCGTCGTCGTCCCCTTCGTCTCTATCCATGTCAACCAACCGAAACGTCTCGAGAAATTCGTTGAGATCAACCAAGCCGTCTTTGTTGATGTCCATCGAGCGGCAGATATCCATCAACTGCTCGGAAGAAATGGGATTCTGCAGGTGTTCGCTGAGAAGTGCACACGCTTCGGAGAACTCTTCCATAGAGATGTAGCCTGTAACAGATGACACAGTTACAGTTAGACAAATACACGGTAATTGCTTAAGAAGAAAATCAGTTTATATTACAATAAATTCGCTTATTTGTTCTGAGAAAACAACATCTACACCTTCTTTAATGCCTTAAAGAAACTTAGACATCATCGTCACAGAATGAATCGAATGATTCGTTCAGTGCGAGACAGTTTTACCTAACACAACATTTCGTGTCAGGAACTGTTAAACTTGGCATTTTGAGAAAGTTCCGCTAAAAAGCTTTAGCCATCTCGCCTGATTTTGTGTGGAGCTTGTCGCCGAGAATTGTAAAATTATTTAGACGGTGACCTCTAGATGGATATCATTGGCGAACAGCAGACTGCTTTCCAAGAAAATCTTCTAAGATGAGGAAATTAAGGTAAATCGTTTTATTAGAACTTTGGCCTATAAGCAAAAAATCACCAGGGACCACACTATCTCCTGCTCTGGGAAATTCCATAACATTCATAATATTTGTCACAAAAGGCATTGGTAGAAGAGATGTGAGCCAGTAAAAGGTTTTTATTGCAATATTCTGCTATGTTGTACGTGGAACTAATCTATATAATAATTGTATCACTTGTGACTTTATATTCCTAATATACTATACTGATTATTGTTTATACACAAACATGTCCAGTAGATCTTAAGTCACTGTAAATATCCATAATGTAAGACTTGAAGCCCACACACAAGTTTCACCTTATGTGGGATTCACGATATACAGTAACTTAAAAATTTGAATACTTAGGTCAATATCCTTAGCTGCTATACTAATGTTGGGTTTTCTTCTCCGTCTAGTGCAGCTGCACTAGACGGTGAAGAAACCCCAACATAACCTAACAATACCACATTAAAATTGTATAACTGTTCTTTGTGAATAAAAAATCAATAAATAATTTAAAAAAATGTTATTACGTTAAACCCAAATACAACGAGGGAACGACTTTGCCGATGGATATGGCTGGCTAAGAAATTTCTGTAGTATTAAACACGGCTGAAACAGAAGCTTCATAGAACTTTGAGTCGGCACGACGATTCATTCTGCACCCCGAAATATTCTCTAGAATCGCCTACCACTCCGACGCGGCTCACTCGAATCGATATTATAATATAACAATCCAGAGGTATCTTTAAGACACATTGGAAACAATTATCAACAATTTTACATCCATTGGCTACTCAGAGCTTTCTGATTTGCTACCCAACTAAGTTTTATATTTAAAAAAAATAAAAAATCTTTGACTGATTTAATATCCTTTATTTATTGGAAGAGTTTAATTTTGATAGTTAATAAATTAATTTGTTGTGAAAAATCTCATATCCGTTCTCTAAGAAACTGAGCCCATATTAATTCAACCTGCATACTCATCTAAGTCACATCACATTTATTTGATACATTTATGAATTGTAACCAAGACAAAAGAGCATTCAGAAACATGGCGCACAATAACATACGGTCAGAATGTACTATCGCAGGATGAACTTGCCATTATATTGCATAGGTGCCTCATTTACTATTTGGTGAACAAGTTTTGGGAGACAGTAGTAAATGGTGCAAACGTTTTCGTATATACTTTAAATTATATGTGCGTAATTGTTGTAAATATTAATTCTTTCATTGTGCACTATTTTGTCATCTGACGGTAGTCTACAGCAGTGGTCCGCAACCTTTTCCCACTCGCGGCACACCATAAGGATATCCATAAATCTCGCGGCACACCTTACCGGTCGGACGGCAGTTTTATGTTACTATTAAAGTAAATAAATGTACACATACCTTCAATTAACACTTGTGTCTGCTTAACTGCACACGGTGGCTGATCCATGGAAAAATTTCTTCATCGATGGATTTGAGTGTTTCCCTGTTGGAGGTTTTAATCTCAGTAAACGTCGAGAAGCCCAATTCACATAAATATGTAATTGGAAATGGCAATAACACATTTACTTCCATGTCGGACATAGCCGGATATTCTTTCCTTATTGTTTGCCAAAATGTATCTAAAGGAATTTCAAAGTTCTGTCAGCTTTTCAATCCGCGAGTTCCTCTTGAATATTAATTGGAAGTTGTTCCAAATTTGCAACGAATGGATCACGAACCCAGTTGAAATCTTCAACACAGAACTTTTTGAATCTCTGCCGCTAAGTCCATCACCATTTTATTACCGTCATCAAGTGACTATACAGTCTGGACCATCTCACACGAACCATTTTCAATCCTCTGTAACCACAAATCCAGCTTATTTTCAAATCCTTGCATTTTGATGTTCAGCTCATTCAAGTGTACGAAAATGTAGGAAAGATATGTCAACTTACATATCCATTCACCATTTGCGAATAGATCTGCGTACTTGTGTCTTTCAACAGTCAAAAATATCTGGACCTCTTCTCTAAGTTCAAATATTCGCGTTAATACCTTTCCTCGTGACAGCCAGCGTACTTCTGTATGTAGAAGGAATGTAGTGTGTTCTGAACCCATTTCCTGGCATAAAACTGAAAAAAGTAGCGAATTTAGCGGCCGCGATTTTATGAAGGTCAGGACTCTTACTACTTCGTCCGGCACATCTTTCAGAGAAGATGGCAGAGACTTAGTAACAATGGCTTCGCGGTGAATGAGACAGTGATCGCATCGTATATTGGGATTTACTTCGAGTACTTTAGCTGCAAATCCTTTCACTGGACCTGTCATATAAGCCGGAGCGGCTGTATAAACACTAACGCAATCCTTCCATCTTAATTCACTAAGGAGCAAACATTCATCAGTCAAACGAAATATTTCTTCATCGGTAGTTTGCTCTGGAAGTTCTTTGCAAAAGAAGAAGTTACTTACAATTATATCTCCATCGAAGCCTGCAGAAATTGTGAGTGGCGGCTAATATCTATTCTAATGAATAATTGTGTTGATTGTTTACTATCTGAAATTAGATTGTTTGCAGATGACATAATGCTGTATAAAAGAATCAAAACGATAGAGGATTGTAAACAGTAGCAGGGTGATCTGGACAGCATATCTAATTGGGTTGGTAAACATGGAATGAAGATAAATGCAAAGAAGAGTCAGCTTATTAGATACACAAATAAAAAACAAAAGGTTAATTATGAATATAAGGTGGGGAAAGAATTGCTTGCTGAATACTTGAAATGTAAATATCTTGGAATTACTTTTGATAACAAACTTAACTGGGCAGGACACATAGGACAGGTGGTAGGAAAAGGTTTCAAAGTTCTGCACTTGTTGGAGAGAGTGATGAGGGGATGTACGAGAGAAGTAAAGGAATTGGGTTACAAAACTTTGGTCAGACCATTGCTCGAATATGGTAGTGTAGTATGGGACCCACATTTTGAGTATCAAATACAGGAGTTGGAGAAGGTGCAAAGAAGGGCAGCTAGATTTGTTTCTGGAAATTATCGCAGAATGAAATCCGTGACGGATATGATAAAGGAGCTGGAATGGGATTCATTGCAAGACAGGAGGAGGATGAGGAGGGTCATGGGAGTGTACAGGGCATATACTGGCGATGAGGCATGGAAAGATATTGCAATAGGTATGAAAAGTAGTGCATGGTAGGGAAAAGATGACCATGAGGCACTCGATTTCAGGCACAAGGGTGTGGGAAGATTCTCTTTTTTAGGTAAGGGTGTCAGGGATTGGAATGAATTACCAAGAGAAATGTTGAATAATTTACCGAAAACTTTGAAAGAATTTAAAGATAAAATTTGTAGATGGCAAATGTAGGTAGGTGCAGGTTAGGTGGAAGATGGGTGTGTAGGGAAATTGCCACCGGAGCCTGTGCTCCATTGCAATTAAATTAAATTAAACTTGTGGATCGGAATTGAGAACTTCTGACTGTTGTTGATTTTCTCCTTCGTATCGTCTTCAACATCACGAAACATATCGATAACTCGGTGATTGATTGTGTCAGCAGAAAGAGGAATTTTTGAAATTTCACTAGCAGATTCTAAACCCAGAACTATTCTCACCATCTCTTCACAAACACGTTTTAACAGCGTTTCAATTATTGTATGTGGTTTCTTGGTCTTTACGATCAGTTCGGTTGCCTTATAACTAGCTTCCTGTACTTCTTCCGAAACACGTACTGTAGTGATCATGAGTGTTCTTTGTATTTTACTTATTTTCCAACAACCGACGAAAATAATGTACATCTTTACTTGACATGTTTTGTTTCAATTTACTAGGAACCATAGCAGCGGTACTGAGTATTTCACTCGGGAATTGAAGACGTTATTTCACCACACCAAAAAAGAAAAAAAAGAAAAAAAAAAAAGGATAAGTAATTATTAATATCTTCCCACTACATCAACTTTTATTTCTTTCTTTCAGACTCAATGCTTCCACTAGTTGCCCTCATAGACGGAATACCCCGTTCAAGGAATTTGTCCATCTTGAAGAAATAACATAGTCTGCTAATTGTAATAGAAAATATCAAGACCAATTATTAAAAGTTTTCGGATCACTTCAGAGCACAGCTGTGATGCAACTGGAGTAATATTAAGAAGCGGGATTTTTACATTTCAGAGAAGTTACATATACCGTGCCGATTGTTTTTACAGTGATGTCTATCAATGCGTCGGTGCAACGGTACAGAAACGAAGTAGTAGCGACAACGTAATCAAATAATATAAGCTTTGGAAAGTCCTGCTAATCCAAGCAGTTTAGACTGTGGGAAAAGCACATACACAGTACATGCGGTAAATATAACAGAAACTCAAAGCGCAGCAGTACAGCCGTGGAATAAAAAAAATTCAAACATGAATAAATAAAACTAACAGCAACTGTGAGTAAATAAATGACATTTAATTCCTTAGAATACGATAATACCTAACAATTCGCGGCACATGAAACTAAAATATAAATAATAAAAAACTTGACAATTAATTCCTCATAATGAGTAAAATTTCGCGGCACACCTTTCACCTTCTCGCGGCACACCGGTTGCGGACCACTGGTCTACAGTATTGTTGGTGGCGGAGTGTGCGTCTTGTAAACCTGAATTAAATCACATCTCCTGTCTTTAATAACACGAGGATTTTTCAGCAGGCCTACTTCATTCTCTTAACATCTTGATATACGGGGATATGTCCAGTATGTTATGTTCAATTTATATTTCAATTTGCACAGTTGTTTGTTTCCGAAGGCCTTTTAGAGAACACTAGGAGAGAACAATAAAAGGTCAATCATTTATTAATAGAACGTCAACCAGTAGTTGGTACTGCAACATACATCACTATGAAATTTCAGTTAAAAGCGTCCCTACTCACCTGAGTTGTCCTTATCTATTATTCTGAATATGGCTTCCAGGCTTGATTTATTCCTATATAGCGTTTCGGCAACAGTTGACTCCGACTGAGAAATAGAAAAGAAATTTATCATGTATTAGTCAACCATAACAATTTCACTTCAAAATTTAAATGCATATTTTTATTTCTAGGTATTTGTGATTCTACTAACGCTCTGAAAACGTAATGGGGTAATAGGCAAAAGTTTTTTCACTGTGAAATATCTGAGTAGCTTGGAAACATCATAATACTAAGCACAAAGTATTCACATTTGGGCAAAATAAAACTTAACTGCACTCCTGTATCTTAAGGAAAGAATTATCAGCTGAATACGATACATTTATTTTAAAAGTTTTCAGTTAACAGGAAAAATTATCAATTTGTGTTTATCAAAATAACTAATAATTGGTGGTGCTTATGTCTCCAGATACCATCCACTCTTAGAATGTCCTGTGACGAAAATGGATTGTGAAAAGTTGCAGCTCTGACCTGGATGCGATCTTGCTTAAAATGAACATAAATACAAAAAAGTCAGCTGATTAGGCACACACAAAAAAATCATGTTTTGTATGATTGTAAGGTGGAGAAAGATTTGCTGGTTTGAACGTATAATTTTTAAATATCATAGCATATCGATAACAAAAAAACTCTATTGGGCGGAATGCATTGGACAAATGATAGGAAGATATTACAAAGTAGTAAATTTACTGGAGTGACTTTAGATTAATAGATCTTGTTTCACTAGAATTTTCAACAGTAATCACCGAAGAAAATTCTGAATTCGTGGATGAAATATGAAGCAAAATAAGATAAAATTTATTATGATCCACGTTAACCGCCAAACATTTATGATTGAAAAAACCCAAGGGAAAACGATTAGAAAGGTCTTTTCAGATCTTTGCAAATCACAGTAATTGATAAAGCTAGAGAGCAAATCAAGAAAGGAATAAAATTACAAAAACAACCAAGAAAAGTAAAACAGAACTTTAAAGAGACTACATGCGGGGCTTCTACGTCACACTCTCTATTACGCTCTTTGTTTGGCACCGTCTAAGATCCATTCGAAAACCAAAGACTCCATAATTAGTTATAGTGTATTTTAATTTAATTTAATTGCAATGGAGCACAGGCTCCGGTGGCAATTTCCCTACACACCCATCTTCTCACTATCCTGCACCCACCTACATTTATCCTCTACAAATTTTATCTTTAAATTCTTTCAAAGTTTTCGGTAAATTATTCATCATTTCTCTTGGTAACTCATTCCAATCCCTGACACCCTTACCTAAAAAAAGAGAATCTTCCCACATCCTTGTGCCTGAAATCGAGTGCCAGTTTGTGGTCATGGTCATCTTTTCCCTTCCATGCACTACTTTTCATACCTATTGCAATATCTTTCCATGTCTCATCGCCAGTATATGCCCTGTACCCACCCATGACCCTCCTCATTCTCCTCCTGTCTTGCAATGAATCCCATTCCAGCTCCTTTATCATATCCGTCACTGATTGCATTCTGCGATAATTTCCAGAAATAAATCTAGCAGCCCTTTTTTGCACCCTCTCCAACTCCTGTATTTGATACATAAAATGAGGGTCCCATACTACACTACCATATTCGAGCAATGGTCTGACCAAAGTTTTGTAACCCAATTCCTTTACTTCTCCCGTACATCCCCTCATCACTCTCTCCAACAAGTACAGAACTTTGTAACCTTTTCCTATCACCTGTCCAATGTATCCTGCCCAGTTAAGCTTGTTATCAAACGTAATGCCAAGATATTTACATTTCAAGTCTTCAGCAAGCAATTCTTTCCCCACCTTATATTCATAATTGACCTTTTGTTTTTTATTTGTGTATCTAATAAGCTGACTCTTCTTTGCATTTATCTTCATTCCATGTTTACCAACCCAACTAGATATCCTGTCCAGATCACCCTGCAACTGTTTACAATCCTCTATCGTTTTGATTCTTTTATACAGCATTATGTCATCTGCAAACAATCTGATTTCAGATAGTAAACAATCAACACAATTATTCACTAGAATAATGAATAGCAATGGTCCCAATACGCTACACTGTGGCACGCCCATTTTAACTTCCACTTCTTTTGATACTACATTTCCTACCCTAACTTTCTGTTTTCTACCTTTTAAAAAATCTTCTACCCAGCAAATCACTTTCTCATCCACTCCAATGGTTTTTACCTTATTTCTTGGAAGCAAACAACAAGACCAGTTTTACAGCGTTGCCAAACAAATGATAATCTTCATATGGTAAAAAAATACTATGAAATCTTGAATTCAGAAGGCTTCACGGTGTTCGTATAAAGTGTATAAGCAGCACCCTTTTCTTCACTTAAATCACAAAGATGTTTTATCACGCTGAGGAGATGAGTGGAGTATGATCATGTAATGATTAAACAGTAAACAGTCTCAACTTTATAAGGATACCTTTTGTGGTAAACAGAAATATCCCTAACATCCTTACTAACACCTAAGCTGCTCAAGAATTGTTTTTTTTTCTTCAAATGTTAATCTTCCCTCCGATTAAACCTTTAATAAAAAAAAAAGTAATTGACTTGACGAAATATTTCATGCATAATCGAATTAATAAACTACTGTCACTGACATCTCGTGACGATTATCGAGATAATTTCCCAAATGGTACGTAATAAAACGAAATTTACAGGCATTCCTCACACAGAAGTTGGATGTCCACTAAATATAAATGATTGTTTCGTTCATTTTCCTTCAGTTCCAGAAAATGATCAAAGACCTACTTGCAGCATTTTGCCGTGCAGATTTCAACACTTACCGGCCGCCGTCCCGGCAAGTGTTCCTGGAAGGTGGTGATGTACTGCACACGACCTGATGCGGGGTCCGTGTTGACTAGCTTATCGCGCAGCATTCGCCAAGGCAGATTCAGACCTGTCTTCGCCTCCATCGCCGCACACCACTCACTTACAGATATGAAACCTGCAAAAGACTACCTTTAATCAGAATAACCACACGAACTGATCACAGGCCTTCAACAGGTACGCAATACAAACGTAGTATATATCATAAGACCGTAATTTAACAACTATTGATTATGGTTTAAGATGATTACCGGTGACCTCCTTGACAAAAAAAAATTATATTGGGGTGTCAACAACTCTATTATTAGCACACTGAAACAATAGTTCGGTAATATGATATCAACAAATTGTTACCAAATGCATGGTTCTTAATAGGTCCGTAAATTTTAAGTCAATCTCTTTTGTCTCTGATAGGTTCTTTTTTTTTTTTTTTTTTTTTTTTTTTAAAAAAAGGGACAATCGCTATTGGAATTCATTGTTATTGTGATAACAGGAGTTGATCCCATATTGACCCTATAGGGCTGTGGAATCTTTTCTCAATGCGAACACAGTGGCCCACTTTAAGGGGTGGCTGTTTGCGTGTTAGGGCGCTGGGCAGCAGCTCACAGCGTCCAAGAATCGATGGTGGTTGACTGGCGTGCGGCGCCTTGTCGTGTCTGAAGCATTCACTACTTTCTCTGCCTGACATTTGTAGCCAAATGCTCACAGCGAGCTGGTAGTTACACTCCATAGAAGGGGGGTGCTATGTAGGTACTCTGTGTGTTGTTGTAAATAGTCAGAAGGAGGGCTGGGAAACAAATTTTGGAGGTGAGACTGGATGTATATCTGAATGATTTGTTGTCATTATTCAGCTTGTACGATAAGGCAGCTACAATGAATTACCACCTTACTGTCTCAAACGGACGTGTCTTAAGAGCCACTGACAGAGTTTTGGATGTGCATCCGAATATTGTAAAAAAGAAAAAAAAGAAGAAGGAGAAGTATTGTTAAGATTTCATGATAGCCTCGAGAGAACTACTCCTCTGTTCTGGGTGATAAAGTGGACAAAAATTCGTCAGCGCTTTCATTTTCAAATGCGAGTCGTGAGGTATATTTTTTCCCCTTCGAGTCATTAGAGGCGGAAAGGATTGGTGATAAGAAACGGGATGAGGTTTGGCCATCCCGGCATTCCCCTGTAGTAATTTGGAAAACCCATGGAATACACAAATCTGGCTGGCCGGACGGGAATTCGAACCTGAATCCTTAAAAACACGAAGCCAGTGCGTAACAGCTCACCCACCAAGCTGGGTCGCGAGCTTTTACTTCGGTTAAATTGTTTCTTATTTAACTGTGAACTTGTGCTACTTGATTGACAGATAATACATACTGCTTAGTTCAGAATAAACATCAGTGCAACTCTCTACAGAAACAATGTTCATCGCAAACCAAGTAAAGATATCTTGGGAATTAACCTTTTTTAATGAAGGAATTAATAACTACAAAACAGATTAATGATGATTAAAAAAAATAAGTAGCACTCTTATACTTTTTAAGTACCAAAAAGAAGAAAGAAAACAAGTTTTCTGTTACAATACAGTGTAGCAGGACGTTATTACGCCACAATACAATTTATATATTTCAATATTAAAGTTATTCAGATTAGATTAATTAAACTGATCTCGGGCAGCCGAAATTGTATATGTTTAAATTAATATGCAAGGGTATTTATTTGAGAGGAATCAGCGCAAATATGCGAGTGTAAGATTTCTGTTTAAAAGCAAGGGGCATAAGTAGTGCCGTTAGCCCACCAATGTGACTCCTGGGGACAATGGACCGGCAGACTGTCGCCGTTCAAGGCCACCACACCGCCCCGTTCTTGCGACGCGAGGCGGTGAAGGTCAAACCCCTTCCTAACTGACGCGCAGGGAACGCTGGCAAAAATTGCCGCGAATCTCAATGTGCTACGACATCACGTGATTTCCAGAAAGCCTGACCTGCCAATGAAAAGAATCCTTAGGGTTTTCATAAGTTAAAACAGGGCCTATTCTTTCTGCCCCGACATGTTTTCTTCGCCGAGAGGAAGGAGACCATTTTTCCCAAGAGCGAGAGGGACTTCTGGTTTGGCAACGGTCCGAGACGGTTCGACTCTGGGTGCATTGGAGAGTAACCATCCGATGGTCACAGGCTGGTGATCCCCGGCTGGTCGCTGCATCGAGATCACATTGAGACAAGCTGTGCGACCTCCACCAGAGACGCTGTCTTCGAGCTGGTAATGTTCACTCGCCAGGTCTGGAATCATTGTGTTCTTTGAGACTGCGAATGACCCGTAAGCGATTTGAGACAGACTTATGCTCACCAAGCAGACCTAATTCTTAGCTAGCTGGCATTTTCATCGAACATTATGTGTTGTGGAGGTCTTACAAATCACAAGTTTCATATTTTCTTTAATTAACGGCGCCCGAGATTAATATTCATATACATGTACATATGTCTTAATTGCGGACATTTACTATCATTTTATATTGTGTATATTTGTCATCTTTTGATAATCTAACTTCATTAGATAATTTCTTATTAAAGTAAATTCATTCAATTGTCTGCTTGGATAAATCGGCCAATTGTCTAGGCTTGTTTGATATTCCAGTGATTTTATGTTAATATTAAATTTAAATATGCCTAGCGGTGTAAGCCAAATGAAAAAAATAAATATCAATGTCAGTTTCTTTGAGATCTGGCAATGTTAAGATTTGTGCCAACCAAAAATTAAATTCTTTAAATAAATTAAAATTTATAAAGTCCCCCCTCCCCCTTTCCCAAAACCATCTCATTACAACAGGAAGAAACGATATTTTTAAAACCACATTAAAATAAGGAAATTAGTTGGCTTTATAATAATAAGTAAACTTCTGAAATTATTATAAAAAAATACTGTAACTACCGTAAAAATAATTGCATTCACTGTGTTTAATTATTTTATATAAAATAGGGATTTTTTTTCCGGTTTTGTTCATCCGTTTAAATTTCATGGCGTATTTCGTAGAATTGCAGAAGGACCATTAGCGTTGACTGCAGTCTGAAGAATAAGTTAACACTTTACATAAGGAGGGAAATATTGTTCATGCTAATATTAATGCTTGCGGCACAGACGTAAGAAAGGGCGTTTCAACAGATTTGGCTGTTATAAATTTAGGTTCCCGCTAAAAAAATGTGTTATACCTCGATTTTGGAGAATAATGAAATTTTATCAGAGTTTCATTTGGACCAAAGTATAATGGTTGACTCCATGCTCGGAAACAGTCAAACTGAATTGTGTTGTCAGTCAATATTAGTAACCCTCAAACAATCCTCAACGGCTATATCTCAAGGGATACTGAAGTTTTACCTTTATTCTTTTCCTGTATTTGTCTACTTTGTCCAGTTAACACCGATGTCGCGCAGGTCTCAAGTGGTTCCCGAATTATAGCTGGGTGAGCGCCGTTTCAATGTTTACAGAGGCCAATATTTGCTCAGGTCTGAGGGGCTACGCACACATTGAGCGAAGCTCTACCCCCACAGGATCGGCCAATCAGAGTGCACGGCAACAATTACTCGTGGGCGCTATCGCTGACGCATTACTCGCCATAGGTCGTAGGTCAACGGAGCCGCAAATACGGAGGGAGTTGAGTGCATGTGATGTGCATTTTTGTCTAACTTTTGGTTATTGATCAAAATTCTTTGCACGGAAACACGTCTTTCCTTAAAAATCTGGAAATAACCCCTAAACACTGAACAAATATGTTAACATATTTCGCTGTTGAAATGCCTTTTTACTATATGACGTGGCCATATCTTTAATCGTAATATGATGTCACTAAGACAGAAAAAGGCCAACTGACTTTTATAAAAGAAAATTTATTGTAATTCTGGTAATAACTTTACAGTATTGTTGCAATTGTTTTGTAGTTATGTCTTTGCAGGCAAAACGAACGAGATAAAAATGGTTTTAAGAGATAAAGAAGTTCACGACAGTGTTCCAGAAAATTGCTGGCGTCCGCTAATAGACGAAGATGCTTTCAGAAAATTGAAGAAAATCATATGATCATCTCTTCCTAAGGAACGTTTAAAAATATCATATATCATTATGAAAGAATGATGTACGTAATGACCTACGTATATGACGAGAAATTTTCAGATCACACTTCTAGAAATCAGAAGTAATGAGCAATTGGTCTTACACACATTATTAACTACGATGGTATAGTTCTATCTTCATTATAGGCTAAATAACTTTTGAAAAAGTGATCTACGATAAATAATCTTTTAGTTTTGCCAGCGTGTTGTAAAGAAAGTTAAAGAAAATTGTTAATAATACAGCAGTTTACAATAATCATAACATACTATTATATATACTAAAATACTTTATTAATTTTGCGTTATAGTATTTACTGACGATAATAAATTCTAATAGGGATTTGTTACGTAAGATTTATAGTAACAAAGTTATTTGACCTATGTCAATTACTATATAATAAAATTGTAGAAATGTTACGTATGTTCAGAAAATTTATCTCAAAAAGAGCAATTGAAATTCACACCACTGACGTCAAAATCGTTAAATGTTAAATTATCGTCTGTCTGTGCGCGCATGTTGTAATTTTAGCGAAAGCGCTTGTAGTGATAATTTATTTAACACACGAGTTATAATGTTGGGTAGTTTTATCCAAATTAGTAACATACTTACCGATGAAGTGGCAGCCAAAATTAAGAATTCCGAAATAGTGAGAAAGGTAACGCTAAACGATCCCTGAAGGTCGCTATGGAAGAGTAATATCTTCCACTGTAGGCGCCTGTGCTCTAGTATATAGCTCACACTTATTATGGGATCGCCTTAACTAGTAGACAACTCTGCGAAAAAAGAGCAGATCAAGTGTCTTACTGTTCTTTGTGGCCCACATTTCACTACTTGTAGCTGGGATAATTAAACCGGTTGTCGTGAGAAACATTCTAACCGTTTTAATATACTCGAAAGACTTAGACTTCATGCTGTTGTCAATAGTTGCATTCTAGAGCTCAGTAGTTATGTTTTCCTTGTATTATAAGCGCCTTGTTGTAATGGTTCAGATATTCATATAATTTAGAAATGTATTTGATGAATTTTCTGTTGAATATGTGGAGATAAAAATGACCTCATTTTTATTTAAAAATGGAAGCAATTATGCCTAAGATGGATTATTTTTTAATTTAATAGAAAACTTAACAGATAAAGAAATAGAGGTAAGAATTCTAATCACATTTATAACAGTTAGGGTACCAATAGTATAGATAAACCTGTTTTGATTAATTGTGTTTATGATCACTGTATCTCGCTGAAACTATTCGAAGGTTGTCTCTCGTTTTTGGCAAGTAGTATGAAATAGTTCGTTTGGGGCCAGACAAGTCCACACAGTTTAGAACAAATTTATCTACTGTTTGAAGCGACTCGTGGGAACAGGGTTCATTGTAGTCGTTAGGAGCGGTAATGGAAGACTTAAACTTTTAACGACTTAACTTCTGTTTCTTAACTAACAACACGTTCCAAAGAGAATAAAGTAATATTTTTTCAGTACAGAAAAGGCACACGAATAGGCTAATCGCAGTAAGAACGGAGTTCTTTATGTGTTGTAAGCTGAATAAGGATATTAATTCTTACTGCATCTCTTGTTTTATCTCGAACAATTAAGACAATCCAGTCCTGCAAAAAACTCCAGACTCCAATCGCAAATTGAAATGTAACATGAACGTAGGGAAAAATCGTTTTTAATCCATGATTTGCGAATGAGTATATGGAATTGCACAAAATTAAGTTTGATTTAAGTTATTAAACAGAATAAAATATGACACGATTGCTATAATGATAATTATCGCATTTACATATATTGCGGTGTAGTCATCAGATATTTTATTAAATTTGTAATTCATATAAGAAACTTGCGGAATACAATTGTGACACATGGTAAAAATCGTACCATACAGTATGGGTTTTTCGAACACAATACACTAGAGATAAAAAGCTATAGTCGTCTCTTCTAGCTGGTTTCTTTTTTCAGCTTCAGTATCATGATGATCAAGATATCAAATGAAGAAGTTTATGAGTTTACGGACCTGATTACCATGAAATGATCGCTAATTTATTTAATAATTTGTACAAAACCATAACCCCAGCTAAAGTCTGCAGTACTGTGTTTGTGATATGCACTAACAGGCGATGATGAATTCCACATAAATTAAACATATTTTCGACATATGATTCCAGTTTCGAGAAACGCACGTCACATGAAGTGAATGGAAAAAAAAGAAACAAGTCAACCGATATAACTATATTCAATTAAATAGCAAAGAATTACCAGGAAAAAAGGGTTGGAATGTGAAATACCGGGATATGAAATTCATTACTTGATATGAACACGAGTTCTATGCAAAAAAGTTAATTGTTAAACTCCGGTTTGGACATCGAGGTAGCAGGTGATATTAGAAGAAGGTGAAGAGCCTGCGAAACGTTCCAGCACTTTAGAACTTGAGCGCTGTCACAATAGATCACATCGCTTCTACTTATCGGAAAACAGCAACGTAAAGACGTGAAGAAGAGGGTGCGGTGGATTCTTGCAGAAGAAAGTAAATCTCTGTACACTCAGATAACCACAGAAGAACTCAATGAAGCCATCACTAGTCAATATTTATTCCAAAAAAAAAAAAAAAAAAAAAAAATGGTAGTCAATGGGGACTGCCAACAGAAGTGAAAACTTAAAACTATGAATATCATACGCACAACACGTCATACAGGGTGTCCAGAAAAGGACTCCCTGATTTCAAAATTAAATATCTCGAAAACAAAGATCGATAGAGGAATGCAGTAAACGGTATGTTTATTGTGACAGCTGTAAGAAGTGTATACAGCAGTGTGAAATAATAGTTACAAAAGCTGCTAACAGATGCCGCTGTAATCGCCATACGTAATGCTTAAATAGTGATCCGAAGCTCAGGGCGATCAGTTCCACCATTGAAACGTGCCAATGGTGAACATTTTGAAAACATTGTGATGTGATTGTTTGCAAAGATTGTTTTCATACGATTATTTCACTTATGTATGCTGATATGAGCATACAGCGCCATCTGTTAGCAGCTTTTGTAACTATTATTTCACACTGCTGTATACACTTCTTACAGCTGTCACAATAAACATACCGTTTACTGCATTCCTCTATCGATCTTTGTTTTCGAGATATTTAATTTTGAAATCAGGGAGTCCTTTTCTGGACACCCTGTACTTACAGCGTCAGGTATACTAAATAATACTGCACATTTCGCCCTGTCTTAGCCGCCTTAACCTAACCCGGTAGTTCTGCTAAGTAAAGGGGAACTAAAATTTAACGTGGAATCCGAACCACGGAAGCGTTCTGGAGTACTTCACATTACATAGCAAGAAGTGTCAGAGTTGAAGGATCTTCTTTGGACACTTCTCCTACTAAGTCCCATATGATGAATATTTCTTTCATGATCTTTTTACGAATGTCAAGATAGAGGTAGACAAAGTGACTCACTAAAAAGAGTGGTGCTCATTTGATCTATTAAAAGAACTAGTTCTTTTCAACGGTTCACTAGCTCAGTTTGAACAAAAAGAGCAATTTTAACTATTTTGAGTGAAGTATTTGTTTTACCTTTTTCTTAGGTATTCGACTTTTACCTTTGCAAGCCCAGATTTATGAAGTCCTAAAACTTGTGCTGCCTTTCCTGATAGATCTATTATTCTACCTTCAACAAACGGCCCCGACTGATTTTTTAGGTTGATCCCACATCGTTATTTTCATTTATTTTTGTATTTATTCTGAAACATTTTTGTTTCTTAAATACTATCGGATTACTTTCACGCAGAAAAGGCAATTTAAAAGCGTCAATGAAATATTGTTCGGATTGCTGGGAATATTTGAGAGATAGTTTGAGCATAGTTAGTTTTACATTAATTTATTTATAAACACAAAGAACAATCAGTTTTAAAGAACTTTTTGCTTTAAATGAAATTAAGGTTACTGTTCACTAATAAAACTTTCCTTATTTTGTCGTTCAGCCGCCTACTTCTTCGTTCAGTGCAAATTTGTCCAGCTTTTGAAAATAATCTTTCACAAGGCAAGCTTGCAGCCGGAATGCACAAACGTTTCATAGTTCATGCTTACCGGGGAGAGAGAGAAAGATAAGCGGAGCGGGAGGTCAGATCCGAAAGTACTAGCTCCCTAGTTCCACTGCTCCGCGCAGTGCTGAGCGTTGGAATCGGAGAACGTGGCGAACGAACTAGCTCTTCTCAATCTTCGGGATTTCTTATTTTTTTCAGAGCGGAGTGGATAAACAATGAACGGCGTGGAACAGAGAATAGAGACCTACACACCACCGTCATTACGGCCTCCAAGAAGAACTACCGTTCACATTTAGTGAGAGACAGCTCACTCGCTCTTTCAAAGGAGGTGTTCTAAAGAACTAGTTTACTCGAGGACGACCCATCTCTGGTGCCAGACACTGCTTGCTGAACGACAGAAACACATTATATCTTCGTATTTAATACTTTGCTATAAAGGCGAACATATTTTTAGTTTCCTAGATGTCAAAGCCAAATAATAATTTTGGTTTTAACCCTGTAGTATTAAATAGTAATCTGCTATAGCCTATAATCAGTTGCGTTTCGGCTGCAACAAAAAGATAACTCATTGTGTGAAAGAACCTTAAACCATAAGGTTGAAGAAATATTCATTATTACAACTTATACAAGCCTGTTTAAGTTGTAGTACTTCAGGCTGAGGATCTTGAAATTATCTTACCTTTTATTCTAACTCAGTGACTCATTTTGTACATTAAAACATCTAACATATCCTCTGCAATATCCAAATCAAAAGAATCTGATGAAGCTATTACATCCAAAATTATTGTAACGTACACACATTGACCCAAACACATCTGCTGAATCACTAACAAACAATTATATCCTCCTACCCGTTTAACTCATAATGTGAATCTGGTATAAACATACTTTTAATGCAATACAACCGGAATAAAGTCATAATATCAGGTACAAAAAAAAAAAAAAAAAAAAATCGTCTGAATCAAGCTTAGCGGTTATCGCTGGATGATGATTATCGTCTAGGCGAAGTTTTATCAATAGTCGCCTTCTCTCAGATTTCAGTAACCAATGCTAACAATAATCACAATCGCTCTTCCGCAAGCATTGTTTTTACATTGCTTTGACTTCCATGGCAGAGTACCTTCTTGCTTCGCAGCTTTGTTCTACTTTGTTTATAATTACCTCTTCGCTATCTTACCTTCTTGTGATAAACAGTTTCGAATATTTGAAAGAATTCGCATTTATTAATTGTGGTCTGATCTATCCAGGAATTACCAGCTATAAATGTAGTTGTAGATACTACTTTTGTTTATACTGTGTTTACGTCAGTAATGACAAATAGAGCAAAAAATGAGCTTCAAATTTACTATGAAATTTGGCAACTAAAATCAAAATGTAATTTTAAATCAATCTTAGACTTTAGTTGTTACATTTGAACATAGCCATATTTTAAGTCCTTTAACTCGAGATTAATTAGAAACTAAAAAAAACTAAAACATATGTTTGAAGACACTCATTACTGCACAAAGCACACAAAATGCCCTCACCAATTTTGGCAGATATGAGTTATTGCATGCACTAATAAACACAAATTCCCTCCTGTATTCAAAGGTCCAAAAGATAAAAAAGTTTCCTACCGTCCGTTACAGAATCCAAACACCTCTGTAATTACCATTTGATAAATATCCTCCACAATAAACCTCCAACCGTCCTTTATCGTACAGAACATTATACATTGTAGCGTGTAGCTACACGGCCTCGCTTTGCAGTGGTTGCCGGCTTTAATATGGCACAGAAGGTTTTCGTTATTAATTAAATGTTCTAATTTTCTATGCTTCGTAGAACGTGAAATACACAGGGAACACCTACAAATATATGCAAATCACTTACAGATATCATGCTGGCTGTTTGCCCTCGCAGCCAGAAGCCATTCTCTTTACAGGAAAGAACAATATAAATCGCCATCCAACAACTTAACCCTCAAAGAAACGACCTAAACTATTACTATCAGTATTAAGGAAGCAATCTGGACACTAATATTTAAAATATAAATCTGCTGTTCAGATACGATCTTCGTAGCAGCCTTTCTTTCATTTACAAGGATTATACAAGTATATGGACTCATACAGTACATGAACGATCTCTGTTTGTACAGCACGATTTATCGTTGTAAAAAAAAAAAAAAAGGTAAATAACAAAATACTAGCGCTATAAGTACGGCCTAATGTAAGGGAATAACTAAAAGCTATATTTACTCCTAGACTGAATGTTTTCAATTTTTTAATGATTTTTCGTTTAATAAGAGAGCAGTTTTAAGATCTCTGTAACAATCAACGAATAAGACTACGGCCATACTTGCGTGTTTTCACGCCAAATTTGTGCGTGTAATCCCGTCGAAAATATGAACTACATTGAAATATATGGGACCGGCCAGACAGGCGCGATTTTCACTCAGCGGGAAGTGGAAAAAGTCGCGTGTTGAAGGTCGACCGCAGCAGAATACGCCCCGGCCCATTCGTCAGCGGGATTTCACGCTGTAGTGAGTGACCACATTGGCGGGAAAACACGCTGCGTGACTAGCTCTCTCCAGATACACCTAAACCTGTGCTAAGCTTTTACCTCCCATGGCTACCCTCCTTTATCTGCTATAAAAACAAATCTCTTGTGCTACAATCCATCCCGCACACAACTACTCCAAAGTCATACCTCTAAAAACTAACTGCAGCCCACTTCCAGTTTTTTTCCTAGTCTTGAGTCCATTTACTTAATAATCCTTTGTCGTGGGCTTGACTTCTTAGGTTCCATCTTTGGGATCTGTACCTTTCTCCACAAAATCCTGCTCACTGTCCCACGAACATGTTTTTGCAGAAAAACGCAACCTCAAAAATATCTTGGTTCACAAATGCCTTGTAATTTCTCCAAACCACCACACGCCCCATTCCTATGCAAACATGCAGTATGCAATCAGCTATCACCACATACGCCAATTCGGCCAAAAGGAAAACCCTTTCCCAATAACAAACATGGCACATGCATTATGAGTTATGACACACTTCATATATCAACTTACATCCTGCGTTTTCATTGTTTAATCATATTATGGAGTGCAAAAACACCCCTGTTTGTACGACCCAAAACACATGCATCATAAAAATGAGAAATCTAGAGGAATTCATGGATAGAAGTAACTTCTGCCGTTTTGGAAGGCAAGTGGGAAGAGTCTGACGAAGAAACAAAAGCAAAGTTAGATAAGTTTATTCACATTTTTATAAATTGTGTGCATGATATTATGCAGAACCATGCAAAGGTTCACTTTGAAATAAGTTAGTCAGCGAGGTTAACATAACTATTGTGCACGGCAATTACCCTTGAGCAGAACAGAAGCAATCAGCAGGACTCTATTATTTCATTATTACAACTGTAAACATATTTAACATCTTTAAATTTAATTGTTTTTAATTTTTTAATTAATTATTAACTGAATGCGTGAAGAATAAAACTTGCTTACCTTAATGTTACTGCGATATTTTCTTCTGCACTAACACATTCCCTGAACATTGTGTTTCTTTTTGATACAGCATTTTTCACTGTAGACAGGAGCAGTTCAAATGAGGGAACACACATCCTGTAGTACTCGAAAAACTTTTTTGGGTTGTTCTTTAATGTTGTATATAGGAGCACAAATTTTCCCTTCGTTGACCTGTCACTCAGTATCGGATGGAGCCAGTGCTTTATCCTTCCACGACGCACAGTTATTAGTGCGGCCCATAATGCAATTACTGCATTTTTATGACTTACTGAAATTCTGTTCATAATTTCGAGACCAGTCAAGTTGATAATCAGAAGATGATTGAACATTTCTAGCGGGAAAAACTGCTGGTGTGCGCACGCGCGGTATAGGATAGGCGTGTTTCTCACGCGCGGGAAGAACGCACCAGTGTGACAATATCTGCAGGATTTCAAGTTCGCGTTTTTTCTTCCGCTAGGTCTCGGCGTGAAAACACGCAAGTGTGGCCGTAGCCTAAGGTTGCCATACCAGTCTTAGTGAAGTAGAACCTTTGATTGTTACCACCATGTTCACGAAGTTGGAACTGGATCTAAAAGCAGGTCGCAAGGCAAGCGGATCAAGAAACATATTGAAAAATTATTGTGTCCAGGTTAATAAGATATTTTGGTCTGTAAATGAAAATCAATTAAAGAAACTATACGATCAGCTATGTATATTGTTAGTAAATGCAGCGAAATTAAAGATTTTTTTTTTAATCCAATTTACTACTTCTTCATATTAATAGCACTACATTACCCTTCCTTCAGCACCATCCACACCGGTATACATGCAAAAACTAGCGGAGAGGAATGAAATGCCGTAATGAAATGCCGTAATGAAATGCCGTAATGAAATATTAACTAGCCTCTTAGCTCGTCAAAAATGACTGGCTGAAAGGAATGTTCCGGAAAATTATTTGTTCGCAGTTGCTCAACTAAATCAGTGGTTCGCATTTAGTTTTTCCCTAGGACAACTTGAAGAAAGGGCTCAATCTCGCGTAACCCTTATAGCTCAAATGATAAATATTTAACAACAAACTAATGATTTGTGCTACCACAGCATTACAGTTATTTCATTCACACACATGCAGTTTGTCTTAAAATATGTATTGGCTGTAGAAATCTTTTCATGATTTTTTTTTAGCAAAGAGATTACCGCGCGCACCCATTGTGGCGATAAAACATTGTCGCTACGTCGCGATAAAATATTTGCTGGGCTCTGCTTGCGATAATGGTATGCGGTTATGTGCTACTGTTACTAATGACATAACATGCGGATCCGGATCCCGGAATCCGCAACCGCAAACACATAGGAAAAAACCGCGTTTGGAGCTAGATGACATATAGGTGGGGAAACCGCATGCTCGAGGAGGTTTCCAGCGCGTTCTTCGTTCAGTGTCATTTCATTTTGCTCAGAGAATGGATATGGCTCACTTCATAAATGTCGCAGTTGTTTGTGCTGCTGAAAGTGAAGGCTTGTTGCAGATGTATCGTAAACATAGATATTCTGTGCACCCATACAACCGTGGCCCAGAAAAGTTTCTTGCTTTTATGCAAACATTAGAAAGTACAATGATAAGTTTTATACCTACTACAGAATGCCAATGTCATAATTCGATCATCAGCTTTAAATCCTACGTCCTTTCATCACGAAAGAAGATACTTCATTCAAAATGGCAATATGTGCAAGGAAATTTTGACGATTACCCTCAGGTAAGCGCAATAACCTCTTCAGACTACATTTTTCACGGATATGTGAAAACTGCGACCAGTGAAATTTGCGGCCAACCTAAAATCTGCGAAATCTGCGGCCACTACCTCTTCTCTTTGTGTCATGCCACGCCGTCCTAATCACTCTATACGCCCCTTTAGACGACCCGACCTGGTCTCACTAAATCGTGGCCTGGAAGTTTTTACGTGAACAAATCATTTTACATTACACGCCCGAAACAGCCAAGTTAATTTTTTTTTTTTAATAGACACGCAAATGTTTCACAGGTTAAGTATTCTTTCTTAGACTTTTTTCGCACTCGTTACTGAAAGCTGAATTTTTTGCTGATCTGCAACACTGTTCGGAAAATCCAGTGCGGTACTAACTAGATCGGAGTGGCCGAGCTCGTCTAGAGGCGGCCATACACGATCGCTACATCCGTCCAAATGGAGCGATATCACTCCATTATCGTGTCGTCTGTGGGGAAATTTGATGTGGATGACGTTAACCCACAACTGCTGATGGTAGAATATTTTTTCCTACACTAGTTTCTTATCTGCTTAACGTCTCTCTAACAGCGAGGTCTTTAGAGACGGGAAAGGATGGGGGGCAAGGAATGGGAAGGAATTCGGCCATGGCCTTTTGAAGGAAGCATCCCGGAATTTGCCTGGTGTGATTTGGGAAACCTTGGAAAACCCAAATCTGGATGCCCGGACATGGATTCGAACCACCGTCCTCCGGAATGCGAGGCGTGAGGCAAAGGGAGATTTTGCATGAAATCTGCTACGATTCTGTAAGTACCTGCCTTGTTATTACAATTCTTTTCTACGTCTTTTAAGCAAGAATAAAACTTGTATTTTAATAACAGTTATTGTAGTGAACAGTGTGTCACTCCACATTTTATCATATTAATAGGACCAAAGTGTGAATGAAAAGGTTGGTTGGAGAGACAGGGTATGCCACCTATTGACGGAAAGATGTGCTCTCTCTTTTCATGGCGAACGGTGGGGGTTGACCAGCGGCTGAGACACCTCATCGGCCAATGGAATTTCTGGTATTTCATTAATATTTCCCATCTTTAAACCAAATTTTGGAAAATACAACTCAATATGCACTTGTTTTGTTGTTACACACCTATGTGTGCAAGTACCCTGATCCTTTTGACCATTCTTAAGTGAAGCAACAACCTTCTCTATCCCTGTGTATTTTGACATAATATCTGTCCGAAAAGAAATTTGTGTTTCCCTCAGATCTTTGCCATCTTCTTTTAGTGAAGAAATTTTGTTATCAATTTGTTTTATGTGTCCATTTATCTCTGATAATCTATTTGTGGTACTTTCTCTGATCTCATTTACCTCTTTTGACAAATTTGCCGTCCTCTTTTCCGTATCCTTTGCAAGATTATAGACCTCTTTACGGGTGTCTGTAATTTGTATTTCAGCGTTATCCCTAGCTACTTCTAATTTTTCACACTTTGACATTAAATTGTCATTCACAGTGTTCACGCTCTGAATTTCTTCCCGAACATCTTTCTTGAAATTTTCGAAATTTTCTTTCATTTCACATTTAAAATTTTGAAGTTGGTTCCCTAACTTGACACCTAACTCCTTCTGTCCTCCTATCAATTGTGATCGAAGTTGCTCTTGTCCCTCATTAACAGCATTGAAACGAGCGTTCATCTGTTCGGTTAAAGTGTTCATCTGAGCTTTCACACCATCTAAAAATATTTGCATCATTGATCGCATATGGTCTGGCAAAATTGACTGATTTGAGGAGACCTGCGTGTGCTCTACTAGTCGACTGTAAGTGTCGTGTGTCATACTTGTGGCATGTATTTCAGTTCGTGCGGATGTACACGGCTTTTCCACAGTGCTATTGTCTAACTGAAAATTACGAGTATCTTGAAACCCTGACATCATTATTGTTTCGGCGCTCCCCGAAACTGAATTTACTTTTGCTTCAACTTGTCCCGCCATTTTATTCATTTATTTTGATGCTGGCTTCTTTAAGCACTTATCACTCAGAACTCAAGTTCGGTCTTAAAAGATGTTGCGCGTAAATTTTTTTTACCAAAGGAACACTTTTACAACTTAACATTACCCCAAGACATTAAACTCCACCCAATAATCAAATGATTCAACGCTTTCTTTTTAAACTAACAAACTGATTTCAGGACCACCCATCAAATCAAAGAATGGCAACGCCGTTATACCACCATGAGGAAATCACAGAGAAATATGAAAACACATTTAACACAATATGACACATAGATACAGAAAAAATCATTTAGATAAGCATATCAAATTAAAATCATAATTTCAAACATGGACAAATAATATTTCGTTCTGCTCCTCTGAAAATTAAATTAGTAAGTAGCATTCATTTGAACATAATAACACAAAGCATCGCTGCATCTCGTTCAGACTCATCAGGCTGCAAATTGAACATTTTGATAAAATACACTTACAAACTACAAAGAGAAAAGAAAAAAAATAATTATTCACTGAATTGTTTTTGGATCAAATTTCGATAAGCTCCAACGTTGGGCGCAATATGTGACGGTCCGACCGTCTCTGTACTTAAATAGCAATGATAATTATGGAAATTTAATATTTTATATTCACATTAATTTTAATATTAGATCAATTCTTCATAAGCATCTCATTTTTGCGGGGAATGGGTCAAATTTGCTCTGAACAAAAAGATTCACAAACATAACTAGACATTTATTTTCATATATGAAACTTGATGAATTTAATTATAAAAATTTAACATTCACCTTACCTTTTTTATACAATTATCAAAATATAACATTTGATACCATGGGCGCCACCCTACATGAGACTTATGTTTACACGCTGTTGACTCAAGACAAATTGTCCGACTAGCTCATTATAAACAATTTTACTGGACATGAGAACTTCTTATTTTGTGAATCGCTTCACCCAGGAACGTTTACTGGAGTCTTGATTCCTAAACAATTCAGTGGTAATGTTATATTCACCTTCTCAATTGCGTGATGTTGTGTAGATGCACTAAACCAGCATCCTTAGTCGATCAGGAGGTCCAACCGCGGCGCCAAGCAACCATAAACTTAGTTAAACTTTAAGTTTAACCACTGCACTATTTCCCGCTGAAAAACACACTTATACACATAACTTTACACAGCTTCTTGGTCTGCATCTACAGAGAGGTGGCACATAGGTGTTGCTTGGGCAGGCACCTGTGCCCCAGTGTCCTTCTTCTTCCGGCAGCCAGCTCACTCTTTTTGTCCACTTTGGCGGGCGAAATTCCATTGGCCGATGAGGTGTCTCAGCCGCTGGTCAACCCCCACCGTTCGCCATGAAAAGAGAGAGCACATCTTTCCGTCAATAGGTGGCATACCCTGTCTCTCCAACCAACCTTTTCATTCACACTTTGGTCCCATTAATATAATAGGACCAAAGTGTGAATGAAAAGGTTGGTTGGAGAGACAGGGTATGCCACCTATTGACGGAAAGATGTGCTCTCTCTTTTCATGGCGAACGGTGGGGGTTGACCAGCGGCTGAACACCTCATCGGCCAATGGAATTTCGCCCGCCAAAGTGGACAAAAGGGTGAGCTGGCTGCCGGAAGAAGAAGGACACTGGGGCACAGGTGCCTGCCCAAGCAACACCTATGTGCCACCTCTCTGTAGATGCAGACCAAGAAGCTGTGTAAAGTTATGTGTATAAGTGTGTTTTTCAGCGGGAAATAGTGCAGTGGTTAAACTTAAAGTTTAACTAAGTTTATGGTTGCTTGGCGCCGCGGTTGGACCTCCTGATCGACTAAGGATGCTGGTTTAGTGCATCTACACAACATCACGCAATTGAGAAGGTGAATATAACATTACCACTGAATTGTTTAGGAATCAAGACTCCAGTAAACGTTCCTGGGTGAAGCGATTCACAAAATAAGAAGTTCTCATGTCCAGTAAATTGTTTATAATGAGCTAGTCGGACAATTTGTCTTGAGTCTTAACAGCGTGTAAACATAAGCATATAGTAGTTTCATGTAGGGTGGCGCCCATGGTATCAAATGTTATTATTATTGATAATTATAAAAAGGAAGGTGAATGTTAATTTTTTTTATAATTAAATTCATCAAGTTTCATATGTGAAAATAAATGTCTAGTTATGTTTGTGAATCTTTTGTTCAGAGCAAATTTGACCCATTCCCCGCAAAAATGAGATGCTTATGAAATATCAATGTAAGAAGAATTGATCTAATATTAAAATTAATGTGAATATAAAATATTAAATTTCCATAATTATCATTGCTATTTAAGTACAGAGACGGTCGGACCGTCACATAAACTATAAAACATCTGTAGTGTCAACCTGCTGTTTAGAAACATTGGCTACAAACGTAGCAATCCGCTCAGAGCGCCGGCGGGGCGGCTTTTAACAATACAACCAGTTTGATCCTATTCTATAATAAACATACCGCTACAGCATTGTTGAGAATTCTGGCCGCAGATTTCACTGGCAGCAAATTTCACTGGGCGCAGTTTTCGCGACACCATTTTTCACATGCGAGAATCAGCGTCCCAACTGAGGCTGAGCGCCCTGCTTTCTTTGTGTTTCCCCCTCCAATCCGCGTCGCCGGCCAGTTCCGGAAATTTTCATTCCACCGACAGGATGCGGTAGAAAAAAACCGGGCGCGTTTTCCGGATTGCGGTTTCTCTAGCTTGCCACACGTGCTTGCGGATTCACAGACACCGTAGCTTTTTGCGGTTATGCGTTTTACAGCATAGTCTGTCATTAAGCTTAGGCTTACAGGTTCTACTATGTTCAGAAATTATATCACGGTTCGCTTTAAAGTTCACTCTGGTTTTATTCACGCAACGTTCACACATTTCCCATAACCACCACTACTTAAATTATTTACTTTGACCGTGGCTTGTCGTACTTCTTCTCTTCCATTTTCAGATGCTGACCACGCTTCGGTCCGACAACATTACACACTCTGTTCAGACCACTAATTCGTACTGGCTGTCAGTTCTTCACGAAACACTTGTCCAAATTACTAAAAGGACAGCATCAAATTGGTTTCTGTCCACTTTATTCTTAATGAAAGGGAAGCTGTAACTTTACCTCATCTCTCGCGAGTCGCGACGCTGGCTTCAGTCTACCTACAACAATCACTTTACTACACTGTGCGCATCCGCGCTCAACAATGCTTCAGCCACGTAGCGCTCATATCAACAACATATATTTTTATAAAAAAAAAAAAACAAACTTAAATTACTCATACCCTCTACTATGTAGTAACATCTTTGGCCGCTGTTAATCCAACAACGAAGTCTCGATACTTGACTTCGGCGTTATGAACAGGATGGCCTTGCATAGTATGTTATTGTTATCGGCGGGATTAGCTTACCAGTGCTGCCTGGGTCGCGCGCCTTGAACTCGGCGAGCAACGGGTCCCTGCAGGCCAGTATCTTGGTGCTGAGTTCCCGGATAGCGGAGCCCTCGACCAGCCCCACTGTCTGTCGGAAGGTGAGACGCTTGGCGCGAGACGTGGCCGTCGTGAACTGCACGAAGTGCGGGGCCAGGTCGGTGCCCACCAGCTTCATGTAGGCGCCCTTATTGGAACCCAACTCGTAGTAGTTGGACGCAGAGAAGATGGTGATTACCTGCACAACGGTATCAAAGTTCCAGGTCAGGAGTCTACAATCTAAATTTCAAAAAAAGTGTATTTTTCCTAGTACAGGCACCGCATGCTCTTGCGGAGTAATTTGTGGAGATAGATTTCCGTATCTCCCTTAAAAACATTGGCATTAGAGCTAAGAAAGGCTGATAAGGGGGTATCCATAAATTACGTTGGTCCATTTTGTTTCCTTTTGAACCCCTTTCCCCCATGTAATCTGACGTGGGTTTTGTCTTGACACTCCCCCTCACTGGAAAATCTGTGACATCTATAAGTGAATTTCAGCATAGCTACCGCGTGCCTAATGTTTTTCGTCGTCGAGTGTCGGTTAGTTCAAAAACGCCGGCCCCATGTTACCCGAAAACTATGACACACATGTGGGTTATATAGGCTATCTATAACACGGAGATAATTAAATGGCGGAAATAAATGGGCACAATCAATCTGTTGTGTATTCTATACCCTAAGTTAAATTTTACAGATAAAATGAATGATAAGCTATGTAACTTGGCTCGGACACCCCCTCCCCCCCCCCCCAAGTACCCCTGCATAGCTTTCTATCCAACCCCACCTCCCCTTGACCGAGACACTTAGTTTATGGACGATTAGTGCCATGTCAACGCAGAGCAGGATATAAGAATCTTTTAAGTAACTTAATAATAACCGTAGGAGACACGATCGTAAGATTGCAACTTTCTTAGCTGTCTACGTTTCGCTGTTATTAAGTAAACAAATTTGTGCTGTTCTGCCACCATGAAATTTGCTAACATGGTATGTATATGTCTTTTAATAAATCTCAGTAATAAAAAGATTCCATTTTTTTCTATTCCAATCAAATTTACCATTCCTATTTTTATCCGTTACACAAATGTCATTACCTATTTTCACATATTTAACGAAAATTTATTAAACAATATTGTATTACAACGTCACGTAACAAAACTATGGCTACAAGTAAGACATGAAATTGTGATTTTCTTGCAAAAAAACTTTTATAAGTCGATGAATAATACCGTTACTTCCGTTAAATAAGAATCAACGTAAAAGAGAAATTTAAGCTAGCTGTTAGTCAAAGGAGGTTATTGGAGTATTTGATTTATTTGTTATATAATAACAAATGTACTAAGATCTGAAGTTGCCTAAGAGGATTGTAAACTACATACAATAACATTATAACGGTTAATTTTTTAATAAATATACTTCATTCCGGGAGAGAAATCAGTAGCGTTACGGAATTAATCATCTATTAGACTATTTTTGTCTACTAACTAACTTGAATTCAGTTAATGTGGAGGTCAGTGAACATCAAGTCGCGTGTCCTCTAGAAGTGAACGAACGACAAGTGTTATTGGAAAAACAATGACCCTTCTTTATGTACAATGCTTCATTATCTGAGAACGCTGTTTACAAACTACCTGAACCAGAAGTGATACGTGACAATTCAGGTTTGAATACTTCTGTTGGATCAGGATGTTTCAGAATCATTTTATCTGTTGCCGTGCCACATTAATTGAAACTGCTAAATAAAACATATTGCCATCGATATTAGAATTTTATTTGTTTAGAACTGTTAAGAGTGGTTTTAAATAACTACAGTATATTTCATGTTTTTTGTAAAGTATGTTTTTACTTGAATACTTTGAATGTTTATTATTTCATCGCATGGAGATATTTGTATCCAAAAGATTTATTTTTTGATACAGCATACACTAAGCTTCCATTATCAATTATACTAATCTTCTCGATAACATTTTTACACACAATAACAATAAAACAATGATGACAGCGTAAGATGCTGTTTCAGACTTAATTTCTAGTTTAACTTTGAAAAATAATGAAGATAAGCTTTGGTGTTGCGGAGACTCTATGCAAAGTGCCAGTGAAAGTTATCGATTAAACGTCTGGCACAGTGAATAGCGCGGGCGTTATCTGTGCGTCTCCCGCAATACAATGGTGATGCTGGAGTGTCTGGCGGGACTGACTGGCACTCAGGGGCAGAAGCCTCCACGCTGGCTGCAGAGACACACTGGTAACAAGCAGGTACCACGCGCTGCTGCAATCTACTATATAATCTCCTAAGCTCACTCACTCACTCACCTCGATAGCTATTGGCTGGAGAACGGTGTCACGTGTCAGCCTTCGCTCACAAATCAGCAGCCATCAGAGGTAACCTTGAATTTCTTCTAATGGTATGTCTACAATTTAATAGCTAAAAGCAACTTCTACCAAATTATTTACCATAATACATTCATTAAGTTTGCTTTCCGTTGCATTTCATAGTTTAAAAAAATCGTTAAACTTTACGGCTGAGAAAACGTGGAAATTCTTTTCAGTAACATGTTAATGAATGCAACATAAAAAAACTTTAGAAAACTCAAATTGCTCTTGGTCTCTCCTGTAACCACAAATGTCAATTGTCATTCCGGATTAGGACAAATTAATTAAAACTTTCATTAATGTTGTTCCTTGATCAGAGTTTATTCATTACGATTTATTTGCTTTTTAGGTATTTTACTGAGCACATTCGTTAATGGTCATTGTTCATGTTCGCTGTACCTGAGTTATTAGGTTATTTAAAGTGGACATCAGACCAAATATGATACGGAATCGAGTATTTGGCTATTCATTTCTTCGCAGTTGCTCTACTGTTCAATAAAAAGGATTGAGTATTACGTTCGCTGGTCGTACTATGACCAATGATTACATTATGAGTGTTTGACTAGTCTCAATAAAAAACGACGTGATGCTTTCGAAGCAAACAGGATTTTTTTTAAAAAATTGCATAGCGAACATTAAGGATCAAATGCAAGCAAAGTTAGTATTTAAGCAACTTCGAGTCTACGACCTTTGAAACAATTATACGATAGCAATATCTTACCTGTACGTATTTAATACCTAAGTTTATTAATACTGCTGTGTTTTTCAAGCTCAAGAGATTTTATTCATCCTAAAGGTGGAACACAGGTTAAGTTTATATATGGTCAGATCAGGTCAGCCTGTTCTAATCATTGACCCTAAAAACTGGAACAATTCTAGACCCGTGACGATACGCAAAAAACGGACACGGAATTACACTAGTAGTACTATAAATTTGGTCTACATTTACTCACTTACTACCAACAATTGGTTTCCCAGTTTCAAAGTAAATGGTTTTCCCTTTATTTTCCTGTAATAACAAGATTATCCATTCCTCTTAAACAGAGTCGATATTTCTATATGTCAATCCGTTAATTATTGAGGCTGACGTTGCCCAACGTACTTTTTTTATGTGTGTTTGCTTTCTGTTTGATCGGAGAAATGTTAGTTCTTTAACCAAAAATTATATATATCACATCACTCCCTACATAAATACGGAAAACCGACTTAAAGATCTATCATCAGGATTTCCAATAACCATGCCACCGGACTTGTACTACCGCTGATTTATTTTACCTAGATCAATTACTGTGGTGCCTTACCGCTTACAATCAAATTTTTGGTTCAAATTAGTGTTTTGTATAAAATAAATAAAACAGCCGTCCAAAATCTATTTCCTTTTCTTGATGAAAATTTTGCTTTTCCACATAAAAGCTCTGGGCTTTAGGGTCATTTGAAGCTTATTTATTTTCTCAGTTTGTGGTCTTAATCTTCCAGACAGGTATTTATTTTTATCGAATAACTAAACAACCAATCAAGAATTTATTTTGTAGTTTGATGACTAGTTGTTAGTTTAGACTAGATTAAATATTAATATTTCCTCTCTATGATAAGCACTATTACTGCGGTTTTTATCAGATTTGATATTTTACAATACTGAATAAATTTATCAACAGTGCGATGTTAATAATAACGTTCATAAGATTCACTACAGTTCGAACGGAAGTTCTGATTCATCGTTGCTCAAAAGCAGCTGATTGCGGCTATCATAAAAATTGGTTTCCTTCGTGAAAACCTTCCAATTTCCTTGATAAAAAAGATTATTTTTTTCGTTGCTATTGATGCGATTTGTTCTGTAAGCTTCCTTGATTATATCTGGGAGCTTTACTCCATCAGTAGGCGTTTATATATGACATGTCTTGGTCTCCGAGTTGTCTTTGAAGCCTTTCACAAATTTATAATGATTTAATAATGTCTTTTGCAGGAATTTTAATAATTATTCATAGTTACATGGTTCAATATCCTTCAATTTCAGTCATACCAGCGAAAGCAAATAACCCAGAGTGGTAGCAGTTTATGTGTTATTTTGGTTGTTCTGGTGGAACCTCGTCAATTTATTGAAACATATGCCAGTATTTGTCTTCGGTCAGTGTGGACAAGTTAGGAATTTGTTTCTTTTGTAAGATGCTGGTAAAATGTCCTTAACCCGAGGACAATTAAAAACTATATAACAGGAGGGAAAAGCGGATCTGTACATCAGCCAACAACGCATACGCCTCAATGGACCCACAAAGATGACATTCAACTTTCACATTTTATGCGTACGTATAATGAACACAAAGATTATAACGACCGCAAGGAACTCTCAAAACCTGAAGATTTGTCTATTACTTAATAACTAACGTGAAAAATTATGTTATTCCGGTACCCTCTGAGGTGAAAGTATAAATAATGAGCGGTGACTTTGAATTATAGAAGATCATACTACTGGTAAGAATGCCTTCATACCGTAGGCCTACCGAACGCGATAAATTTCTTCTTGTCAAATACGAGCTAACTCACAAGAAAGCTATGAATTGACAATTATTTATTGTAACTATGCAATATCCATCAATGTTTCCTTGTACTGATGTCGGTATGTGAAATTTGTAAGCATTTCAGTTCTTTTACTCAACATCCTACCAGAAACATTGTGAGATCATAAACTCTACCGTCCTTTTTGTAGAGGTACACACTGAAAGAAGAGTTTAATTTTTTTTTATAATTACCTTGTCGAATAGTTTGTTCCCTTTACTTTCGGTTAAGCACAGAGGCTTGTACACTAATTAGACATGGGGACATAAGATATACTCATTAGATAGTGGTTCTTCGTACATAATATATTATAATTATGATAAATGCTATACTATTGTTTTAAATGCAGTCCGCAAGCTGCCAGAACATGGAATTTGCATCACATATCACAACAGATATTATTTATATTATGTAGAGAATTGTAAATTACAGCATTAATATATACTTATCGCTACAATTTTAGAAGTTTTACGAAAAGATTTTATCTGGTAGTAAATATGACAAACCCGCTCGTAGGACAACATCGTAGCGTACCAACATTTAATGTTTAAACGTGGCTAAGTCGGTCCTTGGACACGCGCTTCGTGCTACGTATCGCCTCTGTTGGTTGCAACTCTGACCTTCCGTCTGCATGATAGTCTGCCCTTTGCTCTGTAAGTAGCTCACGCACAATTCCGTCCACCCCTCTCTGAAATGCAAATGCGGGCTCATCAGGCGGTTGGTTGTTGCAGTCGCCTTATCGGTGCATCGTGGGCGTACAGTACCAGACTGCGAGCAGAATAGCTGCCTCATCCGTCACCTTTATCTCTACACGCACGCATTTGCCTCAAAAGTTCATCACAACGCTCCACTCTTCAGTTGGAGAAATCTACGATTGAAACGCAAGTAATTCATTTGTAGTATGTAGTATATTTTATGGTATTACAAACATTGTAACACATTTTGCCACAACACTGATCTGTAACATTCAGATAACCAATTTCGTAATTAACTAAACTGAAAATTAGGTGTATATGATTCGGTCATTATATCAATGAGCTACTAATGAATATATGAGTAATTGTAATAAATATTAAGTGCTGTTAATGTTAAAAGTTTATTTTGACGGTATTATCTGGTCTACCGGAGGTAGCTTCGATGTTCCGACACATTTTCTGTCTTTCTTCTTCACCACCTTTTTTGAGATCGGCTGTCTTTGATGAATTTTATTCATCGTTGGCGTAGTCAAGTTAGAACCTTTGGTTTTACGGCCGCATTCCCTTGTTGATCTAAGGCATTTTATACCAACAGCCGGGTCTTACTAAATACTAACGGGGGAATTGAAGTCTTTCAATCGGTCTGTGAAACGTATAACTATATTCTGCATGTATTGTGTACTTTTTGTTTGTGAAATGCGTAGTTTATGAGGTGGAGATTGGTTAATCACCTTGATGGCTACCAAAAACGGCCAAAAACCCGCATTCAGGACGGATAGAACGTGGGGCCCTGGGTTCGTGCCCGGCCGCGTTGTACTTCCCCGATCCAGTGTGCAGGTGCCTCAGTGCACTGAGCAAGTGACACTGGCGGGTGATTAATTTTCAGTTATTACGGACTGTTTATTAATATGTAGTATCAAAATTTAATATTAAATTTTTGTATTATGTATAAATTTTTATATTACATACTGTTATGAAGTAATTTGATTTATTGTTGCCTTTAGCTTTCAGCATCTACACTTATAATACGCAAGTTTTGTTCATCTCTCACGTCATCTGTCACGCTATGCCGTCACTCTATGACGTCGCGCTATAACGTCACGCTTTTAATGTTTGTTCTTGGTTATGCACTTTATTTAATAACATTTCTAAGCATCAGCGAATAAATTAACTGACAGAACACTGAAATAAAAGTATGTATTGCATTTAAATCTACATATCAATCATTAGATGCTTTTATTTACGTATCATTCTTTTGATAAATAGAAGTATTCCTTAAATTCCTTGTCCATAGATATGAAAGATAAAAGCTTTAATTTTCGGGCATCAGTGTTAGCGAAAGTTTTTATTAGATTGTTACTGACCATGAGTCAGAATTACAACTGGCATTTGACGTTACAGCAGAGGGCATGAATAATTTAGTTTTAAAAAAAAATAATTTAAATTGTGTCCTATTATTGCAATTATTAAATCGTTTGAATGGAAATAGTTGCACACTGTTGCGATCTGTGCAGCCTACACTACAATTAAAACAAATATTACGTGGCATAATGTAAGTTTATAAGATTTATTTTAATTTCCTTTGCTTTCATTGAACAATATTACTGTGGCTATTATTTTAGCAACATGTAACTGTGTCAGCCCTTCAAACGTTGTAATATCGGTCTGAGGCATGGGTAACAAAAAAGATAGGTGTAAAAACCCTTGAAGATTTTTGATAAAATTTATATTGCGATGCATTATTGTCACTAAAATGTGATATAGTACATGTATTAATACGCGTGAGATTGAAGTATTGTGTTTCTTGCGGCAAGTTTCGCGTTTTATGTGGTTAGCTTGAAATTCAACCTGGACCCTGATTGAAACTTTTTGCTACAGCGCAAGGCGCGATGAATTACATTGAATTTTATTTCATAACAATTTTATATATAGTTAAGCAATTGCTAAGGAATGAATTGTCAGAGCACTGAAAATTGATATATTAATTATCAGTTGTTTTTATTTACTGAAATCATTACATGGTTTCAATGAAAGAAGTTCCAAATTGATAGCGATAAATGTTGCCTAAATCACAATTAAATGTTACGTGGCATAGCGTAAGTTGTTAAGATTTATTTTTAGCTTCCTTCGTTTTCACTGGGGTCATTATTTCAGTCGATGTAAGCTGTGTCAGCCGTTAAAATATCGATCTACATCACAGATAGTAAGGACGAAAGGCGTAAGATTTGGGATCAAGTTTATATCGCTATACCTGACGACAATGACATGCGATGCGATACAGGAAATGTATTAATTCGTGTGTGGATGAAGCTTTGATTTTCGAGAGGCAACATTAGCGGAGGTTATGGTTAGGCTGAAATTCAACCTAGACTTGTCAACTGAAGCTTTCTGCTATAGCACAAGGGACGATAAATTACAATGAGCTTTATTTTACAACAATTACATTTAGTTAAGCAAATGCAGATAAATAAATTACCATAACACTCCGTTAAACCCGTCATTTTTTACGGGCTTAGGGTCTAGTTTGTTAATATTCTGGAACAAGCAAAGCAGTCTAGCTGTCAGTCATTCTATTGCTAGACTTGCAATTATGCGTTGATTCTGAATAACCAAGCGTGGTGGATGAGTAGTTAACACTCTGGCCTCCCATTTGGAAGGAGGCCAGTTGTAGTCCCCGTCCGGGCATCCAGAGTTGTGTTTTCCACGGTTTCCCCAAATGCTTCTTTCAAAAGGCCATGGCTGAATTCTTTCCCGTTCCTTGTCCCCAGTCCCATCGCGCCTCTAATGACCTCTACGTTGACGAGGCGTAAAGCCAGAAATAATAATAGTAAAAAAAAATCTGTCGCTTGGTAAACTTTGGGGAAAAATATGTATATACATACATTATTGCTTCTAGAAAACTGCCATCTTTAAGGTCATTCAATTATTCAAATCAATAACGTAACTACGGGTACATCACCATTGGTGAAGTTACAATACTACCGAGTATTAAACAGAACTCACCAGAGATTAGAACCACACAACCCCCTCCTTCCCTCCCCACTCCCACCAAAAAAAAAGGGTCCGAAGATCTGTCTCCACGGATGCTGAGTCCGCCTGCATGCTGAATTATTTGAGAACGCCATAACAATGTTCAAACTTCTTTGCCATAACTAATGGTTACACGTAAGCAGCGGAGTATTGAGGTGACTGATGCTGCCATACCAAGCTGGTAATACGTTTGTGTTCGAATTGCAGTTTCTCCATTATCTCCAACTATAACATTTTGTTAAATGTCTTTCAATTATAATGCAGTGTAATGTAAGTAGTAATGCGATTAGTTAGATATCAATCATGAAATGTTATTTGCAGTTCAGATCGCACCTACAATAGTTGTCGTGGGAGGTTGCTCAGAATAATATGTGCTGAGGTTTTATAAACTAGAAAACTGTTTGTTAAATGGTCGCCAAGAAAGTACAGCCTAAACACCGGAGTAATTAACTTTCTCAAAGAAATTTGATTACATTTATTGATACAAATAAATCAAATTATATTGTAACAATGATGTTAGTGACATCTTACTATTGAAATTTTGCGTCTGTAAATTATGCCAAAATATATCAGTTCTCTGTGAATACAAACGTTTTATGGTAAAGGATTATATCATCGATATCTTTTAAATTGATTCTGACAATTCATTCATTTATTAGAATAGCCTCATAATTTTACTCTTTCCAATAGAGTAGATTAAGTGTTCTTTCTAATGCTGATAAGGATGAAGTATTAGGTTAGAATGCAGCAAGTTACGCTTATGAGAGAATTTTGATTTCCTGCGCATGGTGTTATTGCTTATTTGTTTGACTTTGGTAAAAAATATTCATATTTCTGATTTTACGCTATCGGAGATGATTAATAAATCAAACGTGTACGCCAAAGAAAGTGTCTATTCTAGCTACACTAGACATTAAAAGACAAGAAAGCCCATTATTAGAAAACAGCTTACGAGAAGGGCCTAAAAATTCTAAAGATTGAAGATTTTATGGGTTTTTTGAAACTATTATCACAGAAATACTATGTCTATCGGAGATGTTTGAAAGATTTTTCATAAAAGGTCAATATATGTTCGATCGTAGCTTCTCATTTCCTTGAAAATTTCTGTAAATAAATTTGTTTATTGCTCTTACATCTTCAGCACTTAGTTCAATATTTATTTGTATCATTTTTATCACTTACTTCAGGTTCCTTAAAAGAACGATATGTGTTGTGTAGTCAGACAATCACTTCTATTTTCCTTTCTAGTTATTCATACGTCGTCTCTGAATCTTTTACAATTAATGGAAAAGAACTTTGATTCAATTTATGTTAGCTATCAAATTTGTGGAATGACTTTCGATGAAAAAAAAAAAGTTATTGAAGAACTTTATAATTCATGAATGGTAGCAGACTTTCAGTCCTGTGGCCGATGATGTTAACGAAAACAGGTCATAATCTTATTTGACATGAATTCCACAACTTTTAAGTTATCGCTGAGTTAATCCACAAAGTTAGCATCTCCAGATGCTAGGTATTAACAACGATTTTGAAAATAATAGCTATTATATGGCGGTATTTCAGGAAGAAAAGTACATTGCCGTTACAGCTGGCTGTCGCATTCTAGTGATAAACGAGCTCTACTAGAAATGAGGTTCAGCTGTAAGAGCCACAGATAGACCATAACTCCAAGATAAGAGGGAGAAGAAGGAAAAATGAGGGAGGCTTATATCACTAGGCAAGGGCGAGACAGTGTGAGATATAGATCGCCAAAAGCAGTACATCGACACTCTCTCATGCCAAAACAGAAGAGAGAGAAAATAGGAGGTGGGGCGAAGAACAGATTGAGTCATTAAACATTTTACAACTATGTAATCATTGTTCGTTACTTTAAAACTTAAATAAAAAATGTATGCAATTTGTAATGATACTATTTTATGAGACCTTAAATTCTTTATCCGCTAATATACTTTCATAAATCCTACGATATAATTCAAACGAAGTTACTATCAATTTCTATCGAATTTGACATTAAGTTTAATAGTGATCTGCACCAGACGATGCTAAAAGTAAGTTTAAAAACTCACCTTTTGATCTGCTCTTTTTGTTGACTTCAGATTTCGCACAGAGGCATGTTTACCTGATAAGCTAATACTCCGAATACATATTTACAAGTCGCCGTAACACGACAGCTGACTATAATTTTCATAGTCGTCAGAATATGTGGCTAGAAATCTGTGTAGCAGGATTGCGAGTAACACCTGAAGTTTTTTAGAATTCATTTGTAACACCACAGCCTTTTGACTACGGTCGTTGCTGTATTTATAACCGGTCGCCTTATTTAAGTATGGAATTAAACTACATCGCACGGCATATTACTCAGATTGAAGATATTATATAGCAGAATTTCACCAACTTCATAGCTGTCACAGGCACCCAGCATTTCTTCAAAATAAAACGAATTGTTAGTCGATAGATATGACGGTAGAGAAATGTATAACATATCTAAATTGTCTTAAGTTTTGGAAACATATTCTATAACACATTTAGATGAGATATGAATGATATGTGCACAACAATACTGACTCTATAATACATAATTTGAACTCTTGTACGAGGGAGAGTCAAATGAAAACCTTAAATATTTTTTAAAATATTATTTATTGTGCAGAAGTGGTACAAAGCTGTATCAATTTTCAACATAATCTCCCCCACGCTCAATGCAAGCCCTCCAGTGCTTAAAAAGTGCATAAATTCCTTTAGAAAAAAATTCATTTGGTAGTTCGTGCAACCACTCATGCACCGCGTGGCGTACCTCTTCATCAGAACGGAACTTCTTTCCTCCCATTGCTTCTTTGAGTGGTCCAAACATATGGAAATCACTTGGGCAAGGTCTGGTGAGTATGGTGGATGAGGAATACACTCAAAATGCAGGTCTGTGATTGTTGCAACTATTGTACGGGCAGCGTGGGGCCTTGCATTGTCATGTTGCAAAAGGACTCCTGATGACAGCAATCCACGTCGCTTTGATTTGATTGCAGGTCGAAGAAGATTTTTTCTGTGTATGATGCACTGGTGACAGTGGTCGCTGTAGGCATGTAATGCTCCAAAATGATGCCTTTTTCGTCCCAAAAGAGAGTCAGCATAACCTTCCCTGCTGATGGTTCTGTTCGAAACTTCTTTGGTTTTGGTGATGAGGAATGACGACATTCCTTGCTCGCTCTCTTCGTTTCCGGTTGGCGGAAGTGAACCCAGGTTTCGTCCCCACTAACGATTCTTGCAAGGAAGCCATCACCTTCTCGTTCAAAGTGCTGAAGAAGTTCTTCACAAGCATCAACACGTCGTTCTCTCATTTCAGGTGTCAGCTGCCGTGGCACCCATCTTGCAGACACTTTGTAAAATTGGAGCACATCATGCACAATGTGTTGTGCTGAACCATGACTAATCTTTAAATAAGCTGCAATGTCATTCAGTGTCAGTCGGCGGTTTTCCGTCACTATGGCTTCAACTGCTGCAATGTTCTGCGGAGTCACAGCTCGTTGTGCCTGACCTGGACGAGGAGCATCTGCCACTGAAGTCACACCATTTACGAACTTCCTACTCTATTCGTAGACTTGCTGCTGTGACAAACATGCATCACCGTACTGAACCTTCATTCTTCGATGAATTTGAATCGGTTTCACACCTTCACTACTCAAAAACCGAATAACAGAACGCTGTTCTTCTCTGGTACAAGTCTCAAGTGGGGCAGTCATCTTTATACTGATACTGCGACGGTATTTGTGCATCTGCACTATGCTGCCACCTACAGGCCATTCTGTACGCTGCTTGTAGCACGCTTAGTAACTTACAGGATAACGGCGCGAAATTTCGATTTTTTATTACAAATTTAAGTTTTTCATTTGACTCACCCTCGTACTTAATATTATTAACTAGTCGTAATTGGCGTATAGCTCATTGGCTTCATTGAAATTTTTAGTTACTCCTCCTATTCTCTAAACATCTTGCGAAATTATGGCGAATATTTTCGAATAAACTTATCTTAAAAATGTTTGTTTCATCCAAGTGTTACAGTAATTGAGATTAATGGTCAATTACCAACAAGCAGAATCATCTTTCATCAAATGGAGGTATGCATTACGAGAAATTTAAAAAAACGCTTGCTCACAAATATAAAGATCTCTTAAAGATGCGAGAGGCAAATGGTTCATAATATTAAGAAAACTCCAAAACAACTTTGTTACTGTATTTTAATACGAAATCATTTGAAGTGTTCAAAGACTTGACGATATTTTCAAGTTTAATACGTTCGTCGCCCAGCGTGATTCGGCTGAGTTTCTCGCCAGGCCCAAATCCTCGGAAAATACTATGCCGAAAATAATAGAAATAAAACAAGGAACGTATCTCACAATTTACAGATTCGTAAGAACCAGCAGGCAAGCCTATAAGAAGGATGTGCACCGTATGTTACCTGATAAAGAGGCGAACCGCCGGACGCCAAGAAGCGAAGAAAAGTGTAAAAAAAAACCTAAAACTTATTGTTTCAACTATACAAAATCACCTCAGATGTGTTTAGAATGTTTTAATGAACACCATGTGACATAGTATAACGTTATATGTTACCATAAATACTATAATTAATGAAAAGTATAGTATAATGTGTATATTTTTAGTATTTTTATGTGGTATACGCTATATTTCAGTGGTTATTCCGTTAAATTTCTTTTAAAAATCTTATTACTTGAACACTCATATTTCGGTGACGGGGCCCCCATGGAAGAATACCCGACACCCAGATATGGGTTACGCGGCGACTAACGTGTTAATGAGATTTTTAATTTAATTTATTGAACATTCAAGGTAAGCAGTGATATAAGGGTTATATTAGAAAGTCCAGCTAAAATTCGGTATATCGATGTCCTTTTCTCAAACATAATTCCGCACATAGACAATTTTAAGACGTAGAGGTACGGGTACACTAAGCCAGGTCAGATTTTAAAACATATCCTAAAAATCTGATGCTGCATATTACAACTTCCGAAACGTTTCCGTCTTTTTTTATGGTTCGAGATAAAAATATTTCCACAACTTAAAACTAAGGAAGATGATTTTAGTTTCATGTCGGAAAAATGGCAATGAGGTTTGAGTTTATGAAACACGCAATAGCATAAATCAGTAAAATGTGCTGGTGGTTAATAATAATACCTTCCTCTCTCATGCTGAACGCTTCTACGGGGACACTGTAGCAAGAAACTTTATCGACCAGTCGTCAACTTTCGAAGCTTTGGTGCCAGGATACAATCACATTAATTAATTAAAATGTTTACTGCAATACAGAAATAAACAGCTGGTAAAACAGTGTCACTCACTGCATGTTCTTACAACTACGAGCCAAGAACGGCTGGAAGAATGTCAGTGCTAGGGACTGCAACCCAAGGATGCGGGCTCCCGCTATCCCGCGCGACCCCGCATAATTTGGCAGTCTCGCGGGTTCCACACAAAATTAAGCAGATCCGCAATCCGTAAAATGGGACGAAAACGTGTTTCAGTCCCTTCGTCACTTTTCGGCCGGACTCGATGTCTATCGGTTTTGTTGCCTCGTTTGCCTGTACCCTTCAAGTTCACATTTGAGTCGCGGCAACAATTGTGTGTTTATGTCATCCTTCGTGATTTGTAAGTAAATAGATTCACTGCTACTTGATTTTTTTAATATAAGAACTCCCGTTTGTTTTTGTTGTATGCATTACTATAGTCGAGTCATGTCAACCTATTGCAAATTTAGCTCCCGGATCATATACACAATAAGCGATACTGAATTGTTTCTGAGAAGGGAGCAAAAATAATTAAAAAAGAAGGTTAAAAATGTTGATAGGCAAATAATGTGATCTGATTAGTTACCATAATTGACTATTTGCTTAATAACTAGAATTATATTTAAAAGCGAAAAGTATATTTAAGGTAGGCTAGAAATTTTCAAATTTATGGTATTTTGGTAATTAAAATATTGGTAACTGCTGATTTCTATTATTCAACATTAAAGTTGATTTATTAGTTCAATAAATATACGTTTATTAATTAATTTTATAACACATTAAAAACTGTGCCGGATCCCGCGGTACTGACCAATTCCGCCATCCGCAAATGCGGGATTGAAAACACTGCAGGACTGCAATCGTTTGATTGTATGTGCGGGAAGTTGAGTGAGAAGTTGTTAGTCTTTGGACGCTATTGTTACCCGGTGACGAATGCCCAAATCCTCTTAATGCTAGCGCCAACGAGACTGGAGACAGGTAAAATGCGGCCGCGACTTGTCCCCACAATATGGGGTCCACACGAGAATTTTCGAATGAAAGGAAGAAGGTGAAAAGTGAAGACCGTAACAAATTCGTATTATGTCATAAACTCGAAGTGTGGTGTATTTTGGAAATACTTGAGTCGCAAGTGAAGCCTGAAACTAATTCAGTTCATATGACTAAATCAAAGTTTGCTGGATTAAGAACGTTAGAAAACAACTATGGTGAATTAGAGAGATGCAACAATTGTATGAGAGAGTTCGTAAATGATCCAACTTTTACGAACATGCCTTATGATAGGCAATTGACTCAGCTAATACGGAGTGCAGGGACGGTGACGAATGGGGAAGCCAATGGTCTACCCAGTAAGAGATTAGTTATGTAAGAATAAACTAATTGTTGTTGTATTTTAACACGTTTCACTAATCGTCTCGTGGGGAAGAGGGAACGTGGAGCATGATTCGCCTACCAAAATGGTGCTGTGGGAAAAGAGGAGGTCTGGAACAACGAGGTTGCTACAGACAAAGATATCAAGAACTCGGGGATTAAGTCCTGCGAGCGTGCGGACTGCTAATACCAACTGAAAGTGATTATTTGCAACCAGATGGTATTAGCAGTCCGCACGCTCGCAGAACTTAATCCTCGAGTTCTTGATATCTTTGTCTGTAGCAACCTCGTTGTTCCAGACCTTCTCTTTTTCCACAGCACCATTTTAGTAAGCGAATCATGCGTCCTCTCTCCCCCACCAGACTATTAGTGAAACGTGTTAAAATAAGTGTTTGACTTCTTCGTGATAGCAGAGGTAAAGTCACCGATGCAAGAAACTGGTGCCGTATCTTGACGACTACGTCATACTGATACTGCTATGCGGTAGGTCAACAGATACTGAACATTTGTGTCTCAAACGCAATTAACGACAATTGCGATGCGATTAGCATGACAAAAGTTCATGATTTGTTGATACTATATGAGTTTTACCGCAGCTAGAGATTTTAAATTGTTACATTATATGTCAATGATGTGCCTTATATATATTTTTTTGTTTTTTACTTGTGGCTTAACGCCTCGCCGACCGCTAAGGTCATTAGTGGTGGGATGGGACTGGGGACAAGGAACGGGAAGGAATTCGGCCATGGCCTTTTTGAAGGAGGCATCCCGGCATTCGCCTGGAGTGATTTGGGGAAACCATGGAAAACCTAAATCTGGATGCCCGAACGGTGATTCGAACCCGCGTCCTCCCGAATGCGAGGCCATAGCGTTAATCGCTCACCCACTACGCTCGGTGTGTCTTACAACTAGTTTCAGCCCAGTCAAATATTTGTAACTCGGACAAAATGCTAGTTCATTCTTATAGTTGTACCTTTTCATTTTAATTAATCAGATATTTTGTATTGCGAGTATAAACAAAATTATTTTTATTGTTTGTCGTATTCAGTGTCGTATGTTATTATCGTTTGGAGAATACTTTTCATTTAAACTGATATTTTTATATGTGCACAGTAATTTAATAAAAACAATAATTATTACGGTGTGACTTTATATGTTCTCCCCAGAACCATGTCCTAGTACAAAGCGCATTTCCATGTTGAATTATTGCTATAGAAACGTATGAAGTGTGAGCACTGTCGGAGTTACAACCAATCATCTGTAAGAAGCCGGGACTCGCGACGGAGAAAACAATTGAATTTCTGACAATAGACATTCGATCGGGAAAAGACAATGCAGAGTTAACTCATTGTATCCCGTCACCGGCTGTTTATATTGATCGTTGCTTTCACCAAAAATTTCACATTTTATATTTTCCCTTTAACACATAATGCCATTCAAAAATGCTTAGGGCCATTTAAAATAGAAGTATCAATGTATAAAAATATAACCGAAAAAGTAAGACACGCGTAACAAATCTCCATTCATAAGTGAATTCTCATTTCGCTTATCTGATGAGTTTGTATTCCAGTGGCGTAGCTAGCGTGGGTGACACCCGGGGCGGATATCGATGGTGTCACCCCTCGAAAATTTAAATTCAAAATTAAGTAAAATATAATATCTTGTAAGTGTAAAATATCATATTAATAAAATATAATTAAATAAACATTTATTTTTATTAAAAATTATAGTTAATAAAATTGTAATATTAACTTCATTTAAAAAAACACAATAAACTAAAAACAATCTTCTCTTTTTAGCTTTAACAGCTGCAAACTCGTAAATCACATCTTCAAAATTATCAATTTTAGTTACTTCATGTTCAATAGTCAATATGGCAAGATTTTAGCCACGTGTTGTTCACCGGTGATCGAAAGTGGTTTTAAAGAGGCCTCTGAAGATCGGGTCTCAGTCCGACACTCGGCCGTCATTGGATTGGTTTATGTTTTGACAGTGCGGATCAGTATCGGCCAGCCAGATGTGGGGAAGCGCATCGAGAGAGTTCGGAAATTTACCTTCCCTTACGACTAAATGTTGTTTTCATGTTATTATTTGCCTTAAAAAAAGTATTTTTTTCTTACATGTTCATCAGATGTTCGTAAAATGTAGCAAAAGTCCTAACATCTTCGCATTAAAAAAATCAGAGCTTTGCCAGAGTTGAAGACCAATTTTACGACCCACAAAAATTGCAGCCGAAATCCGCATTTGTAACCGAACCTCCCACACCCGAATAGCGCGCCGTGACCAGGCGCAGACTAATCTAGAAGTACTGAAAAATATGTATTCAAACTTGTAAAAGTGGATTCGTGTCTTTTGATAACAAAAATATATGGTATAGAAAAAGAATATGTTTATTTTATCATGTTTGAAAACTTATTTTTCATCACACCTATATTCGGACTGGTGACTCAAATGATTACTGCGTGCGATTTGAAAACTGTAGGTCCGGGTTCAAATCCCGGTCTCGACTGTAATTTTTGCGGGCCTTAAAACTGACTTTTACCAATGGCAACGCTTTTATCTTTTAATGCGAAGGGCGCTCGGTGGTTTGAATTTCACTTTAATCTGTAGGTCTTCTTTTCAAGTTAGGTGACTACGATATAGGTGCACTGCGAGTTTCCAAATAAGGAACACGGGCGAGCTATGGAAAAGTTTGGACGCGAGGGGGCGAGCCGTCACTCGGCCGGCTGTCGTTGCGGTTACAGTACAGGCCAGTATTGGCAAAGTGCAGTTCGACCTTTACGCTTAGCAACTGATACACAAACTGGTGCAAATTAAAATCCCAGCACCCAGACGGTGTTGTGATAAACGAATGAAATTTGGCCCCAAATATGCCCGCATGAAGAGTTTAAATGATTTAACATTAAAAGTTTTACATGTAATAATGTGAGAATTACGGTGCTATATATTATTTAAATTGCAATTTTTTTATTTTTATTTTTTAGCGTATAAGTGGCGAACAGTGTGGTGTCACATGACACGTGGTTGCCCACAAGTTTTTGTTGTCTAAGTATGCCAAGGCGAAGAGTGACAACTCTCTACACCCAAATGTCTAACAGTGAGAGAGGTCGGAGAATTGACGTGTTTTGAAAGGGTGCATCATATCGTGAAATCTCTAGAACGATTTGCCGCAGTGCAATGTCAGTATACAGACTTGTTACACAGTGATGAAAAAAAGCTCTAATACTCCTAGAGCAGGCACAGGTCCATACAGAAGGATAACAGCACGTGAAGACTGCCAAATGGTGTGGGTGGCTGTTGCTGGTAGATGGTTGACTGCAGGCCAGATCCAAGTAGTGGTTACACACAGTCACACCCCGCCTCCACTCCTCCCCGGATGATTGTAAACTAATTGCTTGAAGCTGGGTTATACTCTCTGGACCCTGTGCACTGTGTCCCATTAATCTAATTTCATTGCCATCATCATCTACCCTGGTATAATGCGAAACACAAATAAACAAGTGAATGGTGTACATTTGTGTTTAGAGACGAGTCTCGATTCTGTCTGTGGCAAAGTGATAATAGAGGACATGTTCGCAGGCGTAGTGGAGGAACGGCTTATCTGCTGTGATTTCAGAACCTCACGCAAGTGCCGTCACCGGTGTCATGTTTTGGTGGCAATCAGTTTCGATAGCATCACTGAGTCGGCTATTGTTGAAGGCAATGACAGCCCATCACTATGTGGACGGGGTACTGCATCTTATTGTGATACCCTACACGTTCAACATCCGAATCGTATTTTCCAACAAGACAGTGCCCGTCCTCATATTGCGGCCATCGTCACACAAGCCTTACAAGGAGTTTCGATCACAATATGGACAGCACGGTTCCCAGATTTGTCCCAAATAGAGCATTTCTAGGATACCAGAAGTAGACACATTAGATCACATGGTCACCCAGCACAAACTGTGCAACAACTGACTGCAAAAGACATGCACGCGTAGTGAGACATACACCAAGAAGACATCCGAACACTTGTTGTGTCAATGCCGTCAAGGATCCACGAATATATTGGTGCTCAAGTTGGGCGTATTTCTCACTGAAAACTGTAAAAGGTAATAACTTAGCCTGATCCATTTCCATTTGTTATTATTTCTTTTAGGTATGGCCCTGGATATATTTTCAAAGTTGCCTAAAACTCTACCATTCATGTATGCGTGTTGTGATTTTAATTTCCACCAGTGTAACTATAGGGCGACCATACGATTTCGCTGTAAATTTAAAAAAGTCGAAAGCTACCCATTTGTTATTGAAACGTTAACATAGGCTGTATTTAAATGACTTCACAACCTCGGTATTTGGACTACCAAGGGATATTGAGAGGAAAGTTAACAGAAGTGGCTTGATCCAAGTAGAAGCAATTCCAGACCCAGATGGGGTCCCATTGGAGAAAACCCAGGATCCTGGTCCCACAAGTTGTGAGACACTGGGGGATACTGTCTAGTCACAGAAGCAACTCTACATTAAGTTCCTTCATAAAAATAGAGGAATAAATAAAATATAAAATCAAATAAAAAAAACAACGGTCAGGTAATAAAAGAACATGCCTTTGAGATATCTGCCGCCTTTACATGAAGTACTTAATAAGTGAAGTATTTTACTACCCGTCTAAGAAAAAGTAGCTACAGACTCCTAATTATGATATGTATCGAAGCCCATCTCCATGGGTAAATTTTATATTTCTAGCACCGCTCAGTAGCGTATTAATAAAGATGTAAACGGCTCAAATGTTCGTTCAGTTTATGATTAAAGCTCAATTTTTGTTCAGGAACAGAAGTTCGACATCCCTGTCGATTTAAGGAACCCATAAGAATGTAGGTACGTGTATTCGACAAAGAGGTTACCCATAATAGAAATCTTCTTCTGTAAATTTATGATGGAAAATTCTTAGAGAATCATACGCTTATTTATTTGATCGCGATCATATTTGTATATTCTCAATCAGTAGAAAGCATATCAAACTTACATGAAACTAGAGTTAAAGTGATTAGGGGGCATCCATAAATTACGTGAGGTGAAATAGGGGCGGGGTGCAGTGAAATCTCACCAATTCTCACGTGAGATTTTTTAAAATTGTGTTGGACTGTAGAGCTAAGAAAACAAAAAAAAAAAACAAAAAAAAGTGTTTACAAATGACGCGAATGTCGATTTTAGGGGGGGATTTCGTCGAAAAGTGTGGGTGTAACCGCTTTGGGAGGGTGAGACCTAAAAAAAAAGGTCCCAAAAATTTGCGAGGGCAATCCGTAGGGGGAGGGGGGGGGGAGGAGCGTCCGAAAATTCGGGAAACACCTCACGTAAATAATCATGGGTGATTGGAATGCAAAAGTGGGAGAAGGAAAAGAGGGGAATACTGTAGGAAGTTTTGGTCTAGGAGAAAGAAATGAGCGAGGAAGCAGGTTGCTAGAATTTTGTGAAAGATATAAGCTAGTAATGGCGAACACACTGTTAAAGAACCATGCAAGAAGAACATACACCTGGAAACATCCTGGGGATACAGGCAGATATCAGCTAGATTATATCATGGTCAAACAGAGATTCAGGAATCAAGTTCTAGACTGTAAAGCGTGCCCAGGAGCAGACATACACTCGGACCATAATGTGATAGTAATGAAGTGCAGGCTGAAATTCAAGCGAATAAGGAAGCAGCATAAGCAGAACAGACTGGCAGTGAATAAACTGAAACAATCTAGCACAAGAGAAAAATTTGCAGAAATGGCAGACTTACGTCTAAGAAGTAACTGTGAAAGGAGCTCAACCGAGGACGAATGGAATGCATTAAAAACCGAAATAATGAAAGCTGGCAAAGAAACATTAGGCTTTAGGGAACAAGCTGCCCGAAAACCTTGGATCACAGAAGAAATTTTGGAGCTGATGGATCAGAGGAGAAGGTACAAAAATGCTCAGGATGAAGCAGGAAGAGAGCAGTACAGGCAATTTAGAAATCAAATAAATAGGAAATGCAAAATAGCAAAAGAAAAATGGCTACAAGAAAAGTGTGAAGAAGTAGAAAAGGAAATGGTCGTAGGAAAAGTAGATGTTGCATATAGAAAGATCAAGCAGAATTTTGGAGAAATGAAGTAAAGAGGTATGAACATTAAAGCTGCCGATGGGAAACCTCTTTTAAGCTCAGAAGATAGAGCTAACCGATGGAAGGAATAAATTGAGAAACTCTATGATGGTGACGACTTGAACAATAGTGTATTGAAAAAGAAAGGCTATGTCGACATTGATGACTTAGGAGATCCTGTTATGAGAACAGAATTTAATAAAGCTCTGAATGACTTGAAAGCAAACAAGGCAGTTGGTATTGATGAGATCCCTGCAGAACTTCTTAAATCTCTAGGAGAGGAAGGAATCGAAAGATTATTCAAGCTGATATCAAAAAGTTATGAAACAGGAGAAATTCCAACTGATTTTAACAAAAATATCATCTTCACATTCCAAAGAAAGCACAAGCCGACAAATGTGAGAATTATCGCACCATTAGTCTAACATCACATGCTTCAAAATTACTAACTAGAATAATATTCAGAAGAATGGAAAGGGTAGTAGAAGAGATAGTAGGTGAAGATCAGTTTGGGTTTAGGAAAAATCGCGGTACAAGGGAAGCAATTCTGTCTTTAAGATTAATACTTGAAGGGCGGATCAAGAAAAACAAAGATACTTTTATGGCATTTGTTGATTTAGAAAAAGCTTTGATAATGTTAGGTGGGACAAGATGTTCAAAATTTTAAAGAAGTCAGGTCTAAAGTATCGAGATAGAAGAATACTCTATAAACTATATAAGAATCAAGTGGCGGTAATACAAGAAGAGAATCATGAGAGACATGCATCAGTTAATAAGGGTGTGAGACAAGGTTGTAGTCTATCCCCGTTAATATTCAACTTGTATGTAGAAGAAGCAATCAAGAAAGTCAAAGAAAAATTTCTTGCGGCATAAGTTTTCAGGGAGAAAAAATCAGTATGCTACGATTTGCTGATGACATTGTCTTGTTAGCAGAGAGGGCTGAGGATATTGAGAAGTTATTGAATGGCATGAACAAAATACTGAAGGAAGATTTTGGACTGAATATAAATCAAAGTAAGACAAAAGTGATGAAATGTAGCAGAAATGATACCAATAGTAGCAGATTAAATATAAAAATAGGATCGGATGCAATAGGAGAAGTGAGTGAGTTCTGTTACTTGGGAAGCAAAATTACAACCGATGGCTGAAGCAGGAAGGATGTTAAAAGCAGAATAGCAATAGCTAAAAGAGCCTTCATGAAAAAGAGAAACCTTTTAGTTTCAAATATTGATCTAGGAATTAGAAAGAACTTATTAAAAATCTATGTGTGGAGCACAAAACTTTACGGTAGCGAAACATGGACTTTAGGAATACCGGAAAGAAAGAAACTTGAAAAATTTGAAATGTGGTGCTACACAAGAATGCTAAAAATTAGGTGGACAGACAAAGTAAGAAATGAACGAGTTTTGGAAATGATGGGTGAGAAAAGAAGTTTATGGAAGAAGCTTGCAGGAAGAAGAGACAGGCTTTTAGGTCATATTTTGAGACATGCTGGATTGGTTAATTTGTTAGTGGAGGGAACAGTCGAAGGTATGAACTGTAGAGGTAGACAGAGATTAGAATATATGAAGCAGATATATGAGGACGTGGGTTGTAAGGGGTATGTAGAAACGATAAGGTTAGCACAGGATAGGAAGGGATGGAGGATTGCATCAAACCAGTCTAAAGACTGACGACAGCAAAAAAAAAAAAATATGGATGTCCCCTTACTAATGTTACGATTTCGTTAGCAAGATACGCGGTTCCGACTGTTTTAAACACATGCCCTACAAAAACTGATTACCGACAGACGATAACACTTGGACTCGTCCGGATTGACTTGAAACCTGACCGTATTGCTTGTTTAATGCAGTTTTCCGAATCATTTTATTTGCATAAATTCGAACATGATACGATTTCATGTCGAGTATAGGTGCACTGTCGACAAAAGGAAAGTACGCAGAGTGTATATCGGATAACACGAAATGTACTCAATTCGAATCTGTCAGATGATAAATTCAAAAATTACTAGAAAATACTTCAAGTCACTTGTGCATGTTAGCTAGAAAGCTAATAGAATTCTAAAAAAGCAAAACAATTTTGAAGCCTAGACTACGCTTATTCCAGCATACGCTTGGTTGCTTTTTTTCATTTTCAAAGGAAAATCTAACATTTTTCTTGAAATAATTTCGAGGAATTACAATTTAACTGCCTAATTACCATAATTTTAACAATTTTAGATATATCCTTTAATTTTAAAACTTCCTCTCTTAATACAAGAAAACTTACATTATATCCACCGCCGCTCGTAACAAACCAAACAACTGTGACGGACGGCAAGCACAACGAGTTCCTGTGATTGTTGGAGCAACCGAGCGATGCTCTATTGTTTAAGCGTGCGGTGTAGCCAATAATATTATTATACTCTACTGTACTGGATCGTATTTGAAAAAGCGATAGATCAACTTAAAAAGAAATATTCAGAACATTAAAGGTAGACGTGTTTCGACACCAAAGGATAAAAGAAGTCTATCAAATATATATATATATTTTTTTGTTTCACACTAATTTCGATTACTATTTTCGAAATGCGGGTGTCACCCCCAAACAGGTGACACCCGGGGCGGACCGCCCCCACCGCCCCCCCCTAGCTACGCCACTGTTGTATTCATTGCGTGTGCCTGATCGTTGACCATTCACGGCCATACAATAAATATAGATCTATATTCAGTAGATGCCATGGTAAACAAAGATTTTAGGAAAGAATTCGTATCTGCGATGCATATTGAAACGTTTCTACTCCGGTTACAATCGGATAAGCAAATGCTGAACCAAGCTTTGCATGTCGTTTGAATGCGGCTGAAGAGCAAAACTAATACCAATACTTTTTGGTACTCTCGTAACATAAAGAGAATAAAATTTTCTGCAAGAAAAGCTATTAGCCGTGTAATCCAGATTATAGAGCATTTTACTGGGATTTGGGTGCCCGCTGCGAATAAGCACCTGTAATCCACCATAGCGGCGAGACTGATCGAGCACCATCAGTACGTACACCGATACACTTTTTCCAATCCAAATCATTTTCTGTTATAAACTTGTCAAGCATCTCAAACAAGTCTTGAGTCTTTGCGCTTAAAGTAATATCCTTTGCAGAATAGAAGGTCATCAACGATAATATTATCATCCAGAAAGTGTACATTTCAAACAAGGTGAGAATTTATTATTGTCAGTGGCCTCATCGACTTGCAGTCCAAATTCCTTGCTTTACATTTTGTCTATTACTGTAATTGATCATTCAGATTTTCAGCCATATGATGGATTTGTCAACTAATAGTGTTGTTAGACAGAAGTACCTATGAAATTAGTTTTCCCGCCCTTTCTCCCACCACAATATTAAGTGTCGAGAGCAGCCAGAAGAATAAGTTCTTCTGCGATGGTGTGAGGTTTTTTTGCACTTCGCCATTCTGTATGCCACCTTTGAAGACGTTAGCATAGCGTTGCTAGATATTGAATACTGTTGACTGAACACATCTTTAGCTTTTGTAAATTTTGCAAGTTCTTCTAAAAAAATTAGCGAGATATCACTTTAGCTTGGAACCAAACCCTCTGGTGCCAGAATTTTTAAACAGAAAACACACTGCGGTCTTTCTTCATTGTTTACCACTACTGATGTAAATCCAAATAATTAAGCTTCGTATTTACAATATTTACTTTTTTTTTCACCACTTGTCAGTGCTTTATCACTCTCACCTTAACAGTTGGTCTGCTTATTCGTGACTGAATTTTTTCGTAAACATAAACCGACTGACTTAAAGCAATCGACTTTCTCTCACGTGAGTATGTTTCGTATTGAGCAGAGACAATATATATAGTGTTCACCGCAAGCATAAAGTTTGGCTAAGTATACGCTAGCCGCGACACTAGTGCTCCAAGAATCAGTTCAGAGAATCACGCTTTGACGTCATCGAAACGTGGGATTTTGAAACGCTTATTACGCTGGTCTATCAAGTAAATGAGGTGCCGAAGATCGCGGACAGGTCGGTTGTAGACGCTGCGGGGGTAGGAGCGGTGTTCGGTGTACCTGCCAAGGAACGCAGTGACAGCGGGGCATACAGCGCGCGCTATTTGAGTTTTTTAATTTGAGGAATAAACACGAGTGCCTTGCGGCACCCCTGGGCGCCCTTGGGCGCCGCGGCGCACAGTTTACGAACCCCTCCCTTATACAGTTCGAATACGGTATCTAAATCTGTAACATCACGCAGACCACGTGATCCACCTTCGCGGACCACTAGTCACCCACGGACCACAGTTTGAGAAACACTGGTGTAAGATAACCGATAACATGGAAGGTAGGAGCCAGGTCTGAAACAGTTACTTTTGCATATGATTATTCTTTAAAAAGCCTCGTGTTGCAGCTCACCTTGCTGGCGTGCGTGAGCTCGTAGCCGCCAGGTTTGCACTCGTGTGAGCGCACGATGAAGAGCAGCTTGTGCTTCTCGAGGAACTTGTCAGTGACGTCGGGCCCGAAGTAGGTGCCGGCTCCTCGCAGCGAGTTGGGCACGCAGCCGATGACCGGCTGAGGGTCACTCCACAGAATGTCGAACACCTGAAGTACATAAAGAGTTGTTTCAGGAGTGTGGACAGTGATCAGTACTACGAATAGTTCTGCTCGCTAATAAACGCGAGAAGTATACAAAAAATTTAAACTTTGGAAAGAGATGTTCGGCGCAATTTACATCAAGAAGATTGAAAGAGCAACGTGTAGCTTTAGGTAACATAATTATTTTTAGTCAATTTTTGTCCCTAAAATCTTGCAAATTTTTTCTTAGAAACAAGGAAAAAATCCATAATACCTACATTGTACACAAATATTTTAGTATCAGATCACTATAAACGCTCTAATTTGCAAAACAACGACAACGGCTATAGAGCTGTTGATTTGGTTGACACATAATTTGGAATGGGTTGCGATAATTTAAATGTGAGATAGTGTAAAGATAACTAGTAGAATCGAAAATAGTAAAAAATACTTTACTTCTAAATTCTATCGCAAAATTTTCTCCGTTCTTAAGGGGATGTCACACATTGGTTTTCTTTGTTATGAAACCAATTTTCAACGAAATTCTTCATATATCTCTGAGGGTTTTCCTTTCAGAACATCAAGAACAAGGGTAACGTTCATAAATGTATTTGATATTATAGGTAAATTTTAATTTACTTGTGGTAAGAGATGAGCATTCTCACGGATCGATCAAGGCAGTCCAGCTAAATCGTTGATTTGGTTTAACCGTTTCCGAATGAAAATACAGCTTGTACTTGATTCCGGTATTTCACTCTATTACTGTTTATGTGTGTTGCGTTCATTGTGATCTCAGATCAAATTTTTGAATATTAGCTTTATCATTTTCCTTTATACCAAACGTTTCAACGTCTAAATAGGCGACGATGCCCGGGACCCATTCTATGGCTCTTTATCTGTGATCAGGTTTCATCACGGTATACTGAGCCTGATTGCCAGGACAGCAGTCATTGGATGGTCGAATCATATTTCTAAACAGCTACGAATACAGGACGGCTTAATTCTGAGGCTGGTTCCAAGGCTGTGTGGTTAAGACAATATAAAGGCACTATCGTATCTGGGTCAGCGGTCGGACATTTTCCACTTATTCTGGGCATGAACAAAAAAGTAAATCTTTAATTCTGGTGGTATCGTTGTGGGGTAAAGGTCGCATTGTTTACAGAAAAGGTTCGTTTTGTCTTTGCTGTTTTAGTTCTTAGTTTAATTTCATCATTGTTCTAAACAATAAAAAACCTGACGCTTCTTATATCTACTATCAGGTCTTTCTAGTGTCAGGCTCCAAATTTGTTATTTGTATGTAAGACGCATTAAATACTGGTATAAGAAACATTATTTTGTTAATCTTTTTTTTCGTATGCTTTCTTTGTCCATCTCTTGTAATTTTCCTTATTATTCCAACATTATTTCTTCCAAAACTGGTATTTAATGTACTGGTCTCGTTTAAACTGCTTGTGCTCCAAATCATTCCCCTGAAACGTTATCAGCATTCTCTTACCGAGCTTGGAGGTGTAACGGTTAGCGTTCTGGCCTCGCATTCGGCAGGACGGCGAATCGAATCCCCGTCCGGGCATCCAGATTTGGGTTTTCCATGGTTTCCCAAATCACTCCAGGCAAATGCCGGGATACTTCCTTCAAAAGGCCATGGCCGAATTCCTTCCCATTCATTGCCCCCCATCCTTTCCCGTCTCTAAAGACCTCGCTATTAAGAGACGTTAAGCAGTTAAAAAAAATCGGCTCTCTTATCAGCGCAAATCTAAGCGTCGTCGAAAAGATGTTGTATCCTGATTCCTTCAGTTATATAATTTTTTCCAATTACGATTTTTCTTAAAATTACGTAACTGCTGTTCTAAAATCGAATATCTCCAACATGGGTAGTGAGATTTACAGTGTCTTTCATCATCGAAGTTTGCTGCTGGGCTAATATCGTTTCTACATCCTGATTATTATGAATATTTTATTTACTATTATTGAAGCTTATCAAACCTCTCATATTTTACGGCTTGATGTTTTACTGCTGGTGATAAGTTAAAGGTTCTAACAGCTGGATGAATTATAATTTAACAACCAGAATTTGGTTTTAGGTAAGATTACATGTATAATACATTTTTCCAAACCAGACATGGGTACATTTAAGTACTTTATTACAAAATTTCTATTTTTTTTATATAGTTCCTGCATCAAGTACTGTACAGTAATGGTTTCAGAGGTACTTGGGAAGTGACACGTAAAATAACACATATGATTATGTATTTGTAGTGTTTGTAAGACTTGTAATGAGTAGCATCTTATCGGGATTTGGCAACCTCCTGCTGACTGCCAATGTGTATTGATCATTTTGTGCTCATTGACTTCATGTCCGGTTACATATTGTTTTCAGCGGCCGGAATAATATCAGTAATAACGTTAAAATAAAAAAAAAGTTAATGTTACTGTTTGACTAGGGTGTGTGATACTCAAGAGCTCATTTACTCCACTTTCAAAACTTATTATTTCTCTTTCGAATTATATTGTTCTGATCAATGAATTAAAGCTTTAAAACTGTACGTTCACTCATCTATTATGTATTTTTATTCCTTCTGTTACTTTGCAAGAACTGGCAGTGATATACACAATAAGTGTATTAATAATTGTGGAAAGTTGTATCACAATAGGCAAAACTGAGGTCAAGAATTCTTATTACTGGAACAGCAACAGCTAGTGGTAGTTGTGAGTATTTTACTTTCATGAAACAATGCATTCAGCAATTTTTCTTCATGTTTCCCATACGTTTAAATATTTATCATAACTGGTGCATTCAAACATCTACCTTTATACTATCAATGTTGATTGTATGTCTCTGAAATGCTTAAAATAATTTTGTATCCCTGTAAGAGGAAAGCCTATTTCTCTCAGAAGAAAGGAATAAGTGGAAATCGTTGCTAAGAAGAAACTGTATTTTTCCTACCACGTAATATATATATATGATATATATATGTATATATATGTATATGTATATATATGTATATATATATATGATACAAGTGTGTCTTTTGATTATAAAAGAAGACTCTAAATAAAGTAAGTCCTGGAGATAAAAATAAAATACATTGCTTGTATTCAATTTGTGAATTATTTATCAGTTTCATTATTTTTTAAAATTTAAGAATAACAAGAGGAAACTATGTTTAAGATAAAACGAAAATCAAACCCATTGAACTCTAAAAGTAGCGTGTTGCGTTTTTTTTTTTTTTTTTTTTTTTTTTTTTTTTTTTTTTTTTTAATCTGGTGTAGTGTACCATAAATTCTAGGTCAAGGTATTACGGGGGTTTAGCGCTGCAGGCGGACGAGCCAAATAACCTGGTTATTATTTTAACTTTAACGTCGGCTTATCGTAAGAGCTCCACGTCACTAAAAGCAGCATCGTAAAACCCGACGGACCTTACGACCCATGTCGCAATCCTTAATGGCGCAGATATTGACTTGAAGTCTATCAAGACGTTACCTTTAGTGGAAACAATAACATTAACCAGAAAACTTGATGTGAAATTACTCAGAACATCTATCAAGAATTAAAATGCGCAATAGAATTTGTGACTATTACAAATCGTTAAGCTTAAATTAACACAGACAGGTGCAGTATTGAAACCATACTTAAATAGCTAAATATCTTTTATATGACACATAACATACGAGTTCTATTAAAATATTCAACAAAAACATCTGAGATCTTTCACTTTACTTGAATTTGATTGTTCGGAACAAGAATTTTACCAATTAAATGTTTTTGAAATGCTGGTATAATTATTTTCTAGCCATATGGAATGATCAACAATACCAAACAGAAAAACACTATGCTGAATAGTTAAAAAAAAAATTCTCAAGTTCTTTCTAGTTTACAAGAAACCAAAGGAAAACAAACAAAAAAGATGTATAAAATGAATAATTATACATCACTTTGGTTTGACCGTGAGCCGCACGAAGGTTATGAAGATATTTCTTCACCCTCCTTCGTTAAATGGAAGATGAACATCGAACAACTGATGTGAATCATGTAAAACAAAATTCTAAATATTTGACACACATCTTAGCTTAGATGTCTCCCAGGTGGCTCCGAGGTGTGACACTCAGGTTGTTTCTTTTTGTTAGAACTTCCCTGCTCGTTGACAGGGAAGTCATTATGAACCGTGATTATGGAAACGGAAATTTGATGATAATTTTTATCACATCTCTAAATGTATTAGGTAGAATTTTTTATTCTTCTTTTTTTATCGTTACGACAATTCAGGCCGTGTATTTTGCTTCTATGACCACGAAAACGTATTAGAAGCATTGTGAATCCTAAGTATTAAGAACAAGAAACTATTTTATATACGTCTGCTTTTAAAATTACTGTACAGGACGTTTTGGCGAATGTTTCTCTTAGTTATAAATCTGTCAGAAATCTTGCATTTGAACGATACGCAACAAGGATTGCAGGAAACCTCACTATTTCTGGGAATCGTGTAGATTTGAAATAAATATTTATGGAGTTCGTGTGATCTTGAAGTACATCGTTTTCGACAATAGGGTTTGCAACTCAAACGAAAACATATTGTAAACGGTGGTATATAACTAGTGTGGTTTCCAACCTCGTCCACTGACAGAAAAGTTATGAGTAAAGATAATTATTGCATGGTGTTATCAATTTTTTGAAAGAAGTAGCTTATTACTTCAGAATAACGTTTACTACGTTGGAAAGGAAATAATGAGTTTCAGACTGAGGCAGCATAACAACTAGTTACGTGCGTAATACATTAGTGAAATAAAATCACCATTTTCCAAATCTGTAGTCTCTGCTCATTATACCAGTACATGTCACATATGCTGTGAAAACTGAATTGATGGTTCTCATTACTATCCTTTTGCTTCTTCATGTTTCTGGTATATCATCTTTTAACAAAGTCTGATGATCAACACTTTACGTATTACATCCAAATTTGGGTTTTCCATGGTTTCGCCAAATCACTCTAGGCAAATGCCTGGATGCTTCCTTAAAAGGGTCTTGGCCAAACTCCTTCCCGTTACTTGCTCCCAGTCCTTGCTGGATGCCCGCTATTTAAAAATGTTCTACAATCAACCACAGCCAGTCAACTGCGTGCATCAATGTGGAAGAAGGGGCGTTATTCTGTGTTATTGCTATAGAATTGTCTGTCGTAGCTTTTTGATGTAGTGGAATGACGAGTTATGATCAAGATATTCGAGTTTTACGAAACGATTCGGATCGAGGTTAGTGACAACAGCTGATTATTTTTATTTGGCGATCTTCTTTAACAGGAACAGTTTCTGTGTTATATGCGTGCAATATATTGGTAAATATTGAGTTTTCAGACAAGTCTACCGACTTTTTGTAATGCAAGAACAGTGGCTTCCATCTTTATCTGCCACTGCTGCTCATAACGTTTTGAGGACTTGACGAACAAAATTTGTACCGTAGGAACAGCAAGGCACATGTATATTTTCTGTCCTAACCAAACTTCAAGCAGTCTCCATCCGTAAACTTTAAAGCAAAACTTTAATTTGTCTGCTGAAAGCAGAAAAATAATAGGCGTCTGCAGTTAGTCCAGTTGACTGTACAGCATCTGTATTTTTCCTACCAGAAATCGTATAACTCATTCGGTAGGGAATTTCGTTTAGCTAACAGTAAGTATGCATTACAATAAGGTTACACGTTCCGTATATAGTGTACAAATGTTTAAAGGTGAAAGCAACTGAAAACTTTAGAAAATTTCTGAACAGAACTGAAGTTAAATTTTTGTAAGTAGTTGAATTGGTGTGATGAAATTTCGGTCATCTGGTGCATTTTCCCTTGTGTTCGTGGTTCATATTACATACGTTCTATGATTCTCCAAGAGCGGTCTGGTAGCTCAGTGGTTAAGGAGCTTGCTTTCAAAAAGTTCGTTGCTCCGGGTGCGAGTGTTTCATCATATGAGCTATGCTAGGTCGCTCCGTGGTTCGGATTCAACGTTAAACTGTAGGCCCCTGAGGAAAGGAACTGGCCATACTACCTCTGACACAATGGATTAGTATGCCTCCTTCGGGAGGATCCAACCAACCTTCGGGTTGTGAACTGAGTTTTTTTTTATGATTCTCCACTTACATAGGACGCGGGTTGTATACGCAGATCGGAATTCAATTCTTTGATTTTATTTTATTTTTTTTTTTCATGCGAACGTTCTCCATACTGTAATAAACATAAGTAATCCTCCAGTTAAAAGGTGTTTAAAACGGTTAACAATAATTTCACTATCAGGTTTGCTCCGCTTTAAGTAAATAAAGATTTTTTGAGAAAGAAAAATGAATTCTTTTGATCAATCGAGTTATCCATTGAGATAGAAGTAAGGTACGAAAATGTTGCTATGAAAATAAATACAGATTGTACATAATTACCTTAAATATTAATTCAAACTTTCCTTTTCGGACCGCTAAACGAAGACATATTTCTCACAATGATTTCATAACTAATGAAAGCGCGTACAATTCTGACATTTTCGTTCTTTTATTGCTATTCCTGTGCTGGAAAACCGATATAATATCATTCATCAATCATGTCCCATTAAAATTTTTCCGATCTGGACGTATGTGTCCACAAACTTTGTAAGTCAGAGTCTTTCACTGATCTTGTTAGGGCAAGCGCCACTAGCCGACAATTTTTAGATATTTGTGGTAAACGTTTTGAAAAAAAAAACTACTGTGCGTCTAGACGTGAAATTGAACATAAATTAGCTCGCCCTAATAATTCAGAGTTATCTCTAGATGTGTCATTAATCATTATTTTTGCAAAAAATTGTAATAATGTTTATTATTTTTATTAGCATATATGCCATGAGTGATAATGGTTTGTTTTGAAAATTATTTTCATTCAACTTATGAAAATAGTGGTTGTGCTCCGATCCCACCGACAACTAATGTTTGTAAAATATATAATATCGCTCGTACTAGAAATAAAAAAAAAAAAAAAAAAAAATCCATTACAACCAACTTCCGCAATCACAATTCAGAAAGCTGTAGATATTGGAAAGAAATAAACTTTTGTTGGTATAACATATATTGGGTTATAGAGAGTAAAAACTTCAGAAAGACTACCATTAGATATAAGATTTTCTGATGACAGAATTAGTAATAATACAACTATTAAAATGTATACAAACAGGAATAAACTTGAATAAAAAAAGTTTATGTGACTAACAACAATTTAAATAAGTTGATATTTTAAATATTTAAAGACTGCCTGTTATTATAAACGTTCCCAATTTTTTTTCCCCACAAACTAAAATCACGGATTTTAATGATAGTAATTTCTTTAATTGTATATAATATTTTTTATTACAAAACTTCACGAGCCACCACAAAGCCGTGCTTTTAGATAGTATGATCCACTGTTTAATATCAGTAGATGCTTTCCGTTAAGTGTGAATGCGCAGAACATGCGCACTTGCCGCGTAACGCTAACAAATTTTTCCCCTGACGTGACCAAAGAAGTTTCACTTCAAAACTAGGTAGAAGAGAACTTCTCGAGCTACACATTGTGTTAGCTGAACTAATTATGTTACATTTTTTTTTTTTTTTTTTTTTTTTTTTTTTTTTTTTTGTAGTCACTCAAAGCACCTGTATGAGGAAATGCATTTGGAATCAGAGGAGACAAGTTTTCAGCAGATAATTTCTGGTACATTAAAGCTATCTCTCCGGAGGCGTCTTGTTTGAGCGAGGCCTGCAGGAACACTTTGCAGACGAGTAGACCTCTTAAGCACGCAGCACCTAGAGGCGGCACGCGCAAGAGTCGGCTGCGCACTAAGTGCGTTATCTAGAGCAGCAAGTGGCCCGATGAGGCGGCGAGTCGGTAACGCTATTAGCACTCCTCCCCCCGCACGACTTGAGAGTTCCTGAGAGGCCCAGTGCCTGCAGTTTGAGCACCCCACTCTCGTCTCCGCTCCACTGAAGGCTGCGCGGTGTTTAACTCGACACCAACAAAAAATGGGTTACGTTGTGTTCGGCCAGGGCTGCAAACGTTTACCTTAATCGATCTTGAAGCGGGACCAAACATAAAATCTGGAATATGTTTGAGTACGCTTATCAGTCGTTACTTGGACTCGGTCTATCTAAAATTAATTTTATACCACAAAATTACCTGCACTTGTAATTACAGCTGCTAAACGAACGCATCGTCTTTCATGGTAAGTGAGTAAAGATAATTAACGACACAAAAGAACCTCAAATATCATTTTCAAATCCAGAATTAATCATTTATTGAAGTCGTGCCTATATAAAAGGAAACTTTAGTGACATATCCCAAATTATTACTTACATTTTAATGTTTTAGATATTTATTGACCACAAGTTAAAAGGAATATAGATATAGAGATACGAGAGTTGTATTATCAATAGGGAAATGTGCCACTGTACTGGTCCATAAGTGAGGAGATATGAATAGCGTTGACAGTAAAAGACAGATAAGTTTGACGTTAGTAGTAGTTCCGTTTAATCAGACCTTGATATGCAACGAAATAAAAAAAAAAAAAAAAAAAAAAAAAAAAATATCAGCATGAGTTTAAGAGAATCTGTTCATGTCAAGTTCAGTATGTGGAATACGAACTAAATATTTCATATAAGACGAAGAAAGGAATGTAAATTTACCTGTAGGCTATATAACTGGATCTATCAATGGTATTTGACGGAATGAGCCATAGAATGATGTAGTAACGTAAAAACAATTGGGGTACATGAAAAACTGCTAGTGGAGGAATTCTTAAAAATGGTAGGAAGCAAATTGTTATGGTGTATAACGCAGTATTAAAAGAAGTGGAATTGAAAAGAGTAGCGCCACACTGTAGTGTGTTGGAACCATTATTGTTCATTATTTTAATGAAACTGGGTTTGTTGCTAATGACATAATTTATATAATAGTAGTAAACCATGAGAGGATTGTGAACCACTACAGGCCAAGATGTGTAACTGGGCAGATCAAGACGAAATGAAGATAAATTGAAAAATGAGTCAGATTATTAGCTGTAGGTTACATTCAATTGAAAGTGTGGTGAGGATATGAACACAAAGAAGTGAGGGAAATAGCGGTAAAAAAGCG
>CM061920.1:192703804-192819179 GCA_031002005.1 Vandiemenella viatica
ACAGAACTTTTTGAATCTCTGCCGCTAAGTCCATCACCATTTTATTACCGTCATCAAGTGACCATACAGTCTGGACCATCTCACACGAACCATTTTCAATCCTCTGTAACCACAAATCCAGCTTATTTTCAAATCCTTGCATTTTGATGTTCAGCTCATTCAAGTGTACGAAAATGTAGGAAAGATATGTCAACTTACATATCCATTCACCATTTGCGAATCAATCGCGTACTTATGTCTTTCAACAGTCAAAAATATCTGGACCTCTTCTCTAAGTTCAAATATTCGCGTTAACACCTTTCCTCGTGACAGCCAGCGTACTTCTGTATGTAGAAGGAATGTAGTGTGTTCTGAACCCATTTCCTGGCATAAAACTGAAAAAAGTCGCGAATTTAGCGGCCGCGATTTTATGAAGGTCAGGACTCTTACTACTTCGTCCGGCACATCTTTCAGAGAAGATGGCAGAGACTTAGTAACAATGGCTTCGCGGTGAATGAGACAGTGATCGCATCGTATTGGGATTTACTTCGAGTACTTTAGCTGCAAATCCTTTCACTGGACCTGTCATATAAGCCGGAGCGGCTGTACAAACACTAACGCAATCCTTCCATCTTAATTCATTAAGGAGCAAATATTCATCAGTCAAACGAAATATTTCTTCATCGGTAGTTTGCTCTGGAAGTTCTTTGCAAAAGAAGAAGTAACTTACAATTATATCTCCATCGAAGCCTGCAGAAATTGTGCGTGGCGGCTAATATCTATTCTAATGAATAATTGTGTTGATTGTTTACTATCTGAAATTAGATTGTTTGCAGATGACATAATGCTGTATAAAAGAATCAAAACGATAGAGGATTGTAAACAGTTGCAGGGTGATCTGGACAGGATATCTAATTGGGTTGGTAAACATGGAATGAAGATAAATGCAAAGAAGAGTCAGCTTATTAGATACACAAAAAAAAACAAAAGGTTAATTATGAATATAAGGTGGGGAAAGAATTGCTTGCTGAAGACTTGAAATGTAAATATCTTGGAATTACTTTTGATAACAAACTTAACTGGGCAGGACACATAGGACAGGTGGTAGGAAAAGGTTTCAAAGTTCTGCACTTGTTGGAGAGAGTGATGAGGGGATGTACGAGAGAAGTCAAGGAATTGGGTTACAAAACTTTGGTCAGACCATTGCTCGAATATGGTAGTGTAGTATGGGACCTCATTTTACGTATCAAATACAGGAGTTGGAGAGGGTGCAAAAAGGGCTGCTAGATTTGTTTCTGGAAATTATCGCAGAATGCAATCAGTGACGGATATGATAAAGGAGCTGGAATGGGATTCATTGCAAGACAGGAGGAGGATGAGGAGGGTCATGGGAGTGTACAGGGCATATACTGGCGATGAGGCATGGAAAGATATTGCAATAGGTATGAAAAGTAGTGCATGGAAGGGAAAAGATGACCATGAGGCACTCGATTTCAGGCACAAGGGTGTGGGAAGATTCTCTTTTTTAGGTAAGGGTGTCAGGGATTGGAATGAGTTACCAAGAGAAATGATGAATAATTTACCGAAAACTTTGAAAGAATTTAAAGATAAAATTTGTAGAGGGCAAATGTAGGTAGGTGCAGGATAGGGGAAGATGGGTGTGTAGGGAAATTGCCACCGGAGCCTGTGCTCCATTGCAATTAAATTAAATTAAACTTGTCGATCGGAATTGAGAACTTCTGACTGTTGTTGATTTTCTCCTTCGTATCGTCTTCAACATCACGAAACATATCGATAACTCGGTGATTGATTGTGTCAGCAGAAAGAGGAATTTTTGAAATTTCACTAGCAGATTCTAAACCCAGAACTATTCTCACCATCTCTTTACAAACACGTTTTAACAGCGTTTCAATTATTGTATGTGGTTTCTTGGTCTTTACGATCAGTTCGGTTGCCTTATAACTAGCTTCCTGTACTTCTTCCGAAACACGTACTGTAGCGATCATGAGTGTTCTTTGTATTTTACTTATTTTCCAACAACCGACGATAATAATTTACATCTTTACTTGACATGTTTTGTTTCAATTTACTAGGAACCATAGCAGCGGTACTGAGTATTTCACTCGGGAATTGAAGACGTTATTTCACCACACCAAAAAAAAAAAAAAAAAAAGGATAAGTAATTATCAATATCTTCCCACTACATCAACTTTTATTTCTTTCTTTCAGGCTCAATGCTTTCACTAGTTGCCCTCATAGACGGAATACCCGTTCAAGGAATTTGTCCATCTTGAAGAAATAACATAGTCTGCTAATTGTAATAGAAAATATCAAGACCAATTATTAAAAGTTTTCGGATCACTTCAGAGCACAGCTATGATGCAACTGGAGTAATTAAGAAGCGGGATTTTTACACTTCAGAGAAGTTACATATACCGTGCCGATTGTTTTTACAGTGATGTCTATCAATGCGTCGGTGCAACGGTACAGAAACAAAGAAGTAGCGACAACGTAATCAAATAATATAAGGTTTGGAAAGTCCTGCTAATCCAAGCAGTTTAGACTGTGGGAAAAGCACATACACAGTACATGCGGTAAATATAACAGAAACTCAAAGCGCAGCAGTAGAGCCGTGGAATAAAAAAAATTCAAACATGAATAAACAAAACTAACAGCAACTGTGAGTAAATAAATGACATTTAATTCCTTAGAATACGATAATACCTAACAATTCGCGGCACATGAAACTAAAATATAAATAATAAAAAACTTGACAATTAATTCCTCATAATGAGTAAAATTTCGCGGCACACCTTTCACCTTCTCGCGGCACACCGGTTGCGGACCACTGGTCTACAGTATTGTTGGTGGCGGAGTGTGCGTCTTGTAAACCTGAATTAAATCACATCTCCTGTCTTTAATAACACGAGGATTTTTCAGCAGGCCTACTTCATTCTCTTAACATCTTGATATACGGGGATATGTCCAGTATGTTATGTTCAATTTATATTTCAATTTGCACAGTTGTTTGTTTCCGAAGGCCTTTTAGAGAACACTAGGAGAGAACAATAAAAGGTCAATCATTTATTAATAGAACGTCAACCAGTAGTTGGTACTGCAACATACATCACTATGAAATTTCAGTTAAAAGCGTCCCTACTCACCTGAGTTGTCCTTATCTATTATTCTGAATATGGCTTCCAGGCTTGATTTATTCCTATATAGCGTTTCGGCAACAGTTGACTCCGACTGAGAAATAGAAAAGAAATTTATCATGTATTAGTCAACACTTCAAAATTTAAATGCATATTTATTTTCTAGGTATTTGTGATTCTACTAACGCTCTGAAAACGTAATGGGGTAATAGGCAAAAGTTTTTTCACTGTGAAATATCTGAGTAGCTTGGAAACATCATAATACTAAGCACAAAGTATTCACATTTGGGTAGTTCATCAACTTCATGGAAATAAATAAAACTTAACTGCACTCCTGTATCTTAAGGAAAGAATTATCAGCTGAATACGATACATTTATTTTAAAAGTTTTTCAGTTAACAGGAAAAATTATCAATTTGTGTTTATCAAAATAACTAATAATTGGTGGTGCTTATGTCTCCAGATACCATCCACTCTTAGAATGTCCTGTGACGAAAATGGATTGTGAAAAGTTGCAGCTCTGACCTGGATGCGATCTTGCTTAAAATGAACATAAATACAAAAAAGTCAGCTGATTAGGCACACACAAAAAATCATGTTTTGTATGATTGTAAGGTGGAGAAAGATTTGCTGGTTTGAACGTATAATTTTTAAATATCATAGCATATCGATAACAAAAAAACTCTATTGGGCGGAATGCATTGGACAAATGATAGGAAGATATTACAAAGTAGTAAATTTACTGGAGTGACTTTAGATTAATAGATCTTGTTTCACTAGAATTTTCAACAGTAATCACCGAAGAAAATTCTGAATTCGTGGATGAAATATGAAGCAAAATAAGATAAAATTTATTATGATCCACGTTAACCGCCAAACATTTATGATTGAAAAAACCCAAGGGAAAACGATTAGAAAGGTCTTTTCAGATCTTTGCAAATCACAGTAATTGATAAAGCTAGAGAGCAAATCAAGAAAGGAATAAAATTACAAAAACAACCAAGAAAAGTAAAACAGAACTTTAAAGAGACTACATGCGGGGCTTCTACGTCACACTCTCTATTACGCTCTTTGTTTGGCACCGTCTAAGATCCATTCGAAAACCAAAGACTCCATAATTAGTTATAGTGTATTTTAATTTAATTTAATTGCAATGGAGCACAGGCTCCGGTGGCAATTTCCCTACACACCCATCTTCTCACTATCCTGCACCCACCTACATTTATCCTCTACAAATTTTATCTTTAAATTCTTTCAAAGTTTTCGGTAAATTATTCATCATTTCTCTTGGTAACTCATTCCAATCCCTGACACCCTTACCTAAAAAAAGAGAATCTTCCCACATCCTTGTGCCTGAAATCGAGTGCCAGTTTGTGGTCATGGTCATCTTTTCCCTTCCATGCACTACTTTTCATACCTATTGCAATATCTTTCCATGTCTCATCGCCAGTATATGCCCTGTACCCACCCATGACCCTCCTCATTCTCCTCCTGTCTTGCAATGAATCCCATTCCAGCTCCTTTATCATATCCGTCACTGATTGCATTCTGCGATAATTTCCAGAAATAAATCTAGCAGCCCTTTTTTGCACCCTCTCCAACTCCTGTATTTGATACATAAAATGAGGGTCCCATACTACACTACCATATTCGAGCAATGGTCTGACCAAAGTTTTGTAACCCAATTCCTTTACTTCTCCCGTACATCCCCTCATCACTCTCTCCAACAAGTACAGAACTTTGTAACCTTTTCCTATCACCTGTCCAATGTATCCTGCCCAGTTAAGCTTGTTATCAAACGTAATGCCAAGATATTTACATTTCAAGTCTTCAGCAAGCAATTCTTTCCCCACCTTATATTCATAATTGACCTTTTGTTTTTTATTTGTGTATCTAATAAGCTGACTCTTCTTTGCATTTATCTTCATTCCATGTTTACCAACCCAACTAGATATCCTGTCCAGATCACCCTGCAACTGTTTACAATCCTCTATCGTTTTGATTCTTTTATACAGCATTATGTCATCTGCAAACAATCTGATTTCAGATAGTAAACAATCAACACAATTATTCACTAGAATAATGAATAGCAATGGTCCCAATACGCTACACTGTGGCACGCCCATTTTAACTTCCACTTCTTTTGATACTACATTTCCTACCCTAACTTTCTGTTTTCTACCTTTTAAAAAATCTTCTACCCAGCAAATCACTTTCTCATCCACTCCAATGGTTTTTACCTTATTTCTTGGAAGCAAACAACAAGACCAGTTTTACAGCGTTGCCAAACAAATGATAATCTTCATATGGTAAAAAAATACTATGAAATCTTGAATTCAGAAGGCTTCACGGTGTTCGTATAAAGTGTATAAGCAGCACCCTTTTCTTCACTTAAATCACAAAGATGTTTTATCACGCTGAGGAGATGAGTGGAGTATGATCATGTAATGATTAAACAGTAAACAGTCTCAACTTTATAAGGATACCTTTTGTGGTAACAGAAATAATCCTAACATCCTTACTAACACCTAAGCTGCTCAAGAATTGTTTCTTTTTTTTCAAATGTTAATCTTCCCTCCGATTAAACCTTTAATAAAAAAAAAAGTAATTGACTTGACGAAATATTTCATGCATAATCGAATTAATAAACTACTGTCACTGACATCTCGTGACGATTATCGAGATAATTTCCCAAATGGTACGTAATAAAACGAAATTTACAGGCATTCCTCACACAGAAGTTGGATGTCCACTAAATATAAATGATTGTTTCGTTCATTTTCCTTCAGTTCCAGAAAATGATCAAAGACCTACTTGCAGCATTTTGCCGTGCAGATTTCAACACTTACCGGCCGCCGTCCCGGCAAGTGTTCCTGGAAGGTGGTGATGTACTGCACACGACCTGATGCGGGGTCCGTGTTGACTAGCTTATCGCGCAGCATTCGCCAAGGCAGATTCAGACCTGTCTTCGCCTCCATCGCCGCACACCACTCACTTACAGATATGAAACCTGCAAAAGACTACCTTTAATCAGAATAACCACACGAACTGATCACAGGCCTTCAACAGGTACGCAATACAAACGTAGTATATATCATAAGACCGTAATTTAACAACTATTGATTATGGTTTAAGATGATTACCGGTGACCTCCTTACAAAGAAAAATTATATTGGGGTGTCAACAACTCTATTATTAGCACACTGAAACAATAGTTCGGTAATATGATATCAACAAATTGTTACCAAATGCATGGTTCTTAATAGGTCCGTAAATTTTAAGTCAATCTCTTTTGTCTCTGATAGGTTCTTTTTTTTTTTTTTTTTTTTTTAAGGGACAATCGCTATTGGAATTCATTGTTATTGTGATAACAGGAGTTGATCCCATATTGACCCTATAGGGCTGTGGAATCTTTTCTCAATGCGAACACAGTGGCCCACTTTAAGGGGTGGCTGTTTGCGTGTTAGGGCGCTGGGCAGCAGCTCACAGCGTCCAAGAATCGATGGTGGTTGACTGGCGTGCGGCGCCTTGTCGTGTCTGAAGCATTCACTACTTTCTCTGCCTGACATTTGTAGCCAAATGCTCACAGTGAGCTGGTAGTTACACTCCATAGAAGGGGGCGCGATGTAGTTACTCTGTGTGTTGTAAATAGCCAGAAGGAGGGTTGGAAACAAATTTGGAGGTGAGACTGGATGTATATCTGAATGATTATTCATTATTCAGCTTGTACGATAAGGCAGCTACAATGAATTACCTTCTTACTGTCTCAAACGGATGTCTTAAGAGCCACTGACAGAGTTTTGGATGTGCATCCGAATACTGTAAAAAAGAAAAAAAAGAAGAAGAAGAAGAAGTATTGTTAAGATTTCATGATAGCGTTGAGAGAACTACTCCTCTGTTCTGGGTGATAAAGTGGAAAAAATTCGTCAGCGCTTTCATTTTCAAATGCGAGCCGTGAGATATATTTTTTCCCCTTCGAGTCATTAGAGGCGGAAAGGATTGGTGATAAGAAACGGGATGGGGTTTGACCATCCCGGCATTCCCCTGCAGTAATTTGGAAAACCCATGGAATACACAAATCTGGCTGGCCGGACGGGAATTCGAACCTGAATCCTTAAAACGAGCCAGTGCGTAGCTCACCCACCAAGCTGGGTCGCGAGCTTTTACTTCGGTTAAATTGTTTCTTATTTAACTGTGAACTTGTGCTACTTGATTGACAGACAATACATACTGCTTAGTTCAGAATAAACATCAGTGCAACTCTCTACAGAAACAATGTTTATCGCAAACAAAGTAAAGATAACTTGGGAATTAACCTTTTTTAATGAAGGAATTAATAACTACAAAACAGAATAATGATGATTTTTAAAAACTTAATAAGTAGCACTCTTATACTTTTTAAGTACCAAAAAGAAGAAAGAAAACAAGTTTTCTGTTACAATACAGTGTAGCAGGACGTTATTACGCCACACTAAAATTTATATATTTCAAATTATTTCAATATTAAAGTTATTCAGATTAGATTAATTAAACTGAACTCGGGCAGCCCAAATTGTATATGTTTAAATTAATATGCAAGGGTATTTATTTGAGAGGACTCAGCGCAAATATGCGAGTGTAAGATTTCTGTTTAAAAGCAAGGGGCCGAAGTAGTGCCGTTAGCCCACCAATGTGACTCCTGGGGACGATGGACCGGCAGACTGTCGCCGTTCAAGGCCACCACACCGCCCCGTTCTTGCGACGCGAGGCGGTGAAGGTCAAACCTCTTCCTAACTGACGCGCAGGGAACGCTGGCAAAAATTGCCGCGAATCTCAATGTGCTACGACATCACGTGATTTCCAGAAAGCCTGACCTGCCAATGAAAAGAATCCTTAGGGTTTTCATAAGTTAAAACAGGGCCTATTCTTTCTGCCCCGACATGTTTTCTTCGCCGAGAGGAAGGAGGCCATTTTTCCCAAAAGCGAGAGGGACTTCTGGTTTTGGCAACCGTCCGAGACGGTTCGACTCTGGTGCATTGGAGAGTAACCATCCGATGGTCACAGGCTGGTGATCCCCGTCTGGTCGCTGCATCGAGATCACACTGAGACAAGCTGTGCGACCTCCACCAGTGACGCTGTCTTCGAGCTGGTAATGTTCACTCGCCAGGTCTGGAATCATTGTGTTCTTTGAGACTGCGAATGACCCGTAAGCGATTTGAGACAGACTTATGCTCACCAAGCAGACCTAATTCTTAGCTAGCTGGCATTTTCATCGATCATTATGTGTTGTTGGAGGTCTTACAAATCACAAGTTTCATATTTTCTTTAATTAACGGCGCCCGAGATTAATATTCATATACATGTACATATGTTCTTAATTGCGGACATTTACTATCATTTTATATTGTGTATATTTGTCATCTTTTGATAATCTAACTTCATTAGATAATTTCTTATTAAAGTAAATTCATTCAATTGTCTGCTTGGATAAATCGGCCAATTGTCTAGGCTTGTTTGATATTCCAGTGATTTTATGTTAATATTAAATTTAAATATGCCTAGCGGTGTAAGCCAAATGAAAAAAATAAATATCAATGTCAGTTTCCTTGAGATCTGGCAATGTTAAGATTTGTGCCAACCAAAAATTAAATTCTTTAAATAAATTAAAATTTATAAAGTCCCCTCCCCCCTTTCCCAAAACCATCTCATTACAACAGGAAGAAACGATATTTTTAAAACCACATTAAAATAAGGAAATTAGTTGGCTTTATAATAATAAGTAAACTTCTGAAATTATTATAAAAAAATACTGTAACTACCGTAAAAATAATTGCATTCACTGTGTTTAATTATTTTATATAAAATAGGGATTTTTTCCGGTTTTGTTCATCCGTTTAAATTTCATGGCGTATTTCGTAGAATTGCAGAAGGACCATTAGCGTTGACTGCAGTCTGAAGAATAAGTTAACACTTTACATAAGGAGGGAAATATTGTTCATGCTAATATTAATGCTTGCGGCACAGACGTAAGAAAGGGCGTTTCAACAGATTTGGCTGTTATAAATTTAGGTTCTCGCTAAAAAAAATGTGTTATACCTCGATTTTGGAGAATAATGAAATTTTATCAGAGTTTCATTTGGACCAAAGTATAATGGTTGACTCCATGCTCGGAAACAGTCAAACTGAATTGTGTTGTCAGTCAATATTAGTAACCCTCAAACAATCCTCAACGGCTATATCTCAAGGGATACTGAAGTTTTACCTTTATTCTTTTCCTGTATTTGTCTACTTTGTCCAGTTAACACCGATTGCGCGCAGGTCTCAAGTGGTTCCCGAATTATAGCTGGGTGAGCGCCGTTTCAATGTTTACAGAGGCCAATATTTGCTCAGGTCTGAGGGGCTACGCACACATTGAGCGAAGCTCTACCCCCACAGGATCGGCCAATCAGAGTGCACGGCAACAATTACTCGTGGGCGCTATCGCTGACGCATTACTCGCCATAGGTCGTAGGTCAACGGAGCCGCAAATACGGAGGGAGTTGAGTGCATGTGATGTGCATTTTTGTCTAACTTCTGGTTATTGATACAAAATTCTTTGCACGGAAACACGTCTTTCCTTAAAAATCTGGAAATAACCCCTAAACACTGAACAAATATGTTAACATATTTCGCTGTTGAAATGCCTTTTTACTATATGACGTGGCCATATCTTTAATCGTAATATGATGTCACTAAGACAGAAAAAGGCCAACTGACTTTTATAAAGAAAATTTATTGTAATTCTGGTAATAACTTTACAGTATTGTTGCAATTGTTTTGTAGTTATGTCTTTGCAGGCAAAACGAACGAGATAAAAATGGTTTTAAGAGATAAAGAAGTTCACGACAGTGTTCCAGAAAATTGCTGGCGTCCGCTAATAGACGAAGATGCTTTCAGAAAATTGAAGAAAATCATATGATCATCTCTTCCTAAGGAACGTTTAAAAATATCATATATCATTATGAAAGAATGATGTACGTAATGACCTACGTATATGACGAGAAATTTTCAGATCACACTTCTAGAAATCAGAAGTAATGAGCAATTGGTCTTACACACATTATTAACTACGATGGTATAGTTCTATCTTCATTATAGGCTAAATAACTTTTGAAAAAGTGATCTACGATAAATAATCTTTTAGTTTTGCCAGCGTTATGTAAAGAAAGTTAAAGAAAATTGTTAATAATACAGCAGTTTACAATAATCATAACATACTATTATATATACTAAAATACTTTATTAATTTCGCGTTATAGTATTTACTGACGATAATAAATTCTAATAGGGATTTGTTACGTAAGATTTATAGTAACAAAGTTATTTGACCTATGTCAATTACTATATAATAAAATTGTAGAAATGTTACGTATGTTCAGAAAATTTATCTCAAAAAGAGCAATTGAAATTCACACCACTGACGTCAAAATCGTTAAATGTTAAATTATCGTCTGTCTGTGCGCGCATGTTGTAATTTTAGCGAAAGCGCTTGTAGTGATAATTTATTTAACACACGAGTTATAATGTTGGGTAGTTTTATCCAAATTAGTAACATACTTACCGATGAAGTGGCAGCCAAAATTAAGAATTCCGAAATAGTGAGAAAGGTAACGCTAAACGATCCCTGAAGGTCGCTATGGAAGAGTAATATCTTCCACTGTAGGCGCCTGTGCTCTAGTATATAGCTCACACTTATTATGGGATCGCCTTAACTAGTAGACAACTCTGCGAAAAAAGAGAGATCAAGTGTCTTACTGTTCTTTGTGGCCCACATTTCACTACTTGTAGCTGGGATAATTAAACCGGTTGTCGTAACATTCTAACCGTTTTAATATACTCGAAAGACTTAGACTTCATGCTGTTGTCAATAGTTGCATTCTAGAGCTCAGTAGTTATGTTTTCCTTGTATTATAAGCGCCTTGTTGTAATGGTTCAGATATTCATATAATTTAGAAATGTATTTGATGAATTTTCTGTTGAATATGTGGAGATAAAAATGACCTCATTTTTATTTAAAAATGGAAGCAATTATGCCTAAGATGGATTATTTTTTAATTTAATAGAAAAATAGATAAAAGAAATAGAGGTAAGAATTCTAATCACATTTATAACAGTTAGGGTACCATAGTATAGATAAACCTGTTTTGATTAATTGTGTTTATGATCACTGTATCTCGCTGAAACTATTCGAAGGTTGTCTCTCGTTTTTGGCAAGTAGTATGAAATAGTTCGTTTGGGGCCAGACAAGTCCACACAGTTTAGAACAAATTCATCTCCTGTTTGAAGCGACTCGTGGGAACAGGGTTCATTGTAGTCGTTAGGAGCGGTAATGGAAGACTTATTAAACTTTTAACGACTTAACTTCTGTTTCTTAACTAACAACACGTTCCAAAGAGAATAAAGTAATATTTTTTCAGTACAGAAAAGGCACACGAATAGGCTAATCGCAGTAAGAACGGAGTTCTTTATGTGTTGTAAGCTGAATAAGGATATTAATTCTTACTGCATCTCTTGTTTTATCTCGAACAATTAAGACAATCCAGTCCTGCAAAAGACTCCAAACGCAAATTGAAATGTAACATGAACGTAGGGAAAAATCGTTTTTAATCCATGATTTGCGAATGAGTATATGGAATTGCACAAAATTAAGTTTGATTTAAGTTATTAAACAGATAAAAATATGACACGATTGCTATAATGATAATTATCGCATTTACATATATTGCGGTGTAGTCATCAGATATTTTATTAAATTTGTAATTCATATAAGAAACTTGCGGAATACAATTGTGACACATGGTAAAAATCGTACCATACAGTATGGGTTTTTCGAACACAATACACTAGAGATAAAAAGCTATAGTCGTGTCTTCTAGCTGGTTTCTTTTTTCTTTTTTTTTTTTAGCTTCAGTATCATGATGATCAAGATATCAAATGAAGAAGTTTACGAGTTTATGGACCTGATTACCATGAAATGATCGCTAATTTATTTAATAATTTGTACAAAACCATAACCCCAGCTAAAGTCTGCAGTACTGTGTTTGTGATATGCACTAACAGGCGATGATGAATTCCACATAAATTAAACATATTTTCGACATATGATTCCAGTTTCGAGAAACGCACGTCACATGAAGTGAATGGAAAAAAAACAAGTCAACCGATATAACTATATTCAATTAAATAGCAAAGAATTACCAGGAAAAAGGGTTGGAATGTGAAATACCGGGATATGAAATTCATTACTTGATATGAACACGAGTTCTATGCAAAAAAGTTAATTGTTAAACTCCGGTTTGGACATCGAGGTAGCAGGTGATATTAGAAGAAGGTGAAGAGCCTGCGAAACGTTCCAGCACTTTAGAACTTGAGCGCTGTCACAATAGATCACATCGCTTCTACTTATCGGAAAACAGCAACGTAAAGACGTGAAGAAGAGGGTGCGGTGGATTCTTGCAGAAGAAAGTAAATCTCTGTACACTCCGATAACCACAGAAGAACTCAATGAAGCCATCACTAGTCAATATTTATTCAAAAAAAAAAAAAAAAAAAAAAAATGGTAGTCAATGGGGACTGCCAACAGAAGTGAAAACTTAAAACTATGAATATCATACGCACAACACGTCATACAGGGTGTCCAGAAAAGGACTCCCTGATTTCAAAATTAAATATCTCGAAAACAAAGATCGATAGAGGAATGCAGTAAACCGTATGTTTATTGTGACAGCTGTAAGAAGTGTATACAGCAGTGTGAAATAATAGTTACAAAAGCTGCTAACAGATGCCGCTGTAATCGCCATACGTAATGCTTAAATAGTGATCCGAAGCTCAGGGCGATCAGTTCCACCATTGAAACGTGCCAATGGTGAACATTTTGAAAACATTGTGATGTGATTGTTTGCAAAGATTGTTTTCATACGATTATTTCACTTATGTATGCTGATATGAGCATACAGCGCCATCTGTTAGCAGCTTTTGTAACTATTATTTCACACTGCTGTATACACTTCTTACAGCTGTCACAATAAACATACCGTTTACTGCATTCCTCTATCGATCTTTGTTTTCGAGATATTTAATTTTGAAATCAGGGAGTCCTTTTCTGGACACCCTGTACTTACAGCGTCAGGTATACTAAATAATACATTTCGCCCTGTCTTAGCCGCCTTAACCTAACCCGGTAGTTCTGCTAAGTAAAGGGGAACTAAAATTTAACGTGGAATCCGAACCACGGAAGCGTTCTGGAGTACTTCACATTACATAGCAAGAAGTGTCAGAGTTGAAGGATCTTCTTTGGACACTTCTCCTACTAAGTCCCATATGATGAATATTTCTTTCATGATCTTTTTACGAATGTCAAGATAGAGGTAGACAAAGTGACTCACTAAAAAGAGTGGTGCTCATTTGATCTATTAAAAGAACTAGTTCTTTTCAACGGTTCACTAGCTCAGTTTGAACAAAAAGAGCAATTTTAACTATTTTGTGTGAAGTATTTGTTTTACATTTTTCTTAGGTATTCGACTTTTACCTTTGCAAGCCCAGATTTATGAAGTCCTAAAACTTGTGCTGCCTTCCTGATAGATCTATTATTCTACCTTCAACAAACGGCCCCGACTGATTTTTTAGGTTGATCCCACATCGTTATTTTCATTTATTTTTGTATTTATTCTGAAACATTTTTGTTTCTTAAATACAGGGTGCGGCAAAAAGATCTGACGGTTTTAAAGTACAAACAACATGAAAAATAAAAGTGATACAAAATATTTTATTGCTTATTACAGAAGGGTATTCATGAAAATTAATGACAATAATATCAGAACAACCAATTTCATCCGTTTAAGATGTGAAGATAACATCCTTTAAATGACGTCCGTCTTTGAACAAGCATTCTTCCAGCCTTGCACTGAAGCTGTTGAACACCTGCTCTAACATTGCACAAGGCAGGCTGGCGATTTCTTGGCGTATGGATTCTTTCAGTTCGTCCAGTGTGCGGGGTTTGTTTGTGTAAACTCTTGCTTTAAGGAGCCCCCACAAGAAAAAATCACAAACGCTAAGATCTGGAGAGCGAGCTGGCCATTCAATGTCCCCAAAACGCGAGATCATTCGACCACGAAACATGCTTCTCAAAACGTCCATAACTGGCTGTATGGGCAGTTGCCCCATCCTGCTGGAACCATATCCTACTGCGCACTAAACGATTTCTCTTAAGTTCAAGGATCATGAAGTATTTTAGCATCAACTAATAACGTTCCGAATTGACCGTAACGGTTCGACCACCCTCTTCGAAGAAGCATGGCCCAATGACACACCTTTTCGTTACACCACACCACATGGTAACCTTAGGACTATGCAGAGGACGTTCATACAGTTGTTCCGGATTTGTAGCAGACCAATAACGAAAGTTCTGTTTGTTCACATAACCATCCAGATGGAAATGTGCATCGTCGCTCATCAATAAAAATTTTTCATCCGTCAGCATTGCAATCATCTCTTCTGCAAATGCTTTACGCTTTGCATAGTCATTAGGCTTTAACTGCTGGACAATAGCCATTTTGTACGGGTGGAAGTGCAGATCGAAACTCAAAATTCGTCTTACCGAGCGGTCAGACATGTGCAAAGCAGCAGCTTGTTTGCGGGCTTCCACAGCTTCTCTTACTCGATCGATATTCTCTGGCGTCCTAGATGACCGTGGTCGACCTGTTGACTTCTTTTTTAACGCTGAACCGGTAGCTCTGAAGGTGCTCACCCATAGCATAATGGTGTTCCGAGTTGAGACTCTTCCTTTTGGACCCACGTTAAATCGTTTACGGAACTGCCACTGAACAGCAACGCAGGAATCGCCACTTTAAAAAAACGCCTCGACAACAAACTCACGGTGCTCACCCGACCATTGTTCCATGGCTACTACAAATGTTCACGTGTGGGCTCTGGATTGCGCCTATCCCCAACACCCTCCACCATCTACTCACTCGACAATAGGGCGGCGAAAACCGTCAGATCATTTTGCCGCACCCTGTACTATCGGATTACTTTCACGCAGAAAAGGCAATTTAAAAGCGTCAATGAAATATTGTTCGGATTGCTGGGAATATTTGAGAGATAGTTTGAGCATAGTTAGTTTTACATTAATTTATTTATAAACACAAAGAACAATCAGTTTTAAAGAACTTTTTGCTTTAAATGAAATTAAGGTTACTGTTCACTAATAAAACTTTCCTTATTTTGTCGTTCAGCCGCCTACTTCTTCGTTCAGTGCAAATTTGTCCAGCTTTTGAAAATAATCTTTCACAAGGCAAGCTTGCAGCCGGAATGCACAAACGTTTCATAGTTCATGCTTACCGGGGAGAGAGAGAAAGATAAGCGGAGCGGGAGGTCAGATCCGAAAGAACTAGCTCCCTAGTGCCACTGCTCCGCGCAGTGCTGAGCGTTGGAATCGGAGAACGTGGCGAACGAACTAGCTCTTCTCAATCTTCGGGATTTCTTAATTTTTTCAGAGCGGAGTGGATAAACAATGAACGGCGTGGAACAGAGAATAGAGACCTACACACCACCGTCATTACGACCTCCAAGAAGAACTACCGTTCACATTTAGTGAGAGACAGCTCACTCGCTCTTTCAAAGGAGGTGTTCTAAAGAACTAGTTTACTCGAGGACGACCCATCTCTGGTGCCAGACACTGCTTGCTGAACGACAGAAACACATTATATCTTCGTATTTAATACTTTGCTATAAAGGCGAACATATTTTTAGTTTCCTAGATGTCAAAGCCAAATAATAATTTTGGTTTTAACCCTGTAGTATTAAATAGTAATCTGCTATAGCCTATAATCAGTTGCGTTTCGGCTGCAACAAAAAGATAACTCATAGTGTGAAAGAACCTTAAACCATAAGGTTGAAGAAATATTCATTAACAGAGCCGTGCCACAAGCCTGTTTAAGTTGTAGTACTTCAGGCTGAGGATCTTGAAATTATCTTACCTTTTATTCTAACTCAGTGACTCATTTTGTACATTAAAATATCTAACATATCCTCTGCAATATCCAAATCAAAAGAATCTGATGAAGCTATTACATCCAAAATTATTGTAACGTACACACATTGACCCAAACACATCTGCTGAATCACTAACAAACAATTATATCCTCCTACCCGTTTAACTCATAATGTGAATCTGGTATAAACATACTTTTAATGCAATACAACCGGAATAAAGTCATAATATCAGGTACAAAAAAAAAAAAAATCGTCTGAATCAAGCTTAGCGGTTATCGCTGGATGATGATTATCGTCTAGGCGAAGTTTTATCAATAGTCGCCTTCTCTCAGATTTCAGTAACCAATGCTAACAATAATCACAATCGCTCTTCCGCAAGCATTGTTTTTACATTGCTTTGACTTCCATGGCAGAGTACCTTCTTGCTTCCCAGCTTTGTTCTACTTTGTTTATAATTACCTCTTCGCTATCGCACCTTCTTGTGAATAACAGTTTCGAATATTTGAAAGAATTCGCATTTATTAATTGTGGTCTGATCTATCCAGGAATTACCAGCTATAAATGTAGTTGTAGATACTACTTTTGTTTATACTGTGTTTACGTCAGTAATGACAAATAGAACAAAAAATGAGCTTCAAATTTACTATGAAATTTGGCAACTAAAATCAAAATGTATATCACCAAGTAATTTTAAATCAATCTTAGACTTTAGTTGTTACATTTGAACATAGCCATATTTTAAGTCCTTTAACTCGAGATTAATTAGAAACTAAAAAAAACTAAAACATATGTTTGAAGACACTCATTACTGCACAAAGCACACAAAATGCCCTCACCAATTTTGGCAGATATGAGTTATTGCATGCACTAATAAACACAAATTCCCTCCTGTAATTCAAAGGTCCAAAAGATTTTTTTTTTTTTTTTTTTTTTTTGTTTATTGATTTTTGGTCGTAAGACCATTTCACCAGCCCACATACAAAATTTTTCCTGTTACAGTTAATCTGACGTTTTTTCTTAACTTCATTTACATATATATAATATTTTACATGATTTACACGAGTGATTTTGCGTGATGCAGCTTTAAGGTTTAACATAATTCAAATTGACATTTTACAGACAAGTTTATATGTACATATATATACATACCTACACTCATACATAACTACACATACACGCATATGTATATACACCCATGAACATACACATATATATATTTATACACACACATATATACACACAAATATATATATATTGCGTCCATTTGCTTATATTGTTTTCTTCAGATATTAATCTGCCCATCTCTCAGAAAGTCTATAAGTTTTATATATATCTTCGTGTGTCTCGTCGCTAGAAGAGTGGTTATCGATGTGGGCAGAGGCACCTGGAGTGATAACAGGCTGTTAAACAGTTTTTGGCTGTGGGTGTAGTATTTGCTGCATGCAAAAAATATGTGGTTCAAGTCTGCTTCTTCCTCCACGTCCGCGTCGCATTGTGGCGAGTCAGCCACGCCTATTCTATACAAGTGGCTGGGGTAGGTACCGTGCCCTAGTCTCATTCGTATTATAGATGTTATATATTGTCTTTTTGCTCTGAAGTCATGAAACCAAGCCTTTTTTGGGATTGTTGGTTGTATGGTAGCATAGTGTTTACCTTTGTGATACGATGTTGAAGTCCAGAATTCTTGGAGGTCTTGTTTCAACTTCTGTTTCACTCTGGGGAGGAAGTCTATGTAAGGTAGGGGCAAGAATAGAGGCGTGCCTTCTGTAGCTCCGTTTTTAGCGAGGGCGTCTACCAGTTCATTGTATATGAGACCCGAGTGACCTTTCACCCACATGAATCTTATGTCTGGAGCTTGGGTTGATACTGCGCACTCGATGATGTCCATAATGTAGCTATTGCTGCTAAGGTTCCACTGTGGGTTCTGGAGCCGCTGTAGTGTGCTCCTGGAGTCGGTTAGGATCAGAATTTTCTCAAAATTTTGTTCCATCCCATATTTGATGGCTTCCTTAATGGCTAGTAGTTCAGCAGGTCCAAAAGATAAAAAAGTTTCCTACCGTCCGTTACAGAATCCAAACACCTCTGTAATTACCATTTGATAAATATCCTCCACAATAAACCTCCAACCGTCCTTTATCGTACAGAACATTATACATTGTAGCGTGTAGCTACACGGCCTCGCTTTGCAGTGGTTGCCGGCTTTAATATGGCACAGAAGGTTTTCGTTATTAATTAAATGTTCTAATTTTCTATGCTTCGTAGAACGTGAAATACACAGGGAACACCTACAAATATATGCAAATCACTTACAGATATCATGCTGGCTGTTTGCCCTCGCAGCCAGAAGCCATTTTCTTTACAGGAAAGAACAATATAAATCGCCATCCAACAACTTAACCCTCAAAGAAACGACCTAAACTATTACTATCAGTATTAAGGAAGCAATCTGGACACTAATATTTAAAATATAAATCTGCTGTTCAGATACGATCTTCGTAGCAGCCTTTCTTTCATTTACAAGGATTATACAAGTATATGGACTCATACAGTACATGAACGATCTCTGTTTGTACAGCACTATTTATCGTTTAAAAAAAAAAAAAAAAAAAGACTAAATAACAAAATACTAGCGCTATAAGTACGGCCTAATGTAAGGGAATAACTAAAAGCTATATTTACCCTAGACTGAATGTTTTCAATTTTTTAATGATTTTTCGTTTAATAAGAGAGCAGTTTTAAGATCTCTGTAACAATCAACGAATAAGACTACGGCCATACTTGCGTGTTTTCACGCCAAATTTGTGCGTGTAATCCCGTCGAAAATATGAACTACATTGAAATATATGGGACCGGCCAGACAGGCGCGATTTTCACTCAGCGGGAAGTGGAAAAAGTCGCGTGTTGAAGGTCGACCGCAGCAGAATACGCCCCGGCCCATTCGTCAGCGGGATTTCACGCTTTAGTGAGTGACCACATTGGCGGGAAAACAGATACACCTAAACCTGTGCCAAGCTTTTACCTCCCATGGCTACCCTCCTTTATCTGCTATAAAAACAAATCTCTTGTGCTACAATCCATCCCGCACACAACTACTCCAAAGTCATACCTCTAAAAACTAACTGCAGCCCACTTCCAGTTTTTTTCCTAGTCTTGAGTCCATTTACTTAATAATCCTTTGTCGTGGGCTTGACTTCTTAGGTTCCATCTTTGGGATCTGTACCTTTCTCCACAAAATCCTGCTCACTGTCCCACGAACATGTTTTTGCAGAAAAACGCAACCTCAAAAATATCTTGGTTCACAAATGCCTTGTAATTTCTCCAAACCACCACACGCCCCATTCCTATGCAAACATGCAGTATGCAATCAGCTATCACCACATACGCCAATTCGGCCAAAAGGAAAACCCTTTCCCAATAACAAACATGGCACATGCATTATGAGTTATGACACACTTCATATATCAACTTACATCCTGCGTTTCTTGCGTTTTCATTGTTTAATCATATTATGGAGTGCAAAAACACCCCTGTTTGTACGACCCAAAACACATGCATCATAAAAATGAGAAATCTAGAGGAATTCATTGATAGAAGTAACTTCTGCCGTTTTGGAAGGCAAGTGGGAAGAGTCTGACGAAGAAACAAAAGCAAAGTTAGATAAGTTTATTCACATTTTTATAAATTGTGTGCATGATATTATGCAAAGGTTCACTTTGAAATAAGTTAGTCAGCGAGGTTAACATAACTATTGTGCACAGCAATTACCCTTGAGCAGAACAGAAGCAATCAGCAAGACTATTATTTCATTATTACAACTGTAAACATATTTAACATCTTTAAATTTAATTGTTTTTAATTTTTTAATTAATTATTAACTGAATGCGTGAAGAATAAAACTTGCTTACCTTAATGTTACTGCGATATTTTCTTCTGCACTAACACATTCCCTGAACATTGTGTTTCTTTTTGATACAGCATTTTTCACTGTAGACAGGAGCAGTTCAAATGAGGGAACACACATCCTGTAGTACTCGAAAAACTTTTTTGAGTTGTTCTTTAATGTTGTATATAGGAGCACAAATTTTCCCTTCGTTGACCTGTCACTCAGTATCGGATGGAGCCAGTGCTTTATCCTTCCACGACGCACAGTTATTAGTGCGGCCCATAATGCAATTACTGCATTTTTATGACTTACTGAAATTCTGTTCATAATTTCGAGACCAGTCAAGTTGATAATCAGAAGATGATTGAACATTTCTAGCGGGAAAAACTGCTGGTGTGCGCACGCGCGGTATAGGATAGGCGTGTTTCTCACGCGCGGGAAGAACGCACCAGTGTGACAATATCTGCAGGATTTCAAGTTCGCGTTTTTTCTTCCGCTAGGTCTCGGCGTGAAAACACGCAAGTGTGGCCGTAGCCTAAGGTTGGCATACATACCTTTGATTGTTACCACCATGTTCACGAAGTTGGAACTGGATCTAAAAGCAGGTCGCAAGGCAAGCGGATCAAGAAACATATTGAAAAATTATTGTGTCCAGGTTAATAAGATATTTTGGTCTGTAAATGAAAATCAATTAAAGAAACTATACGATCAGCTATGTATATTGTTAGTAAATGCAGCGAAATTAAAGATTTTTTTTTTAATCCAGTTTACTACTTCTTCATATTAATAGCACTACATTACCCTTCCTTCAGCACCATCCACACCGGTACACAAACTAGCGGAGAGGAATGAAATGCCGCGCCGTAATGAAATATTAACTAGCCTCTTAGCCCGTCAAAAATGACTGGCTGAAAGGAATGTTCCGGAAAATTATTTGCTCGCAGTTGCTCAACTAAATCAGTGGTTCGCATTTAGTTTTACCCTAGGACCACTTGAAGAAAGGGCTCAATGTCGCGTAACCCTTATAGCTCAAATGATAAATATTTAACAACAAAATAATGATTTGTGCTACCACAGCATTACAGTTATTTCATTCACACACATGCAGTTTGTCTTAAAATATGTATAGGCTGTAGAAATCTTTCATGTTTTTTTTTTTTTTTTTTAAATTATTGTAGCAAAGAGATTACCGCGCGCACCCATTGTGGCGATAAAACATTGTCGCCACGTCGCGATAAAATATTTGCGGGGCTCTGCTTGCGATAATGGTATGCGGTTATATGCTACTGTTACTAATGACATACCATGCGGATCCGGATCCCCGAATCCGCAACCGCAAACACATAGGAAAAAACCGTGTTTGGAGCTAGATGACATGTAGGTGGGGAAACCGCAGGCTCGAGGAGGTTTCCAGCGCGTTCTTCGTTCAGTGTCATTTCATTTTGCTCAGAGAATGGATCTGGCTCACTTCATAAATGTCGCAGTTGTTTGCGCTGCTGAAAGTGAAGGCTTGTTGCAGATGCGTCGTAAACGTAGATATTCTGTGCATCCATACAACCGTGGCCCAGATAAGTTTCCTGCTTTTATGCAAACATTAGAAAGTACAATGATAAGTTTTATACCTACTACAGAATGTTAATGTCATCATTCGATCATCAGCTTGAAATCCTACGTCCTTTCATCACGAAAGAAGATACTTCATTCAAAATGGCAATATGTGCAAGAAAAGTTTGACGATTACCCTCAGGTAAGCGCAATGATCTCTTCAGACGACATTTTTCACATGCGAGAATCAGCGTCCCGAGTGAGGCTGAGCGCCCTGCTTTCTTTGTGTTTACCCCTCCAATCCGCGTCGCCGGCCAGTTCCAGAAATTTTCATTCCGCCGACAGGATGCGGAAGAAAAAAACCAGGCGCGTTTTCCGGATTGCGGTTTCTCTAGCTTGCCACACGTGCTTGCGGATTCACAGGTACCGTAGCTTTTTGCGGTTATGCGTTTTACAGCATAGTATGTCATTAAGCTTAGGCTTACAGGTTCTACTATGTGCAGAAATTAAATCACGGTTCGCTTTAAAGTTCACTCTGGTTTTATTCACACAACGTTCACACATTTCCCATAAGCACCACTGCTTAAATTATTTACTTTGACCGTGGCTTGTCGTACTTCTTCTCTTCCATTTTCAGATGCTGACCACGCTTCGGTCCGACAACATTACACACTCTGTTCAGACCACTAATTCGTACTGGCTGTCAGTTCTTCACGAAACACTTGTCAAAATTACTAAAAGACAGCATCAAATTGGTTTCTGTCCACTTTATTCTTAATGAAAGGGAAGCTGTAACTTTACCTCATCTCTCGCGAGTCGCGACGCTGGCTTCAGTCTACCTACAACAATCACTTTACTACACTGTGCGCATCCGCGCTCAACAATGCTTCAGCCAAGTAGCGCTCATATCGACAACATATTATCGGCGGGATTAGCTTACCAGTGCTGCCTGGGTCGCGCGCCTTGAACTCGGCGAGCAGCGGGTCCCTGCAGGCCAGTATCTTGGTGCTGAGTTCTCGGATGGCGGAGCCCTCGACCAATCCCACTGTCTGTCGGAAGGTGAGACGCTTGGCGCGAGACGTGGCCGTCGTGAACTGCACGAAGTGCGGGGCCAGGTCGGTGCCCACCAGCTTCATGTAGGCGCCCTTATTGGAACCCAACTCGTAGTAGTTGGACGCAGAGAAGATGGTGATTACCTGCACAACCGTACCAAAGTTCCAGGTCAGAATTATACAATCTAAATTTCAATAAAAGTGTATTTGTCCTCGTACAGGCACCGCATGCTCTTGCGGAGTAATTTGTGGAGATAGATTTCCGTATCTCCCTTCAAAACATTGGCACTAGAGCTAAGAAAGGCTGATAAGGGAGCATCCATAAATTACGTTGGTCCATTTTGTTCCCTTTTGAACCCCTTTCCCCCATGTAATCTGACGTGGCTTTTGTTTTGACACTCCCCCTCATTGGAAAATCTGTGACATCTATACGTGAATTTCAGCGTAGCTACCGCGTGCCTAATGTTTTTCGTCGTCGAGTGTCGGTTAGTTCAAAAACGCCGGCCCCATGTTACCCGAAAACTATGACTCACATGTGGGTTATATAGGCTATCTATAACACGAAGATAATTAAATGGCGGAAATAAATGGGCACAATCTGTTGTGTATTCTATACCCTAATTTAAATTTTACAGATAAAATGAATGAAAAGCTATTTAACTTGGCTCGGACACCTTCCTCCCCCCCCCCCCACGTACCCCTGCTTAGCTTTCTGTCCAACCCCACCTCCCCTTGACCAAGACACTTAGTTTGTGGACGATTAGTGCCATGTCAACACAGAGTAGGATATAAGTATCTTTTAAGTAACTTAATAATAACCGTAGGAGACAAGATCGTAAGATTGCAACTTTCTTAGCTGTCTACGTTTCGCTGTTATTAAGTAAACAAATTTTGTGCTGTCCTGCCATCAAGAAATTTGCTAACATGGTATGTTTATGTCTTATAATAAATCTCAGTAATAAAAAATTCAATTTCTTTCTATTCTAATCAAATTTACCATTCCTATTTTTATCCGTTACACAAATGTCATTACCTATTTTCACATATTTAACGAAAATTTATGAAACAATATTGTATTAAAACGTCACGTAACAAAACTATGGCTACAAATAAGACTTGAAATTGTGATTTTCTTGCAAAAAAACTTGGACAAGTCGATGAATAACCACGTTACTTCCGTTAAATGAGAAGCAAAGTAAAAGAGAAATTTAAGCTAGCTGTTAGTCAAAGGAGGTTATTGGAGTATTTTATTTATTTGTTATTATATAACAAATGTACTAAGATTTGAGGTTGCCTAAGAGGATTGTAAACTACATACAATAACAGTATAACGGTTAATTTTTTAATAAATATACTTAATTTCGGGAGATAAATCAGTAGCGTTACGGAATTAATCATCTAATAGACTATTTTTGTCTACTAACTAACTTGAATTCAGTTAATGTGGAGGTCAGTGAACATCAAGTCGTGTGTCCTCTAGAAGTGAACGACAAGTGTTATTGGAAAAACAATGACCCTTCCTTATGTACAATGCTTCATAATCTGAGAACGCTGTTTCCAAACTACCTGAACCAGAAGTGATACGTGACGATTCAGGTTTGAATACTTCTGTTGGAGCAGGTTGTTTCAGAATCATTTTATCTGTTGCCGTGCTACATTAATGGAAACTGCTAAATAAAATATATTGCCATCGATATTAGAATTTTATTTGTTTAGAACTGTTAAGAGTGGTTTTAAATAACTACAGTATATTTCATGTTTTTTGTAAAGTATGTTTTTACTTGAATACTTTGAATGTTTATTATTTCATCGCATGGAGATATTTGTATCCAAAAGATTTATTTTTTGATACAGCATACACTAAGCTTCCATTATCAATGATACTAATCTTCTCGATAACATTTTTACACACAATAACAATAAAACAATGATGACAGCGTAAAATGCTGTTTCAGACTTAATTTCTAGTTTAACTTTGAAAAATAATGAAGATAAGCTTTGGTGTTGCGGAGACTCTATGCAAAGTGCCAGTGAAAGTTATCGATTAAACGTCTGGCACAGTGAATAGCGCGGGCGTTATCTGTGCGTCTCCCGCAATACAATGGTGATGCTGGAGTGTCTGGCGGGGCTGACTGGCACTCAGGGGCAGATGCCTCCACGCTAGCTGCAGAGACACACTGGTAACAAGCAGGTACCGCGCGCTGCTGGAATCTGCTATATAATCTCCTAAGCTCACCAACTCACTCACTCGCCTCATAGCTATTGGCTGGAGAATGGTGTCACGTGTCAGCCTTCGCCACAAATCAACAGCCATCAGAGGTAACCTTGAATTTCTTCTAATGGTATGTCTACAATTTAATAGTTAAGAGCAACTGCTACCAAATTAATTGCCATAATACATTCATTAAGTTTGTTTTTCGTTGTATTTCATAGTTTAAAAAATCGTTAAACTTTACGGCTGAAAAAATGTGGAAATTCTTTTCAGTAACATGTTAATGAATGCAACATAAAAAACTTTAAGAAAATTTAAATTACTCTTGGTCTCTCCTGTAACCACGAATGCCAATTGTCATTCCGGCTTTGGACAAATTTCTATTTAATTAAAACTTTAATTAATCTTGTTTCTTGATCAAAGTTTATACATTACGATTTCTTTGCTTTTTAGGTATTTTACTGAACACGTTTGTTAATAGGCTTTGTTCATGTTCGCTGTACGTGAGTTATTAGGTCATTTAAAGTGGACATCAGACCAAATATGATACCGAATCGAGTATTTGGCTATTCATTTCTTCGGAGTTGCTCAACTGTTCAATAAAAAGTATTGTGTATTACGTTCTCTGGCCTTCACAGATACTATGACCAATGATTACATTATGAGTGTTTGACCAGTCTCAATAAAAAAACGACGTGATGGTTTCGAAGCAAACAGGTTTTTTTTTTTTTAAATTGCAGAGTGAACTTTCAGGGTCAAATACAGGTCAAGTTCGTACATAAGAAAGTTCGAGTCTACGACCTTTGAAACAATTATACGATAGCAATATCTTATCTGTCCGTATTTAATACCCAAGTTTATTAATACTTCTGAGTTTTTCAAGCTCAAGAGATTTTATTCACCCTAAAGGTGGAACACAGGTTAAGTTTATATCTGGTCATATCAGGTCAACCCGTTCTAATCATTGACCCTAAAAACTGGAACAATTCTGGGCCCGTGACGATACGCAAAAAACGGTCACGAGAATACACTAGTAGCACTATAAATTTGGTCTACATTTACTCACTTACTACCAAAAATTGGCTTCCCAGTTTCAAAGTAAATGGTTTTCCTTTTATTTTCCTGTAATAACAAGATTATCCATTCCTCTTAAACAGAGTCGATATTTCTGTATGTCAATCCGTTAATTATTGAGGCTGACGTTGCCCAACGTACTTTTTTATGTGTGTTTGCTTTCTGTTTGATCGGAGAAATGTTAGTTCTTTAACCAAAAATTATATATATATCACATCACTCCCTACATAAATACGGAAAACGGACTTAAAGATCTATCATCAGGATTTCCAATAACCATGCCACCGGACTTGTACTACCGCTGATTTATTTTACCTAGATCAATTACTGTGGTGCCTTACCGCTTACAATCAAATTTTTGGTTCAAATTAGTGTTTTGTATAAAATAAATAAAACAGCCGTCCAAAATCTATTTCCTTTTCTTGATGAAAATTTTGCTTTTCCACATAAAAGTCCTGGGCTTTAGGGTCATTTGAAGCTTATTTATTTTCTCAGTTTGCGGTCTTAATCTTCCAGACAGGTATTTATTTTTATCGAATAACTAAACAACCAATCAAGAATTTATTTTGTAGTTTGATGACTAGTTGTCAGTTTAGACTAGATTAAATATTAATATTTCCTCTCTATGATAAGCACTATTACTGCGGTTTTTATCAGATTTGATATTTTACAATACTGAATAAATTTATCAACAGTGCGATGTTAATAATAACGTTCATAAGATTCACTACAGTTCGAACGGAAGTTCTGATTCATCGTTGCTCAATAGCAGCTGATTGCGGCTATCATAAAAATTGGTTTCCTTCGTGAAAACCTTCCAATTTCCTTGATAAAAAAGAATTTTTTTTCGTTGCTATTGATGCGATTTGTTCTGTAAGCTTCCTTGATTATATCTGGGAGCTTTACTCCATCAGTAGGCGTTTATATATGACATGTCTTGGTCACCGAGTTGTCTTTGAAGCCTTTCACAAATTTATAATGATTTAATAATGTCTTTTGCAGGAATTTTAATAATTATTCATAGTTACATGGTTCAATATCCTTCAATTTCAGTCATACCAGCGAAACCAAATAACCCAGAGTGGTAGCAGTTTATGTGTTATTTTGGTTGTTCTGGTGGAACCTCGTCAATTTATTGAAACATATGCCAGTATTTGTCTTCGGTCAGTGTGTACAAGTTAGGAATTTGTTTCTATTGTAAGGTGCTGGTAAAATGTCCTTAACCCGAGGACAATTAAAAACTATATAACAGGAGGGAAAAGCGGATCTGTACATCAGCCAACAACGCATACGCCTCAATGGACCCACAAAGATGACATTCAACTTTCACATTTTATGCGTACGTATAATGAACACAAAGATTATAACGACCGCAAGGAACTCTCAAAACCTGAAGATTTGTCTATTACTTAATAACTAACGTGAAAAATTATGTTATTCCGGTACCCTCTGAGGTGAAAGTATAAATAATGAGCGGTGACTTTGAATTATAGAAGATCATACTACTGGTAAGAATGCCTTCATACCGTAGGCCTACCATGTGTTACCGAACGCGATAAATTTCTTCTTGTCAAATACGAGCTAACTCACGAGAAAGCTATGAATTGATAATTATTTATTGTAACTATGCAATATCCATCAATGTTTCCTTGTACTGATGTCGGTATGTGAAATTTGTAAGCATTTCAGTTCTTTTACTCAACATCCTACCAGAAACATTGTGAGATCATAAACTCTACCGTCCTTTTTGTAGAGGTACACACTGAAAGAAGAGTTTAATTTTTTTTATAATTAGCTTGTCGAATAGTTTGTTCCCTTTACTTTCGGTTAAGCACAGAGGCTTGTACACTAATTAGACATGGGGACATAAGATATACTCATTAGATAGTGGTTCTTCGTACATAATATATTATAATTATGATAAATGCTATACTATTGTTTTAAATGCAGTCCGCAAGCTGCCAGAACATGGAACTTGCATCACATATCACAACAGATATTATTTATATTATTGGTAGAGAATTGTAAATGACAGCATTAATATATACTTATCGCTACAATTTTAGAAGTTTTACGAAAAGATTTTATCTGGTAGTAAATATGACAAACTCGCTCGTAGGACAACATCGTAGCGTACCAACATTTAATGTTTAAACGTGGCTAAGTCGGTCCTTGGACACGCGCTTCGTGCTACGTATCGCCTCTGTTGGTTGCAACTCTGACCTTCCGTCTGCATGATAGTCTGCCCTTTGCTCTGTAAGTAGCTCACGCACAATTCCGTCCACCCTCTCTGAAATGCAAATGCGGGCTCATCAGGCGGTTGGTTGTTGCAGTCGCCTTATCGGTGCATCGTGGGCGTACAGTACCAGACTGCGAGCAGAATAGCTGCCTCATCCGTCACCATTATCTCTACACGCACGCACTTGCCTCAAAAGTTCATCACAACGCTCCACTCTTCAGTTGGAGAAATCTACGATTGAAACGCAAGTAATTCATTTGTAGTATGTAGTATAGTTTATGGTATTACAAACATTGTAACACATTTTGCCACAACACTGATCTGTAACATTCAGATAACCAATTTCGTAATTAACTAAACTGAAAATTAGGTGTATATGATTCGGTCATTATATCAATGAGCTACTAATGAATATATGAGTAATTGTAATAAATATTAAGTGCTGTTAATGTTAAAAGTTTATTTTGACGGTATTATCTGGTGTACCGGAGGTAGCTTCGATGTTCCGACACATTTTCTGTCTGTCTTCTTCACCACCTTTTTTGAGATCGGCTGTCTTTGATGAATTTTATTCATCGTTGGCGTAGTCAAGTTAGAACCTTTGGTTTTACGGCCGCATTCCCATGTTGATCTAAAGCATTTTATACTAACAGCCGCGTCTTACTACATACTAACGAGGTAAGTCTTTCAATCGGTCTGTGAAACGTGTATCTATATTCTGCGTGTATTGTGTACTTTTTGTTTGTGAAATGCGTAGTTTATGAGGCGAAGATTGGTTAATCACCTTGATGGCTACCAAAAAAGGCCAAAAATCCGCATTCAGGACGGCTAGTACGCGGGGCCCTGGGTTCGTGCCCGGCCGCGTTGTACTTCTCCGATCCAGTGTGCAGGTGCCTCAGTGCACTGAGCAAGTCACACTGGCGGGTGATTCATTTTCAATTATTACGAACTGTTTATCAATATGAAGTATAAAAATTTAAGTATTAAATTTTTGTATTATGTATAAATTTTTATATTACATACTGTTAGGAAGTAATTTGATTTATTGTTGCCTTTAGCTTTCAGCATCTGCACTTATAATACGCAAATTTTGCTCATGTATCACGTCATCTGTCACGCTATGACGTCACTCTATAACGTCGCACTATAACGTCACGCTTTATATGTTTGCTCTAGGTTATACACGTTATTTAATAACATTTCTAAGAATCAGCGAATAAATTAACTTACAGAGCACTGAAAAAACACTGATAAAAGTATGAATTGCATTTAAATCAATATATCAATCATTAGATGCTTTTATCTACGTATCATTCTTTTGATATATATAAGTATTCCTTAAATTCTTTATTCATAGATATGTAAGATAAAAGCTTTAGTTTTTGAGCTTCAGTGTTATCAAAAGTTTGAATAGATTGTTACTTAGCATGTGTCAGACTGGCATTTGACGTTACAGTAGAGGGGATAAATAATTTAGTTTTTTTCGAAATAGTTTATACTGTGTCCTATTATTGAAATTATTAAATCGTTGAAATAGTTGCACATTGATTGCGATCTGTGCAGCCTACACTACAATTAAAACAAATATTACTTGGCATAATGTAAGTTTAGAAGATTTATTTTAATTTCCTTTGCTTTCATTGCGGAATATTACTGAGTATAAGTGTGTCAGCCATTCAAAACGTTGTAATATCGGTCTGAGACAAGGATAACAAAAAAGAGAAGGTGTAAAAACCCTTGAAGACTTTTGATAAAATTTATATCGCGATGCATTATTGCCACTAAAATGCGATACAGTACATATATTAATATGCTTGAGATTGAAGTATTGTTTTTCTGGCAACATTTTTAGAATATTATGTGGTTAGGTTGAAATGCAACCAGGACCCGGATGGAAATGGAAACTTTTTGTTACGGCGCAAGGTACGAGGAATTACATTGAATTTTATTTTATAACTATTCTATTTAGTTAAGCAATTGCTAAGAAATTAATTGTAAGAACACTTAAAGAAGAGGATGTATTTTGTTTAAATTGGCGTATTAATTATCAGTTTTCTTACTGAAATCATTACATGGTTTGAATGAAAGAAGTTTCAAATTGATCGCGATAAATGTGACCTAAATCACAATTACGTGGCATAGCGTAAGTTATTAAGATTTATTTTTAGCATCCTTCGTTTTCACAGGGGTCATTATTTCAGCCGATGTAAGCTGTGTCAGCAGCGATGTATGATGACACTGACATGCGATACAGGGAATGTATTAATTAGCGTAGGATTGAAGCTTTGCTTTTCTAGCGTCAACATTAGCGGAGATTGTGGTTAGGCTGAGTCAGCCCGCGAGCTGAATTATTTGAGAACGCCATAACTAACGGTTACCCGTAAGAAGCGGAGTATTTAGGTGACTGCTGATGCCATACCAGGCTGATTATACGTTTGTGTTCGAATTCCAGTTTCACCATTATCTCCAACTATAAGATTTTGTTAAATGTCTTTCAATTATAATGCAGTGTAATGTAAGTAGTAATGCGATTAGTTAGATATCAATCATAATGTTACTTGCAGTTTAGATCGCACCGATAATAGTTGTCGTGGGACGTTGCTTGGAATAATATGTGGTGAGGATTTATAAACTTGAAAACTGTGGCTTAAATGATCGCCAATTGCGTATAGCTAAACACTGGGATAATTAACTTTCTCAAACAAATCTAAGTATATTGATTGATACAAATAAATCAAATTATATTGTAATAATGATGTCAGTGACATCTTACTATTGAAATTTAGCGTCTGTAAAAAGAGCACAAAGAAAAGTCTTCATAATTCTGTCATAACATATCAGTCCTCTGTGAATACAAATGTTTTTAGTTAAAGGATTAGATCATCGATATCTTTTAAATTGATTCTGACCATTCATTCATATAATAGGATAGCCTCATAATTTTACAGTGTGGATTAAATGTTCTTTCTCATTCTGATAAGGATGAAGGTTACGATGCAGCAAGTTACGCTTGTAAGAGAATTTTGATTTCCCGCGCATGGTGTTACTGCTTATTTGTTTGACTTTGGTAAAAAATATTCATATTTCTGATTTTACGCTATCGAAGATAATTAATAAATCAATCGTGTACGCCAAAGAAAATTTTTATTCTAGCTACACTAGACATTTAGAGACAAGAAAGCCCATTGTTAGTTAAACAACTTACGAAAATGGCCTAAAAATTCGAAACGTTGAAGATTTAATGTGTTTTTTTAAACTACTATCACAGTAATACTATGTCTATCGGAGATGTTTGAAAGATTTTTTTATAAAAGTTCAATTTAGCTTCGATCGTAGCTCCTCATTTCCTTGAAAATTTCTGTAAATAAATTTGTTTATTGTTCTTACATATTCAGCATTTAATTAAATATTTATTTGTTTCATTTTCACCACTTACTTCAGGTTCTATAAAAGAACGATATGTGTTGTGAAATAAGACAATCACTTCTATTTCCCTTTCTAGCTCTTCATACGTCGTCTCTGAATCTTTGATAATTAATGGAAACGAACTTTGATTAAATTTATGTTTGCTATCAAATTTGTGGAATGAGTTTAGATGAAAAGAAAAAAAATAAGTTGTTGAAGAACTTTATAATTAATGCGTGGTAGCTGACTTTGAGTCCTGTAGCCGATGTTGTTAACGAAAACAGGTAATAATCTTATTTGACATGAATTCCACAACTTTTGAGTTATCGCTGAGTTAATCCACAAAGTTAGTATATCCAGATGCGAGGTATTAACAACGATTTGCGAAATAATAGCTACTATATGGCGGTTTTTCAGGAAGAAAAGTACATTGCCGTTACAGCTGGCTGTCGCATTCCAGTTATAAACGAGCTCTACAAGAAATGAGGTGCAGCTGTAAGAGCCACAGATAGACCATAACTCGAAGATAAGACGGAGAAGAAGGAAAAATGAGGGAGACTTATATCACTAGGCAAGGGCGAGACAGTGTGAGATATAGATCGCCAAAAGCAGTACATCAACACTCTCTGATGCCGAAACAGAAAAGAGAGAAAATAGGAGGAGGGCGAAGAGCAGATTGAGTTATTAAACATTTACAACTATATGATCATTGTTCGTTACTTTAAAACTTAAATCAAAAATGTATGCAATTTGTAATCATACTATGATACCTTAAATTCTTTATGCGCTTATATACTTTCATCAATCCTACGATATAATTCAAACGAAGTTGCTATCAATTACTTTCGCATTTGACATTAAGTTTAATAGTGATCTGCGCCAGACGATGATAAAAGTAAGTTTAAAACTCACCTTTCGATCTGCTCGTTTTGTTGACTTCATAATTCGCACAGGATCACATATTTACAGTTACCGTAACACAACAGCTGTCTGTAATTTTCATAGTCGTCACAATATGTGGATAGAAATCTGTATAGTAGGATTGCGAGTAACACCTGCAGTTTTTAAGAATTCATTTGTAACAACACAGCCTTTTGACCACGCTGTTCTATTTATAACCGATCGCCTTGTTTAAGTATGGAATTAAACTACAGCGCATTGCATATTACTCAAATTGAACATATGATTTAACAGAATTTCACCAACTTCATAGCTGTCACAGTCGCCCAGCATTTCTTCAGAATAAAACGAATCGTTAGTCGATAGATATGACGACAGAGAAAGTGTATAACATATCTATATAGTCTTAAGTTAGGGAAGCCTATTCTACAACACATTTAGTTGAGTTATGAATGATACGTGCACAAAAATACTGCCTCTATAATACATAATTTGAACTCTTGCACTTAATATTATAAACTAGTCGTAATTGACGTATAGCTCATTGGCTTCTTTGAAATTTTTAGTTACTCCTCCTTTTCTCCAAACATCTTACGAAATCATCGCGAATATTTACAAATAAACTTATCTTAAAAATGTTTGTTTCATCCAAATGTTTCAGTAATTGAGATTAATGGACAGTAGGTGTACCAACAAGCAGAATCATCTTTCATCAAATGGGGGTATGCATTACGAGAAATTTAAAAAACACTTGCTCACAAGTATAACGATCTCTTAAAAATGCGAGATACAAGGGGTTCATAATATTAAGAAAACTCCAAAACAACATTGTTAATTTTAATATGACATCGTTTGAAGTGTTCAAGGACTTGACAATATTTTCAAGTTTAATGAGATCTTTAATTTAATTTATTGAACATTCAAGGTAAGCAGTGATATAAGGGTTATATTAAAAAGCCCAGCAAACATTTGATAATATCAATGTCCTTTTTGCAAACATAATTCCAATAGTTTCCGCACATAGATAATTTTAAGACGTAGAGGTACGGGTACACTAAGCAAGGTCAGATTTCAAGAAATATTCTAAAAACCTCATGCTACATATTACAACCACTTCCGAAACGTTTCTGCCTTTTCTTTATGGCTCGAGATAAAAATATTTCTACAACTTAAATCTAACAAAGATGATTTTGGATTCATGTAGGCATAATTGAAATGAGGTTTGAGTTTGTGAAGCACGCAAAAGCATAAATCAATAAAATGTGCGGGTGGTTAATAATAATACTTTCCTCTCTCACGCTGAACGCTTCTACGGGGGACACTGCAGCAAGAAACTTTCTCTACCATTCGTCAAAATTTCGAAGCTTTGGTGCCAGGATACAATCACATTAATTTATTAAAATGTTTATTGCAATACAGAAATAAACAGCTGACAAAACAGTGTCACTCACTATACTTTATTACAACTACGACCCAAGAACGGCTGGAAGAGGGTCAGCGCTAGGGACTGCAATCCAGCGACGCGGGATCCCGCGACCCCGCATCGTTCGGCAGTCTCGCGGGATCCAAACAAAATGAAGCGGGTCCACAATCCTTAAAATGGGACGAAAACGTGTTTCAGTCTGCGCGACCTTTCTTCCCATTCGTCACTATCCGGCCGGACTCGATATCTATCGCTTTTGTTGCCTCGTTTGGCTGTACCCTTCAAGTTCACATTTGAGTCGCGGCAACAAATGTGTGTTTCTGTAATCTTTCGTGATTTGTAAGTAAACAGATTCACTGCTACTTTTTTTTTTTTTTATAGGAACTACCGTTTGTTTTTGTTGTATGCATTACTATAATTTGAGTCTTGTCAACCTATTGCAAAATTAGCTCGCAGATCATATACACAAAAAGCGATATTGAATTGTTTCTGAGAAGGAAGCAGAAATAATTCAAAAAGAAGGTTAATAATGTTGAAAGGCTAATAATGTGATCTGAGTAGTTACCATATTTTACTATTTGCTTAATAACTAGAATTAGATTTAAAAGCGCAAAGTATATTTAAGGTAGAATAGAAATTTTCAAATTTATGTTATTTTGGTAACTGTTGATTTCTATTATTCAACATTAAAGTTGATTTATTAATTCAATAAATATACTTTTATTATTTAATTTGATAACACTTTAAAAACTGTGCCGGATCCCGCGGTACTGACAAATTCCGTAATCCGCAAATGGGATATTGAAAACACTGCAGGATTGCAATTCTTAGATAGCTTGTGCGGGAAGTGGAGTGAGAAGCTATTAGTCTCTGGACGCTATTGTTACCCGGCGACGAATGCCCAAACCCTCTTAATGCTAACGCCAACGAGACTGGAGACAGGTAAAACACGGCTGAGACTTGTATTCGCACAATAAGAGGTCCACTCGAGAATTTTCGAATTAATGGAAGAAGGCTTCATCAAGGTGAAAAGTAAAGACCGTAACAAATTCAAATTATGTGATAAAGTCGAAGTGTGGTGTATTTTGGAAATACTTGGGTCGCAAGTCTGAAACTAATTTAGTCCATATGACTAAATCAAAGTTTGCTTGATTAAGGAAGTTCGCGAACAACTATAGTGAATTAGAGAGATGCAAAAATTGTGTTGTATTTTAACACGTTTCACTAATAGTCTCGTGAGGAAGAAGGGACGTGGAGCATGATTCGCCTACCAAAATGGTGCTGTGGGATAAGAGGAGGTCTGGAACAATGAGATTGCTACAGACAAAGATATCAAGAACTCAGGGATTAAGTTCTGCGAGCGTGCGGACTGCTAATACCAACTGAAAGTGATTATTTGCAACCAGCTGGTATTAGCAGTCCACACGCTCGCAGAACTTGATCCTCGAGTTCTTGAGATCTTTGTCTGTAGCAACCTCGTTGTTCCAGACCTTCTCTTTTTCCACAGCACCATTTAATAGGCGAATCATGCGTCCTCTCTCCCCCACCAGACTATTAGTGAAACTTGTTAAAATAAGTGTTTGACTTCTTCGTGAAAGCAGAGGTAATGTCGCCGATGCAAGAAACTGGTGCCGTATCTTGACGACTACGTCATACTGATACTGCTATGCGGTAGGTCAACAGATACTGAACATTTGTGTCTCAAACGCAATTAACGACAATTGCGATGCGATTAGCATGACAAAAGTTCATGATTTGTTGATACTATATGAGTTTTACCGCAGCTAGAGATTTTAAATTGTTACATTATATGTCAATGATGTGCCTTATATATATTTTTTTGTTTTTTACTTGTGGCTTAACGCCTCGCCGACCGCTAAGGTCATTAGAGGTGGGATGGGACTGGGGACAAGGAACGGGAAGGAATTCGGCCATGGCCTTTTTGAAGGAGGCATCCCGGCATTCGCCTGGAGTGATTTGGGGAAACCATGGAAAACCTAAATCTGGATGCCCGGACGGGGATTCGAACCCGCGTCCTCCCGAATGCGAGGCCAGAGCGTTAATCGCTCACCCACTACGCTCGGTGTGTCTTACAACTAGTTTCAGCCCAGTCAAATATTTGTACCTCGGAACAAATGCTAGTTCATTCTTATAGTTGTACCTTTTCATTTTAATTAATCAGATATTTTGGATCATAACATGTTGCTCACTTTTGTATTGCGAGTATAAACAAAATTATTTTTATTGTTTGTCGTATTCAGTGTCGTATGTTATTATCGTTTGAAGAATACTTTTCATTTAAACTGATATTTTTATATGTGCACAGTAATTTAATAAAAACAATAATTATTACGGTGTGACTTTATATGTTCTCCCCAGAACCATGTCCTAGTACAAAGCGCATTTCCATGTTGAATTATTGCTATAGAAACGTATGAAGTGTGAGCACTGTCGGAGTTACAACCAATCATCTGTAAGAAGCCGGGACTCGTGACGGAGAAAACAATTGAATTTCTGACAATAGACATTCGATCGGGAAAAGACAATGCAGAGTTAACTCATCGTATCCCGTCACCGGCTGTTTATATTGATCGTTGCTTTCACCAAAAATTTCACATTTTATATTTTCCCTTTAACACATGATGCCATTCAAAAATGCATAGGGCCATTTAAAATAGAAGTATCAATGTATAAAAACATAGCCTAAAAAGTAAGACACGCGTAACAAATCTCCATTCATAAGTGAATTCTCATTTCGCTTATCTGATGAGTTTGTATTCATTGCGTGTGCCTGATCGTTGACCATTCACAGCCATACAATAAATATAGATCTATATTCAGTAGATGCCATGGTAAACAAAGATTTTAGGAAAGAATTCGTATCTGCGATGCATATTGAAACGTTTCTACTCCGGTTACAATCGGATAAGCAAATACTGAACCAAGCTTTGCATGTCGTTTGAATGCGGCTGAAGAGCAAAACTAATACCAATACTTTTTGGTACTCTCGTAACATAAAGAGAATAAAATTTTCTGCAAGAAAAGCTATTAGCCGTGTAATCCAGATTATAGAGCATTTTACTGAATTTGGGTGCCCGCTGCGAATAAGCGCCTGTAATCCACCATAGCGGCGAGACTGATCGAGCACCATCAGTACGTAGTCTACACCGATACACTTTTTCCAATCCAAATCATTTTCTGTTATAAACTTGGCAAGCATCTCAAACAAGTCTTGAGTCTTTGCGCTTAAAGTAATACCCTTTGCAGAATAGAAGGTCATCAACGATAATATTATCATCCAGAAAGTGTACATTTCAAACAAGGTGAGAATTTATTATTGTCAGTGGCCTCATCGACTTGCAGTCCAAATTCCTTGCTTTACATTTTGTCTATTACTGTAATTGATCATTCAGATTTTCAGCCATATGATGGATTTGTCAACTAATAGTGTTGTTAGACAGAAGTACCTATGAAATTAGTTTTCCCGCCCTTTCTCCCACCACAATATTAAGTGTCGAGAGCAGCCAGAAGAATAAGTTCTTCTGCGATGGTGTGAGGTTTTTTTGCACTTCGCCATTCTGTATGCCACCTTTGAAGACGTTAGCATAGCGTTGCTAGATATTGAATACTGTTGACTGAACACATCTTTAGCTTTTGTAAATTTTGCAAGTTCTTCTAAAAAAATTAGCGAGATATCACTTTAGCTTGGAACCAAACCCTCGGGTACCAGAATTTTTAAACAGAAAACACACTGCGGTCTTTCTTCATTGTTTACCACTACTGATGTAAATCCAAATAATTAAGCTTCGTATTTACAATATTTACTTTTTTTTTCACCACTTGTCAGTGCTTTATCACTCTCACCTTAACAGTTGGTCTGCTTATTCGTGACTGAATTTTTTCGTAAACACAAACCGACTGACTTAAAGCAATCGACTTTCTCTCACGTGAGTATGTTTCGTATTGAGCAGAGACAATATATATAGTGTTCACCGCAAGCATAAAGTTTTGCTAAGTATACGCTAGCCGCGACACTAGCGTTCCAAGAATCAGTTCAGAGAATCACGCTTTGACGTCATCGAAACGTGGGATTTTGAAACGCTTATTACGCTGGTCTATGAAGTAAATGAGGTGCCGAAGATCGCGGACAGGTCGGTTGTAGACGCTGCGGGGTAGGAGCGGTGTGTCGGTGTACCTGCCAAGGAACGCAGTGACAGCGGGGCATACAGCGCGCGCTATTTGAGTTTTTTAATTTGAGGAATAAACACGAGTGCCTTGCGGCACCCCTGGTTACTGCTCACGGCGCCCTTGGGCGCCGCGGCGCACAGTTTACGAACCCCTCCCTTATACAGTTCGAATACGGTATCTAAATCTGTAACATTCAGCACGCAGACCACGTGATCCACCTTCGCGGACCTCTAGTCACCCACGGACCACAGTTTGAGAAACACTGGTGTAAGATAACCGATAACATGGAAGGTAGGAGCCAGGTCTGAAACAGTTACTTTTGCATATGATTATTCTTTAAAAAGCCTCGTGTTGGAGCTCACCTTGCTGGCGTGCGTGAGCTCGTAGCCGCCAGGTTTGCACTCGTGTGAGCGCACGATGAAGAGCAGCTTGTGCTTCTCGAGGAACTTGTCAGTGACGTCGGGCCCGAAGTAGGTGCCGGCTCCTCGCAGCGAGTTGGGCACGCAGCCGATGACCGGCTGAGGGTCACTCCACAGAATGTCGAACACCTGAAGCACATAAAGAGTTGTTTCAGGAGTGTGGACAGTGATCAGTACTACGAATAGTTCTGCTCGCTAATAAACGCGAGAAGTATACAAAAAAATTAAACTTTGGAAAGAGATGTTCAGCGCAATTTACATCAAGAAGATTGAAAGAGCAACGTGTAGCTTTAGGTAACATAATTATTTTTAGTCAATTTTTGTCCCTAAAATCTTTCAAATTTTTTCTTAGAAACAAGGAGGTTTCTAGGGTACAAAAAGTGTGTCTATAACAGTAACATGAGAGTGGGAATATCGTTCTTAAATGTGTGTAAATGCGCGGAAAAATGTATCAGATCACTATAAACGCTTCAATTTCTAAGCCAAGGTGTATACTTCTAAAACTATTTATTTGATTGACACTATAGACCGTCACATAATTTACCACGGGTTTCCGATGACAATGTAGACGTGATTATTGTCACAGTGAAAAGATTACAACTGGAACTGCTAACAGTAAAAAATTTAAACCGTGGAAAGAAATGAACGCAATTTACAGAAAAAGAGTAAAATAACAACATTGAGAATTATGTGAAATAATTATTTTTATTTCATATTTTCCCTCCAAAAGCAAGCAGAAAAATTCTTCAGGAACTCGGTGGCTCTTAAGACGCAAAACGTCTCTGGGAAGAATAAAAGCGTAATACTATCGATATCATTCCGAAATGTGTTTGAATACGAGGAAAAAATCCATAATACCTACATTGTACACAAATATTTTAGTATCAGATCACTATAAACGCTCTAATTTCCAAAACAACGACAATGGCTATAGAGCTGTTGATTTGGTTGACACATAATTTGGAATGGGTTGCGATAATTTAAATGTGAGATAGTGTAAAGATAACTAGTAGAATCGCAAATAGTAAAAAATACTTTACTTCTAAATGCTATCGCAAAATTTTCTCCGTTCTTAAGGGGATGTCACACATTGGTTTTCTTTGTTATGAAACCAATTTTCAACGAAATTCTTCATATATCTCTGAGGGTTTTCCTTTCAGAACATCAAGAACAAGGGTAACGTTCATAAATGTATTTGATATTATAGGTAAATTTTAATTTACTTGTGGTAAGAGATGAGCATTCTCACGGATCGATCAAGGCAGTCCAGCTAAATCGTTGATTTGGTTTAACCGTTTCCGAATGAAAATACAGCTTGTACTTGATTCCGGTATTTCACTCTATTACTGTTTCTGTGTGTTGCGTTCATTGTGATCTCAGATCAAATTTTTGAATATTAGCTTTATCATTTTCCTTTATACCAAACGTTTCAACGACTAAATAGGCGACGATGCCCGGGACCCATTCTATGGCTCTTTATCTGTGATCAGGTTTCATCACGGTATACTGAGCCTAATTGCCAGGACAGCAGTCATTGGATGGTCGAATCATATTTCTAAACAGCTACGAATACAGGACGGCTTAATTCTGAGGCTGGTTCCAAGGCTGTGTGGTTAAGACAATATAAAGGCATATCGTATCTGGGTTAGCGGTCGGACATTTTCCACTTATTCTGGGCATGAACAAAAAATGTAAATCTTTAATTATGGTGGTGTCGTTGTGGGGTAAAGGTTGCATTGTTTACAGAAAAGGTTCGTTTTGTCTTTGCTGTTTTAGTTCTTAGTTTAATTTCATCATTGTTCTAAACAATAAAAAACCTGACGCTTCTTATATCTACTATCAGGTCTTTCTAGTGTCAAGCTCCAAATTTGTTATTTGTATGTAAGACGCATTAAATACTGGTATAAGAAACATTATTTTGTTAATCTTTTTTTTCGTATGCTTTCCTTGTCCATCTTTTGTAATTTTATTTATTATTCCAACATTATTTCTTCAAAAACTGGTATTTAATGTACTGCTCTCGTTTAAACTGCTTGTGCTCCAAATCATTCCCCTGAAACGTTATCAGCATTCTCTTACCGAGCTTGGAGGTGTAACGGTTAGCGTTCTGGCCTTGCATTCTGGCCTCGCATTCGGTAGGACGGCGAATCGAATACCCGTCCGGGCATCCAGATTTGGGTTTTCCATGGTTTCCCAAATCACTCCAGGCAAATGCCGGGATACTTCCTTCAAAAGGCCATGGCCGAATTCCTTCCCATTCCTTGCCCCCCATCCTTTCCCGTCTCTAAAGACCTCGCTGTTAAAGATACGTTAAGCAGTTAAAAAAAAAATCGGCACTCTTATCAGCACAAATCTAAGCGTCGTCGAAAAGATGTTGTATCCTGATTCCTTCAGTTATATAATTTTTTCTAATTACGATTTTTATTAAAATTACGTAACTGCTGTTCTAAAATCGAATATCTCCAACATGGGTAGTGAGATTTACAGTATCTTTCATCATCGAAGTTTGCTACTGGGCTAATATCGTTTCTACATCCTGATTATTATGAATATTTTATTTACTATTATTGAAGCTTATCAAACCTCTCATATTTTACGGCTTGATGTTTCACTGCTGGTGATAAATTAAAGGTTCTAACAGCTGGATGAATTATAATTTAACAACCAAATTCTGGTTTTAGGTAAGATTACAAGTATAATACATTTTTCCAAACCAGACATGGGTACATTTAACTACTTTATTACAAAATTTCTATTTTTTTTATATAGTTCCTGCATCAAGTACTGTACAGTAATGGTTTCAGAGGTACTTGGGAAGTGACAAGTAAAATAACACATATGATTATGTATTTGTAGTGTTTGTAAGACTTGTAATGAGTAGCATCTTATCGGGATTTGGTAACCTCCTGCTGACTGCCAATGTGTATTGATCATTTTGTGCTCATTGACTTCATGTCCGGTTACATATCGTTTTCAGTGCCCGTAATAATATCAGTAATAACGTTTAAATAAAAAAAAAAGTTGAAGTTACTGCTTGAATAGGGTGTGTGATACTCAAGAGCTCATTTACTCCACTTTCAAAACTTATTATTTCTCTTTCGCCTAAATATTTTTCTGATCAATGAATTAAAGCTTTAAAACTGTACGTTCACTCATCTATTATGTATTTTTATTCCTTCTGTTACTTTGCAAGAACTGGCAGTGATATATACAGTAAGTGTATTAATAATTATGGAAAGTTGTATCGCAATAGGCAAAAATGAGGTCAAGAATTCTTATTACTGGAACAGCAACAGCTAGTGGTAGTTGTGAGTACTTTACTTTCATGAAACAATGCATTCAGCAATTTTTCTTCATGTTTCCCATACGTTTAAATATTTATCATAACTGGTGCATTCAAACAACTACCTTTATGCTATCAATGTTGATTTTATGTCTCTGAAATGCTTAAAATAATTTTGTATCCCTGTAAGAGGGAAGCCTATTTCTCTCATAAGAAAGGAATAAGTGAAATCGTTGCTAAGAAGAAACTGTATTTTTCCTACCATGTAATATATTTTTTGTATATATATATAAGATACAAGTGTGTCTTTTGATTATAAAAGAAGACTCAAACTAAATAAAGTAAGTCCTGGAGATAAAAATAAAATACATTGCTTGTATTCAATTTGTGAATTATTTATCAGTTTCATTATTTTTTTAAATTTAAAAATAACAACAGGAAACTATGTTTAAGATAAAACGAAAATCAAACCCATTGAACTCTAAATGTAGCGTGGTGCGTTTTTTTTTTTTAATCTGGTGTAGTGTACCATAAATTCTAGGTCAAGGTATTACGGGGGTTTAGCGCTGCAGGCGGACGAGCCAAATAACCTGGTTATTATTTTAACTTTAACGTCGGCTTATCGTAAGAGCTCCACGTCACTAAAAGCAGCATCGTAAAACCCGGCGGACATTACGACCCATGTCGCAATCCTTAATGGCGCAGATATTGACTTGAAGTCTATCAAGACGTTACCTTTAGAGGAAACAATAACATTAACCAGAAAACTTGATGTGAAATTACTCAGAACATCTATCAAGAATTAAAATGCGCAATAGAATTTGTGACTATTACAAATCGTTAAGCTTAAATTAACACAGACAGGTGCAGTATTGACACCATACTTAAATAGCTAAATATCTTTTATATGACACATAACATACGAGTTCTATTAAAATATTCAACAAAAACATCTGAGATCTTTCACTTTACTTGAATTTGATTGTTCGGAACAAGAATTTTACCAATTAAATGTTTTTGAAATGCTGGTATAATTATTTTCTAGCCATATGGAATGATCAACAATACCAAACAGAACAACACTATGCTGAATAGTTAAAAAAAAAATTCTCAAGTTCTTTCTAGTCTACAAGAAACCAAAGGAAAACAAACAAAAAAGATGTATAAAATGAATAATTATACATCACTTTGGTTTGACCGTGAGCCGCACGAAGGTTATGAAGATATTTCTTGACCCTCCTTCGTTAAATGGAAGATGAACATCGAACAACTGATGTGAATCATGTAAAACAAAAATCTAGATATTTGACTCACATCTTAGCTTAGATGTCTCCCAGGTGGCTCCGAGGTGTGACACTCAGGTTGTTTCTTTTTGTTAGAACTTCCCTGTGTAGTGGGTGCCTTGGTGGGCAAACTACGTTACAATTATCTTTCATACGTTTATGATTAATAATTGTGGATTTTAATTTTAATTTTTTTATGAAGGAGTGAAAATTTATTAATTTTGCAAGAATCTCGACGTTAGTTGGAATTTAGGAAAAATTGTCACAAAATGACATTTATTTTCTTATCACTGGCGATTACAAGTCGAGCGAATTTACCGTTAACATTAACACAAATTGGCAAAATCGTAAAAGCAACGCTCAGAGTTACAATTAGCCGTCATGAGCAAGCAAACAATTGTATATTTACTTTTAAATATATCTCAGAATCAAAATGCAAGAAATAATGACAATTGGATACAATGAAAAATACAAGTTATGACGACCTCAAACAAAGGTATCATAATACTGTGACTTTACAGTTAAAAAAGAAAATCATGGGCGCCAGAATGAACAATATATCATTCGAAAATAACTAGTTCTGGCAAATTATGCCGCTAGCTCAGGGGTTTTTACAATTACAAAGTGAGAACATGGACCTATCCTCTCAAAGTCGCTTACGGGTTCTGTTTCACGGAATGCACAATCAGATGGCTTGGTCGTAATAAGTTACCATTGTAGTCCTGCGTCCGATGTCTGCGGTGACTGTAGCGGACCCACGATATGTGAGATTATCTCACAAGTCGGCTATAGGCATCTCTGGTCTGACAATGCGCATTATCGCATTACCGGCTGTGTTGCTGTGATAAGCTTGCTCCAGCAAGGCAAGCTGGCAGCCAGATATCGTACAACGGCAGTTGGCGAGAGAAGCCAACTTCCCAAGTCAACCTCAGACTAGACTCGCATAGCTTGGACTCGAAGATCGAAGTCAGAATGTCCAGCTCCTCGCTCTTCGGTCCACGAGGAAACTTCTCGCTCCGCCCATTTGTAGTCTCGAAGCTCACATATAACAAAAATTCCCAGGATTTTAAGTTATATGCTCATTTGGATTGGATCTTCAGGTCGGCACCTAATGTCACGTGATATCCCCGATAGGTGATTTGCCTAGAGTATCTAACAGAGGTCGGACATATTCGGCTGCGTTCGGGGACGACTCTCTGTTCTGGCGGCAGGCATTTCCCGCCCGGTGAGTAACCTTGTTGACCGCCTATCCCTAGGGAGCAGAGTGTGTGGTCCGGCAAACCCCAAATCCGCGACTTCTTGTCGCCAAGGTTCGGGAACACCAGATTAGCTTCAAGCCCACATAGCTCAATAATTCTTTAATATTCGCTTTACCAAGATACACTGTATAAGTTCACCATTTCATTACAGTCCTCACTTGGAATCTTGCGTACTTTATAAAATTACAACAAAAATCTATTTAAGTGGTCGCCCAAGATTTATGTAAATTACTTAACATTATGACATATATAGTAAAAATGCACCTTGTAACGTGGCGACAGCGCTTCATGTTACACCTGCTCGTTGACATCGAAGTCATTATGAACCGTGATTATGGAAACGGAAATTTGATGATAATTTTTATCACATCTCTAAATGTATTAGGTAGAATTTTTTATTCTTCTTTTTTTATCGTTACGACAATTCAGGCCGTGTATTTTGCTTCTATGACCACGAAAACGTATTAGAAGCATTGTGAATCCTAAGTATTAAGAACAAGAAACTATTTTATATACGTCTGCTTTTAAAATTACTGTACAGGACGTTTTGGCGAATGTTTCTCTTAGTTATAAATCTGTCAGAAATCTTGCATTTGAACGATACGGAACAAGGATTGCAGGAAACCTCACTATTTCTGGGAATCGTGTAGATTTGAAATAAATATTTATGGAGTTCGTGTGATCTTGAAGTACATCGTTTTCGACAATAGGGTTTGCAACTCAAACGAAAACATATTGTAAACGGTGGGATATAACTAGTGTGGTTTCCAACCTCGCCCACTGACAGAAAAGTTACGAGTGAAGATAATTATTGCATGGTGTTATCAATTTTTTGAAAGAAGTAGCTTATTACTTCAGAATAACGTTTACTACGTTGAAAAGGAAATAATGAGTTTCAGACTGAGGCAGCATAACAACTAGTTACGTGCGTGATACATTAGTGAAATAAAATCACCATTTTCCAAATCTGTAGTCTCTGCTCATTATACCAGTCCATGTCACATATGCTGTGAAAACTGAATTGATGGTTCTCATTACTATCCTTTTGCTTCTTCATGTTTCTGCTATATCATCTTTTAACAAAGTCTGATGATCAACACTTTACGTATTACATCCAAATTTGGGTTTTCCATGGTTTCGCCAAATCACTCTAGGCAAATGCTTGGATGCTTCCTTAAAAGGGTCTTGGCCAAACTCCTTCCCGTTACTTGCCCCCAGTCCTTGCTGGATGCCCGCTATTTAAAAATGTTCTACAATCAACCACAGCCAGTCAACTGCGTGCATCAGTGTGGAAGAAGGGGCGTTATTCTGTGTTATTGCTATAGAATTGTCTGTCGTAGCTTTTTGATGTAGTGGAATGACGAGTTATGATCAAGATATTCGAGTTTTACGAAACGATTCGGATCGAGGTTAGTGACAACAGCTGATTATTTTTATTTGGCGATCTTCTTTAACAGGAACAGTTTCTGTGTTATATGCGTGCAATATATTGGTAAATATTCAGTTTTCAGACAAGTCTACCGACTTTTTGTAATGCAAGAACAGTGGCTTCCATCTTTATCTGCCACTGCTGCTCATAACGTTTTGAGGACTTGACGAACAAAATTTGTACCGTAGGAACAGCAAGGCACATGTATATTTTCTGTCCTAACCGAACTTCAAGCAGTCTCCATCCGTAAACTTTAAAGGAAAACTTTAATTTGTCTGCTGAAAGCAGAAAAATAATAGGCGTCTGCAGTTAGTCCAGTTGACTGTACAGCATCTGTATTTTTCCTACCAGAAATCGTATATATCATTCGGTAGGGAATTTCGTTTAGCTAACAGTAAGTATGCATTACAATAAGGTTACACGTTCCGTATCTAGTGTACAAATGTTTAAAGGTGAAAGCAACTGAAAACTTTAGAAAATTTCTGAACAGAACTGAAGTTAAATTTTTGTAAGTAGTTGAATTGGTGTGATGAAATTTCGGTCATCTGGTGCATTTTCCCTTGTGTTCGTGGTTCATATTACATACGTTCTATGATTCTCCAAGAGCGGTTTGGTAGCTCAGTGGTTAAGGAGCTTGCTTTCAAAAAGTTCGTTGCTCCGGGTGCGAGTGTTTCATCATATGAGCTATGCTAGGTCGCTCCGTGGTTCGAATTCAATGTTAAACTGTAGGCCCCTGAGGAAAGGAACTGGCCATACTACCTCTGACGCAATGGATTAGTATGCCTCCTTCGGGAGGATCCAACCAACCTTCGGGTTGTGAACTGAGTTTTTTTTATGATTCTCCACTTACATAGGACGCGGGTTGTATACGCAGATCGGAATTCAATTCTTTGATTTTTTTTTTTTTCATGCGAACGTTCTCCATACTGTAATAAACATAAGTAATCCTCCAGTTAAAAGGTGTTTAAAACGGTTAAGAATAATTTCACTATCAGGTTTGCTCCGCTTTAAGTAAATAAAGATTTTTTGAGAAAGAAAAATGAATTCTTTTGATCAATCGAGTTATCCATTGAGATAGAAGTAAGGTACGAAAATGTTGCTATGAAAATAAATACAGATTGTACATAATTACCTTAAATATTAATTCAAACTTTCCTCTTCGGACCGCTAAACGAAGACATATTTCTCACAATGATTTCATAACTAATGAAAGCGCGTACAATTCTGACATTTTCGTTCTTTTATTGCTATTCCTGTGCTGGAAAACCGATATAATATCATTCATCAATCATGTCCAATTAAAATTTTTCCGATCTGGACGTATGTGTCCACAAACTTTGTAAGTCAGAGTCTTTCACTGATCATGTTAGGGCAAGCGCCACTAGCCGATATTTGTGGTAAACGTTTTGAAAAAAAAAAACTACTGTGCGTCTAGACGTGAAATTGAACATAAATTAGCTCACCCTAATAATTCAGAGTTATCTCTAGATGTGTCATTAATCATTATTTTTGCAAAAAATTGTAATAATGTTTATTATTTTTATTAGCATATATGCCATGAGTGATAATGGTTTGTTTTGAAAATTATTTTCATTCAACTTATGAAAATAGTGGTTGTGCTCCGATCCCACCGATAACTAATGTTTGTAAAATATATAATATCGCTCGTACTAGAAATAAAAAAAAAAAAAAAAAAAAAAAAATCCATTACAACCAACTTCCGCAATCACAATTCAGAAAGCTGTAGATATTGGAAAGAAATAAACTTTTGTTGGTATAACATATATTGGGTTATAGAGAGTAAAAACTTCAGAAAGTCTACCATTAGATATAAGATTTTCTGATGACAGAATTAGTAATAATAAAACTATTAAAATGTATACAAACAGGAATAAACTGGAATAAAAAAAGTTTATGTGACTAACAACAATTTAAATAAGTTAATTTTAAATATTTAAAGACTGCCTGTTATTATAAACGTTCCCAATTTTTTTTTCCCCACAAACTAAAATCACGGATTTTAATGATAGTAATTTCTTTAATTGTATATAATATTTTTTATTACAAAACTTCACGAGCCACCACAAAGCCGTGCTTTTAGCTAGTATGATCCACTGTTTAATATCAGTAGATGCTTTCCGTTAAGTGTGAATTCGCAGAACATGCGCACTTGCCACGTAACGCTAACAAATTTTTCCCCTGACATGACCAAAGAAGTTTCACTTCAAAACTAGGTAGAAGAGAACTTCTCGAGCTACACATTATGTTATCTGAACTTATTATATTCTAAAAATCTTTTTTTTTTTTTTTTTTTTTTTTTTTTTTGTAGTCACTCAAAGCACCTGTAAGAGAAAATGCATTTGGAATTAGAAGACAAGTTTTCGGCAGATAATTTCTGGTACATTAAAGCTATCTCTCCGGAGGCGTCTTGTTTGAGCGAGGCCTGCAGGAACACTTTGCAGACGAGTAGACCTCTTAAGCACGCAGCACCTAGAGGCGGCACGCGCGGGAGTCGGCTGCGCACTAAGTGCGTTATCTAGAGCAGCAAGTGGCCCGATGAGGCGGCGAGTCGGTAACGCTATTAGCACTCCTCCCCCCGCACGACTTGAGAGTTCCTGAGAGGCCCCCACTCTCGTCTCCGCTCCACTGAAGGATACACGGCGGTTAACTCGACACCAACAAAAAATGGGTTACGTTGTGTCCGGCAGGGCTGCAAACGTTTACCTTAATCGATCTTGAAGCGTGGCCAAAGATAAAATCTGGCATATGTTTGAGTACACTTATCAGTCGGTACTTGGATTCGGTCTATCTAAAATTAATTTTATACCACAAATTACCTGCACTTGTAATTACAGCTGCTAAACGAACGCATCGTCTTTCATGGTAAGTGAGTAAAGATAATTAACGACACAAAAGAACCTCAAATATCATTTTCAAATCCAGAATTAATCATTTATTGAAGTCGTGCCTATATAAAAGGAAACTTTAGTGACATATCCCAAATTATTACTTACATTTTAATGTTTTAGATATTTATTGACCACAAGTTAAAAGGAATATAGATATAGAGATACGAGAGTTGTATTATCAATAGGGAAATGTGCCACTGTACTGGTCCATAAGTGAGGAGATATGAATAGCGTTGACAGTAAAAGACAGATAAGTTTGACGTTAGTAGTAGTTCCGTTTAATCAGACCTTGATATGCAACGAAATAAAAAAAAAAAAAAAAAAAAAAAAAAAAAAAATATCAGCATGAGTTTAAGAGAATCTGTTCATGTCAAGTTCAGTATGTGGAATACGAACTAAATATTTCATATAAGACGAAGAAAGGAATGTAAATTTACCTGTAGGCTATATAACTGGATCTATCAATGGTATTTGACGGAATGAGCCATAGAATGATGTAGTAACGTAAAAACAATTGGGGTACATGAAAAACTGCTAGTGGAGGAATTCTTAAAAATGGTAGGAAGCAAATTGTTATGGTGTATAACGCAGTATTAAAAGAAGTGGAATTGAAAAGAGTAGCGCCACACTGTAGTGTGTTGGAACCATTATTGTTCATTATTTTAATGAAACTGGGTTTGTTGCTAATGACATAATTTTATATAATAGTAGTAAACCATGAGAGGATTGTGAACCACTACAGGCCAAGATGTGTAACTGGGCAGATCAAGACGAAATGAAGATAAATTGAAAAATGAGTCAGATTATTAGCTGTAGGTTACATTCAATTGAAAGTGTGGTGAGGATATGAACACAAAGAAGTGAGGGAAATAGCGGTAAAAAAGCGTGGTCAAACCATTCCTTGAATATCGTGTTGTATGGAACTCATATTATCGGTATAAAATATAGGATTTGTAGGATCTAGGAGGGTAGGAAATTACAGCAAAACGCAATTAGTAACTTATATGAGAGGAGTTGGACTGTATTCATTCGAAGGAGGAGGGTAAAGAAAGTGCTGCAAGTGTACAAGGCCTATTATAGCTATGAGCCTTGGGTGGATATTGACAGAAGAATTGGGAGTAATACGCGAAGGAAAAGATGTCAATGATCACAAAGTAATAAATGATTAGGAATAGTAGAGTCGGGTATTTGTTGTTTTGTTTTGTAGGTATGCAGGGGTGGGAAGAAGGGTCAGTGCTTTTGTGCTCCATCGTAATCGTAAAATTCAATTAAAGGAGATTCACATATAATCCTAATCATATTAGAAAAAAATTCAGAGGTGCTCAGTGCAATTTTGATGTTTCATTTATGGAGAAAGCGAATCAAATAGAAAAAGTGTGGTAAAAAGTCGGTAGATAGACTTCGAAAGGACATGGACATGCTGAATAACAGAAAGGAAATTTCTCGTAGGCTATTATCAGAGATTAATGAAAAATAAATTGATGCTGGCAATAGTAACAGGAATTTATTTTAGTGGAGTATCTAAGTGGTTGATATATGGGCCTGTCATTCGGGAGGATAAAGGTTTCATCCTGATGTAGCCATCCAGTTGTAACTCTTCCCGGTATGATCCTACAAAAATCCATAACCTAAATTCCTCCCTTGTTCCCTGTTTTCCCATGATCCTAAGAACCAAAAATTTTAGATAGTTGTATGATTATATTTCCCTTGTCTTTGACCTTTATACCGTTGAGATAATGTGGTTGCGTTTTCCAAATGTGTTTTTTGAAAGTAAATCTTCAGATTATCCCGTTTTCAGAGGGGTTGACATGCATTCCGTGCACTTCGTTTAGTGTTGTTCGTAACTAACTCATTTCAGTATTGTGACTGGTCTAAAGCCTCAGCCAAACGCCTTAAAACAAAGAAATAGAGAAAGTGTTTCAACGATTGCATGAAGTGTAATAAGCAACCGGTTGAGAGAAAGGTGAATGATGCTTCCAACTCGAGCCCTCTTGTTCGATGTGGGTTAGTAAGGTAATGCGCTTTCCGAGTTCATTTTACGGCTTGCCGGGTTTGCTAATGAGCTCTTCATTTGAAATTATAAGCTGCTGTATATTGCGTGATAGGCCTCCTGTTCAGACTCACTGTTGCTTAAAATTCACACCGCTTCCGCAAACTATTATGCAAAACATAATGGAACCGTATCTTTGTTTGAAAAACTTTCCCTCATAATTCTGTCACAAATTTTTCTAAAAGTTTATTAGAAATATAAGAAGTATTTTTAAATGTGGCTAGGAAAAATACCTAAAACTTAGTTAATCATTTATTTTAAAAAAGCATCATATAAAAGAAAAGTCCAGCTTAAAAAAGTTTATGCACGTTTGAAATTATATTTAAGAAATGGATTTAAGAATGAATAACTTTTTCAACCTATTTTCTTCAAAAAAAACCTGAAACCATTCTGTTCACTTGTTGTAAACCAGGTAATCGAGTGTTTGCTCTCCACTACTAAATGTATCACACTGATCGAAAGAAATATTAGAATTATATTTTCATTACCGTTTTACTGAACGTTAAATAATTGTCTATTTTTTACTTTTTACAACTAATTATAGATTTTTAGGAAAGTAATCGCGAAACATATTAGAGTAATTCGGCCTAAGGAAAATATATTTGGTCGGTTAACGCTCTGGCCTCGCATTCGGGAGGACGGCGTTTCGAATCCCCGTCCGGGCATCCAAATTTAGGTTTTACATGGTTTCCCCAAATCACTCCAGGTGAATGCCGGGATGCTTCCTTCAAAGGGCCATGGCCGAATTCCGTCCCGTTCCTTGTTCCCAGTCTCATCCCGCCTCTAATGACCTCGACGTCGACGAGGCGTAAAGACATAAGTAAAAAAAAAAAGGCATTCACAAACTGTAAGAATTCACAAGGAATATTATAGTACGGATTATTTTTTTTTTACATGTAATTTCCGTACACTGGTTTTGTTATTATTAGTAAGCAATTTGCTTATCATAACTCATTCTTTGCGGTACGTTATTCGCAACTACCTTAGACAGGTTCCACGATAATGTGATGAAATTTACCGAATCATTGATAAAAAAAGATTACAAAATACCGTGTGAAACATCTATTTAATGTGATAGTACAGGTCGACCGCGGAATGTATTCATATTTACTTACCGCTAATTGGAATATTATTTGAATGTCGCGTATTCGAAACTCGATTACAGTTTCATAAGAGTCTAACTTTTTTTTTTTAAAATTCCTATCAAATTTCAGTCACAAATGCGTCCTCTTTAAAGTAACGAAAATCCCATGAACACTAAATGATGTAAAGCTTCCAATTACCACAGCAGCTTCAAAGATGCACTGGTGATTCTATTCCAACGGGGGCACCAAGTATTGTAATCGTCCCCTCTCTCTTTTGCGAGTTAACGCCTCGTCGATGTCGATGCCATTAGAGGCAGGACTGAAGATTAGGAACGAGAAGAAATTAGGTCAAGGCCTTTTGTAGAAACCTACCTGGCATTCGCCTGAAATGATTTCGGGAAACCGTGGTAAACCGTATTCTGGATAGGCGGACCAAGGATTCGAACCCGCGTCCTCGCGAATGGATAATTCTCTCCATCTTCCTGCGAAGCATGTAACTTGTATTATATATGATAAATGGTGTTTTTTGGTGTTAAATGTTTATGTGAGGAAAGTATAGCACCATCCCAGTATTCCCATCATTACGCCTGTTAGTGGGGATGGTGATTTGAACATAGATACTTTGTATCTGTCCTATCCATTGTGCCGGTGCTTTATTGCGTGCACTCTCGCTGGCGGGTATCTAAACGACGAGTATGAAATTATATAAATAATTGGTAGGCTGCGTAGCCCAGGCAGTAGAGCTTCTGAGGACGGTCCGGACGATACGTGTTCAATTCCCAACGAAGTCGCGGATTCTTCTTCGAAGCTGAACGTTGGGAATGGATTCCAAGATCCACTCAGCCTACTATCCATCAAATACAGCGGAGAAAACTCCGCGGGAGAATGGCCGGAGCGTGGTGCTGACCCCGTCACGTCACGTACCTCTAGTGCCGATAGTTGTGCATGGTAATTAATGCGGAGCTCTACCTCCTCGAATCCTGGGGAAAGCGGCAACTAGCCGCAGAAGCTCTATGATCTTTAACCAAACAGATGATTATAAAAATTGTACAATAATGTGGAAAATCATTCTACGCAATTGAATTATATTGGCAGTGGTGATTGCTGGAAATTAAGATGACTACTGAAAGTAAGTTGTTACGTGACTAAAATTAATTTTGAAAGGAAACACCTAACGGTGTTCCATTGATTATACCGATTACGATTTTAGCAGAATCTGTTGCTGAAATATTGTTGTCTTGGAAAAAGTGTTTATTCAGATCTTTGTAAATTTTAATTTCAGCAAAAAAAATGTTCATATGGTGGTCATTTATCATGGAGATACATAAATTCTGATTAAATTTTGCTTTATTTCTTGCGGCAACACAATATTTCTTAGTTGTATAATGATTAACAATTGAGCGTATATGAGTAGCGAACAAACCGAACGAAGAAGTGAAAATGCTTACTGAAATTTCGGTAACCAGGCGAACGCCAAGAATGCATGTTGACAGCCAGAGTAACTGAAGCAACGCGTCAAATAAGTTGGAGAACCGAACAAATTACGGAAGCAAAGAACAAGTTTAGAACTGTTTGTAAATTCACTGGGGTGAACCATGAATTTCTGGAAGTATATATTACACATTGCTGGGATAAACGGATAAAAGAGAATACTTTTTTCTTGGAAGGTACCCTGCAAATCTTCGGAAATGAATTCTGATACACGATAATAATGTGAATGTGGTGATTTCATAACAACCATGTCCAACAGAAATAAATGAACAATGATAAAATTTTGAGCTATTCTAAAATATCTTGTCAATACTTCCTAACTGTTTTCAACAACTTTTGTGAAGAGGTTCTTCACTGGCGACTGTCTGAAAATAATATGCAATCTTTTAATGATGTTTTTAATTTTTAGATCTCTGAAAACAATAAATTACGTTTTTAGTTCGTAGGATTATAAAAACAATAATTAGAAATCTATCCAACATTTTCTAAATCTATCATATTGTAATCGATGACACCTTTAATTTATTGATTTATTTTATAATAATACTGCTCTGTTCGCAACGGTCTCTACGCTTCACGCCTTCGCGTGATATTTCTGCTCACTCGCTCCACCTTGCCGAATGTCACGCTTTCCCATTAATCTTACTGTCCCGCGGGAAAGATCGCCCAGAGATCTCTTCGTTGCAGTGGTCACCATCTCTCAGACTGCTGCCAATAGGATGATTTTTTTTTTTTTACTTTGGTTTATACGCCCTGTCAATTTCCAAAGAGTCTTTACATCCGGTCCAACCAAATGCGGAGATAACCTAGCGTTCTATTTGATAGCGACGAAGAAATTGTACAAATGTGTTTTACATAACGTGTGGTTTAGTGTCAGATACAGCACAGCATGCCAGAAATCACGTGGACAAGTACCGAAACTTGCTTTGCACGAATAATGCAAGTTGCAAGCGAAACGGCACAAACTGAGACGCTGCACACCAACTGCAGAATGGAATTGTGATGCCGGATAGTTGAGCAAGATCACTTTTGGATTCTTGAAGTTTGTTAATATGCTTACTTAAAGTCCATCAGGTGGAGGAAACCATTTTGGGTGATTTTTTCCCTCTCCAAGTAATAGCAGCTGTTTAGTACTTGTAGATTTATCGACAGCGGATATCACACAAGCTGTGGGTGTTACAAAATATTACAACAAAATAAAAAATATAGGATTATTCAGTAGGGTTCGCAAGCGTTTTATTTGTATAAAAGTTATTTTTTAATAAATTTGGGATTTGACATTGAAATGACATAAATATGTGCCTTATAGTTAAACCTATTTACTATGCTACACGTAAGAACAAAAGATAAGTGCGGAGCATTCGGAAATGGAGTTTATTGATGCAAAAGGGTGTTGGTGAAATGCAGCTTTGTTTATATGAAAATGCTACTTGGGATTTGACCTAATCTGAGATATACATACGTTAGTGCAATTTTAACCAGCCACCATCGTGATATGTGGAAATTTCCATAGTGAAAACGGAACAAGACTCCTGAGCGTCGTTGACCCAGTTACTTACACAATAGAAAATTATGCTGGAAATTATTTATTCACTTAGAGATATTATTTACCTCCTCATTAATAATATTTTTCTATTAATACGTCCGGAGTCAGAGAATAAAACTACAGTGTTTTTAATTTTGGCCTTTAGGTTTCGTCGACGTCGAGATTATGTGAGGGGGGCGGTTTGGTGACAAGGAGCCGCAATGAATTTGGTTCCAATTTTTTGAAAGGATCGACACTCGCCTGGACTGACTAGAGGAAACATTATAAAATCGAAATCTGGATCAACAAAACCGGGGATCGAACCTACGTACCTCAGTATGCCAGGCCTGAAATTCACCGCTCACCAATCAGGCTGAGACATTGATTTTCAAGTTTACATAGATTTTACGAATCTTAGAATGTAAAGACACAGTCATTGCTTAAGGCCGGACTACGCTTAACGAGTAAATAATCACATTTTTGCTAAAGCATTCAACGCTTAAATATTAGCTTGTATTTCACATGGCAGCTAAAGCTACATGTGGCGGTCCGCAGACCGAATATTAAACATTTAATTCCAACTGAATTAAAGATATTGCAACCAAAAATAAATTAGTAAACATTTTTCACAATAAAAATGGATACCCGCACTGTACAATGCTGTAACTGGGTATAAGATAATAGCCAAACTTTGTAAGAGTGGTGAATTCTTCAACTACTAGCAAAAAACTGGTATTTTCAGGATATTACTACATTGTTACATTTCCATTAGGCATCAAAGAGAGTGGCGATCCTTTGAGGTTTCAGTTAATGATCATTTGATGGGGGAACGCATTGTTACTGTAGCTCTAAAGGGACTATAACAATTGATAGTTATATTAATAATTTATTCATCGATAAAAAAAAACTAGCATAAGCAAGTGGTCCGAAGAATTAGTTTCGACATTTTGCTTGCCTTCAAGTGGAGAAAGGTTGAGAAACGCTGACATAGGGCGACCGTAACTGACCTAACGTCAGCAAGTAATCCCCACTAGGCGGCGGATACGTGAAGGCATTTGTCACAGACGCTGCAATGCATAACGCAAGCGACCAGTGACTACTGAACGTTATGCACATACTCTGAATCCAGTGATACTGTAAAACTCTGCCCGCTGCACTCCATATTGCCTTTTGCTAACTGGCTTTAAATCGTCTTGAACCAGATCGCTTCACAAAGGTTACACAAGTGTCAGAAAGCGTTCAGACTGAACTTCTTGTTGAAAACATGTCCACATCTTGCCCACGATATGTGTTATATGCTGTACGATCAACGTTGCTCGTTTCTGGAAATTCTGTTAGCATACTGCCGTAACGGTTGTTCGTTAGTTTCTTATAAGACTGTCAATCCTTAAGGTGATGCAGCCTTTAATTCTGTTACTTGGTGAGATTCCGTTCGGGTTTGTTTCAAAGGAGACAGTGCCTCTTTACTTCAGAATTGTTCATAGGCGTAACTGTTCTCAAAACACTGTGTGCTAGATACACCATGCTGTTCTCTACAAATTGTCTCATATTAGAGTTATACCTACGCCTACATGAACATATAATTTTCACAAAGCAAACGAGACTTGTGGTATTTGCAAGATGATCTACCCAAACTGAATCATCGTTTTGATATCTAAATGAGGCTTATACCGTTGCAACTGAGAGTCAAGTTCGGTTTTTCCATCGCTTTCAACCCAACGCATTACCGGTCGTTTTCGCAGGGTGTCAGCACACTTCGAGACGTATTCACGTCAAAACAAAAATGGCTCGAAAAAGTTTTAGGTGGAGAAGCTTAAGAGGATATCCTCAGTCGGTGAGGGACGCGGAAGTAGCTTATCGTCCGTTGATAAGAAATATTCGGCGATTGTTGGGAACTGAGCTCGCATAAAGTTCTATAGAGTAGGTGAGTTTACACGGTGAAGCCATTTGCACAAACCGTTTTGCGCAATCCAGTGTGTGCAAATGAACAGAATGAAATGTCGCCGTTTACACGTTTAGTTTGGCTTGCTCAATTGTGGAGTGAGGAACCCCTGAAAATTGTAGTTTGCTTTCAAAATGTAAAGTTTTGAGGAAAAATTAATTCTAGCAAAGACTGCGGTCTGCATTATAAAAAAGATCATATTAAATGCGATTTTTTTTCATACCAATTTAATAGTTTAATTACTCAGTTAGGCTGACGATTTTCGTATTTGCGTATGGAAAAAGCCACATACTAGCATTTTCCAAATTTAATCACACCAATAATTTCAAAAACATACACTTGCTAAAATACAATAGCAGGAAATGTCAAACAAAATGTAAACGTAGGGTGTGTTCCGAATTTAGCATCCTTCTACGGCATGGTTAGTTAAAATGCAGAAATTTACAATCTGTTTTTCTTCAATAAGTAATTACTGACTTTTTTCCCCTTCCTGGATGTGGATCTGATTTCTTTCGAGGCTTTTTAAGGCTCTCATTTCATAACAAAAGGAACTGAAGGGTTAAAAAAGTTTACACCAGAATAAGCAGTCATTAAATCGCGACAGCATACGTAACTTTAAAAATAACCAGAGCAACTTTCCTGTTTGATAGAATCGAATTTATTTTAGTGATCTGGCATTATTTCACTGTTGGTGCTGGCTTACCTGCTTCCATTCCATTTTGTCGATGATCTCCGCTCCAGGTGCTTGGCTGTCGGTAACAGGAGGCCGCAGCAGCGAAACATACTGCAAATTGAAAAAAGGCGGCTCTTTGAAATTCACAGTAACAAGCTATGGAAAGAGCTAAGTGTCAGAGTTCAGATAAAAAAGTGCGTATTCTTAACAGTTTCAAGGAATTTTGGCGAATTCATTATAAGAGGGCTGTTTTTTCTGTTTCAGACCTTGCTCAAAACTAATTTATTAAATACCACGGTTATTATTACTTTTTGTTTCATTTTCACAATGGTAAAATAAAGGAGGAAAAAAAATTATCCACATGCTGGTGAATAGCATTTAAATTTCAACCTGTTGGCTACCGACCTTCATCGCATTGCTACTTTTCTATTTTTGCCAGATAGGTAGTATTATGCAAAAGCGTGATAGAGACTCTGTACTACGATCAGTTTATTTACTGAATTGAAAACTCTCATTGATTACTATGATAGAACATTTTACTTATAATGTTGTGACATGCTAATTGCTGCTAGGTCTACAATGCTAAAAAATGTATTATATACTAAAATAAATTTGATATAACATTATTTAAAAATACTAGTGACAGGGGTTAGATGTTACAGTAGTATCGTAACAACATCAAATAATCATGGGTATCTGCGATATCATTAGGGTAATCTCTTGTGGATGGTGTAATAATCAGCGGAATAACTGGATAAGCAAAGCTACCGCAAGCGAGCGCAGACACTTTGACCTTCATCAGCGAGTTATAACGAACCTGCTCTCCCCAGACACACTAGTAATCTCATTCCAGTATCACCGGACACGCACCAGCTGAATTTAAAACAAAGTTCCAGGTACTTTTCCTGTGATACAGTGGCTATCTAATTCATCGCTATCTGAACAAAAAGGAAAAAGCCATCTAAGTTACAGCGGAACGAGAAAACGTGTATAACATAAAGAGAATGCGAGTAGTTAGTGTAATTAATCTATTGTATCCGCAGGCAACGAATACAAAAAAAAAAAAAAAGTTTCTAGCCACCTGCATGGAAAGTTTTGAAAATTTCAGCCAACTAATTTCACCACTTCGTTACACAGTGAATTAGAAGTTCCTTCTTATGCGAAAGTACAATAATGCCAATGACCTCCACGTGCACAAACCTTTCTTAAATTATCGTACTCCCATAAAGGTCCCAGAGATAAGTATTTCTACGATACCAAAGTAATTGCATCTTCTCTCAGTAAAAATTGAGAAGAGATTTACTATTCCTAGACTTCTTCTTTAAATTTCGGTCTTCTTGAGACCAGGGAAACAAATTGCTTGCTGGTTCGCCTTTAATTTTCCTCACAGAATTTTTCTTTCGCCGACGTTCCTCCTCCTTTCTTCTGAACAGGTGGTCTTGACCCTTGTGCATTGTTCCTGGAACCCCTTGAATCTTTCAGTTTTACTTTGAAACACTCATCGATTCTCTATCTCGTCTGGATGGATCCCATCTTTTTCCATATGTTTTCTCGTCTCCTCAACCCATTTTGTTGTCACCTTTAATTTAGTGATGTAGTTTAAAATTCTTTTTGTTAACAATTCTCACACATTTTCATACGGTGTCCATAATATTCGAGCCTTCTAATTTTCATTGTGAATTTAATTTTCCTTGCATACCTATATAGAACTTCGTTTTTCCTTTTCCACCAGGTACCGTCTTTTACATTTACTGCTCCTAGGATTTTCATCTCTTTCTCTGTCTCCTGAGTCTCCATTTTCTTATTCAGTATCCAGAATTCTGAGCTGAAAATTGCCTCTGTCTTTACACCTGTTGTATAACGTCTAACCTTCGCTTTGTAGGAGCTCGATTTCTTGTTGAATTTGTTTTGTATTAGCTTATTTGCTTATTCCATCTTTCAAGCCTTTGCTTTATTCTACTCCTCATCAAGCCTTTTGGTTTATACCCTGTGACGGTTCTGGGGCTTTATAAAGTGTATTTTAAGACATTAATATGAGTTTTATTGTAAAAATTATGAATTGCGAGCGTGGTGCAATTCGGATCCACGAGTAGCGGCAAACATTGCGACACAGTTCCTGCGTCTGCGTAAGGGTTGCATCAAGGCAAGCGTCAGTATATAAAGAGGAACCGTCACCGAGCGTAGCTTTTTCGTCACCAGTCTTCATCGCAGTGGGACCTTCGGTCCAGAGCAAAGTTTTAATTTTTGTGGTAGGTAGTGAGATTAGCTTGTGTTTCTGGGTGTTTGGGTAACCGTCTGAGGTGGTCTTTTGTTTTGTTCGGGGAGTAAGTGAGTTGTCTGGTATTTTATTGTAGTTATTCATCGAAAGTGAGGATTTTAGCATAATCAGTCAAATTAGGTTTTTTCGTCGAAACTAGCAGAGCTAAGTTTACAAAAAGTGTGTCAGGTTAGGGAAGCAATAATAATACCAGCGAAAGTTCTTATTAGTCGACACTTAGCGGTTGCGCAATTGTTTAAACTTGCCACGTCCATTCTGCTGTTTTAAATTCTGTTCCAGTTTAGAAGTTGTGAATCAGCCATCAAGTATTGATTTTATAATTTATAACTGTGCAAGAAATTGATAGGAACTTAAGTCATTTGAAATCGTAAATATCCAATGTTGCGCAATTCGTGTGATATTCAAAGAAATGGTTAGGGATTGTTAGCGAAAAGTATTAAGAAATTCAAGGGATTATTTGCGGTCGTAGCAGAACTGTCTTCTGTTTTTTTTTTTTTTTTTTTTTTTTTTTTTTTTTTTGAAGGAGAAATTATTTACTTGGTGAAAAATCTGTTGTGTAAGGAATCTTCTGATAGAAATTTAAATAATATACCGGTCGGTGGGTCTATCAAAATTTAAGGAAAGCTGTGCAATAAAGACTTAAGTAAAAATCATTAACTCTATGATTTAGTAGTTTTGAGATACGATTCTAACCTTTTATATATTTCAGAGAAGATTTGAAGTGACCATCGCCGAAGAAAAAGAACCTTATATGTCGTTAATTACTTGATGCTTTCCAGGTAGGCACAGCTAAACGCCACGAGAACGAGAAGCTTTACTTTTTGGTAACTGCACAGATCAGAAAGGGAGTGATTGTTATATTTTATTCTCTCAACATATATGCGTGCGGGTTCTTTCAGAACCCGTTCATCCAGATATTTAAATTTGTTGCCTCTCTTAACGTTTTCAAATTTCGTCTTATACTTTTAACAGGGGCTATTCACGATTCGAAGTGTAATATCATTTCAACGAGAAAGCGGAGACGTATACCATTAATTTTAGAATTTCATTTTTTTTAATAGTTTTAGATCATTTAAGAGAAACGGCACTTTTTTTAGATTTGGTGATACTTATCGGCTACAGATCAGTCGTTTTCCCATTTACACGAAAGAAGAATATTAACAACAAATGTTTACCATTGTTATGGCGTATGGGATTAATAAGAATAATAGAGAATTTGTAACAACTTTGAAGCTTGAAATGTAATGGCGAAGACAGATATAATGGATCTCCAACACTCAGCTACAAGCGAATCAGCAGAGTGATAATGTGATGTGTAAAACAGTTGATAGTCATTAATAACACTATAATCATATATATTATTTCTATAAGGTGTTTTTTTGTCACAAGCCATCTCCCTTCATACTTAACCGAAATCAATGAATGGGGTGTCATAATAAAGCTTATGGTCTCCACCTTGGTCACATCATATTTTAAGAAAGGATTTTTTCAGAATTCGACCCTTAAAATGCAAAAATGTCAATATTTCTAAAATGCTGTTTTTTGTGGTATGAGTCATTTATCTCCCTGGATACCTATCTGAAATCGGTTAAAGAAGTATCATTTTAAACATTAAGATATCCGCTTTGGTGACATCATGTATTAAGACCGGAATTTTTCAAAATTTGGCCCTTAAAGGGCAAATTATCAATATTTCAGAAACACGTTTTTGTGTCACGAGCCACTTATCTCCCGTCATATCTAACCGATAGAGATAAATGACGTATTATATTAAAGAGTAAGGTCTCCGCCATGGTAACATTAAATTTAAAGAAATTAATTTTTTGTAATTCAACACCCCAAAGGGCAAAAATATCAATATTTTTAAAATGATTTTTTTTTGTGTTTCGAGCCATTTATCTCCCTGGATATCAAACCGAAATCGATAAATGAATTAAGATTATGAAGATTAGTGTCTCAGCTTTGGTGACATCATTTACTAAGAAAGAATTTTATTTGGAATTTAACCCTTAAAGGGAAAAAGTATCAATGGTTCCTCAACTCGTTTTTGTTAATATATAACCGACATAGATAAATGAGGTATCATTCCAAAAGTTAAAGTCTCCGCTATGGTCACATCATGTTTTAAGAATGGAATTATCTGAATTTAACTGTTAAAGGAAAAAAAAAATCAGTATTTCTAAAATACGTTTTTGTGTCTCGAGTCATTTATCTCCCTTTATAATTAAACAAAATTGATAAACGAGGTATCATTTTAAAGGCTGAGGTCTTCGTAAGGTCTTCGGTTGGTTACAAAATATTTTAAGAAAGGAATTTTTCAAAATTAAATCCTTAAAGTTCAAAAGCATTAATATTTCTATAACTCATTTCCCGTCACGAGCCATTTATCTCCATTGAAATCTAACCGAAATCGATAAACGGGGTATCGTTTAAAATATTATAGTATCCGCTTTGGACAAATCATAATTTATGAACGAACTTTCTTTAAATTCAACCCTTAAGGGGCAAATGTATCATCATTTCTAAAACTTTTTTTTTTTTTACCTCGCTTTATGCATAACCGAAATCGCTAAATGAGGTATCATTTTAAAGGACGAGGTGTCCGCTTTGTTCACACCATATTTTATAAAAGGAATTTTTTTTTGTAATATGACCCTTAAATTTCTACAACGTGTTTTTTTATTATTATTATTGCGAGCCATTTATCTCTTACGATACATAACCGAAATCGATAAATGACATACCATTTTAGAGATTAAGGTCTCCAATCAGGTAAAATCATTAATTAAGAAAGATTTGTTTGGAATTTGATGCTTAAAGGGGTCACGTGTATCAAAAAGTCCAGCGCCAAGTCCTCAGATTGCAGCAGCAGTATCGCTGAGATGTCAATAAACTATTTTTTTACAATAAGTAGCTTTTCGGATATATTTTTCTGTTACGGAAACATTTTTGATTTGCTATACAATTCCAGTGTAAACATTTTATTCGCACAGCAGCATATATAGAGATGTTGATATGCTGTGTGCATTTTGTTCAGGTTGGTTTTATTCTGTTAGGGTCAGTGACTTTGTCGTACAAACAGTGTGTTTTAAATTTTCTTAACTGTTTCGTAATATGTTTTGATGCGTACCTATTACACTAAAGAAATACATATTTGCTACAAAGCGGTTTTCATTATATTACAAGCATTTAAGCTCACTATTCATTGTATTTTACTAGCGAAATTTTCGCACGGGTCGTCTAGTACTCTGATATTTCGGGAAACATACTATCAACAAAACTTTTCATCATGCACCATGCTCAATTACGTCGGAAATTTGATAAAATGATTGATGTAGAATGCATCTATCAAAAATGAGTTATTCTACTTTATTGAAATGAGATGTTAGTTTTCCCTCATACAATAATATCAAAAAATAAGAACACAAAGTAACTAAATAGAAAAGTAAGTGCATATAAGTAAAATTGGATCTTTGGAAATAAAAACGATTATATTCGGATTGCACATTTTAGATACATATTATTACTATCTATAAAATGTTATTTTTCTGTGACAGGCCATCTCCGTTCATACTTAACCAAAATCGATAAATAAACTATTAGTTTAAAGCTTAAGGTCTTCACGTCGGTCACATCATATTTTAAGAAAGAAATTTTTCCGAATTTGACCCTTAAAGAGCAAACATTTAATTATTTCTAAAACGCGTTTTTTGCCATGAACAATTTACCTCCCTTGATGCCTAACCAAAATCAATAAATGAGGTATCATATTAAAGACTAAGGTCTTCACTTTGGTCACAACATATTTTAAGAAAGGATTTTTTCTGTATTCGACCCTTAAAATTCAAAAGTATCAATGTTTCTGCAACAAAATGTATTCGGTTTTTTTTTTTTGGCACAAGCCATTTATCGTCTTTGATACCTAACCGAAATCGATTAATGACATATCCTTCTAAAGATTAAGGTTTCCACTTGCGTAAAACCATAAATTAACAATTTTTTTTTCGAAATTTGACTTTTGAAGGATAATGTAATAACTATACATGTCAGGCGTATGAGAAAGTTCACAGTCAATCCACTAGATAATAGCACATATGACAAACATATCAATTAACTGTTTCACTGGTGTCGACAAGGATTGAGCGCATTACCGGTAGATAGCAGCACCATATAACACAGAGATATCAATAGACTATGGGCATTTGTATAATAAATAGCTTTTCGGTTTTTTTTTTCTGTCACTTAAACAATTATGTTTTGCTATACAACTCCTATATAAACATTTTACTCGTGAAATTTCTTACCTCACTATTCATCGTATTTTTTTCGCGAAATTTTCACACGTGTCATCTAGTATACACATATTCGTATAAATTTATTTGGCCAAAGCGCTTTTAACAATTACTACACTACGTAAATGATAATAATAATAATATCCCCGAAGGGTTCAGCATCTGAATTACAGTGTTTCCACTAGCACGCATGCGCATCTGTCGTCGCTATCTTAAACCGGTAATCCTACCAAAAGGGTACCTACAGTTAACGTGGAAACGGGATCACGGAAGCGTTCTGGCGCACTTCACACTACACAACAAGCTGTGCCAGAGGTGAATGTCGTGTAAGGCCCTTAAAAATACCCGCCGAGACAAAGATTCCAACCGTGGATCTTTCGATGTCCATTCAGACATATTAACCTCATATCCAACAGACCATTTAAGTTACGTTCTTACTCGTTAAAACACTTTACCCTTCGTTTGATAATCAAAATAATTGCTATCCGAGGATTAGAACATCTTAATTTTATTTATTTACTAGCCCGTACCCGTGACTTCGTACGCGTGGATTAAGAATTTTTTTGCCAGAATTAAATATAGAAAGTTGCTAACGAAGGATGGTCCCAAACAATATCGAGTAGGAATAATATGACAGGAAATCTATCACTATATCATTGTACCGTCGAACCTGTCTCTTGAAGAGAGTCAATTTCCAACATACTTCTGTCACCATTCGATAACGTCTCAAAATTTCGTGAATACATCTGTTAATCATACTGGAAAAAATATCCTGTGCCCTTCATACAGATTTCCTTATAAAATTGCATCACAACGATATATCCATTTAGTCGTCAAAACGTAACAAAAAGGCAGAGACTTACTTCCGTATTTATAATAATATTACTGTGGTTCACACTCACAAACTGACTGCGAACAACAACTGAGGTATCATTATAACGTAAAAAAGTGTAGACCTACAACATTGCAACACTACCTACCATTTGCCTCGCATTCCACCCCTAACTTTCTAATATCTACAGTTTAACATTCAATCCGAATAACCTACGGCCCAGGAGTGACTCTTACGATCAAAAATAATTTTTAAAAATCTTAGCCTCCACGGAGATTTCAACCGGAGACCACGACATTCGTAAGCAAGCGCTTTAACCACTAAGCTGCCTGTCCACTACGCAGAAGCACGGTACGGAGACGACCACATCCAAAGGGCCCGGCTATCGCCCTATTTCGAAGTTATGAGACAACATGTGTTATTTATACAGATAATTTTTCAACCAAATGTAGAAAGTATTTTTCTCCTTGTTTCAAAGGATAAGTGTGCAAAGTTTCATCGAGATCGGATGAAAACTGTGGATTTGTAAGAAGAACAAACAAACCAACAAACAAACAAACTAGCAAACAAACAAACAAACAAACAAACAAACAAACATTCATCTTTATATATAAAGATTAAGGAGTAGTCGTAAGTTCGTAAAGTAACATTGGTACAGCTGTAGTCAATGTGGAAGATATAAATTTCAAGGCCTTATTACGAGTTAGTTGTAAGTGTAATTAATTTGCACTGTTAACTACAGATACATAACATCCCATGTTACTTAGCATATGTGAATACAAGTTTCAGTGACTGATAGTAATTTATTACTACATCTTTACATACTGCCTACAAAAAAAAAAAAAAAAAAAAAACCTAAAACATCATACTAGCGATTGCGAATAATTTTGTCACTTTCTCCTTTCCAGACCCCTAAAACCGCTGTGTATCATTCACCATACGCTATTGGTAGCCGGCAGCTTGCGCCTTACCTTGTGCCTGTCGAGGTTTCGCACCCAGTCGAGGTCCGTGATGTCGGAGATGCCTCCGTGCACCACCAGCACTTTGTTGTTGATGATGGTGCCCAGTGGCAGTGACCTGTACACCACCTCTATCAGCTTCAGCAGTCTGTCTGCGTTTTGCTGAAACAGGAGCACACGTCACACTGTTTATCATAACGCTGTGGCTCTTCCTGAAATGAACCAATATATCAATCAATGAAAGGTGCATTGCAATAATATGAAGATAATTTGTTAAAAAAAAACTGTTGCATTAATAAAACCCGTTCCAAAATTTAGTTTTTTAATGATATAGTACATGTATGAATCCATTGTCGGTATGACATCACAGCCTGTGATAATTGTTTTGCGAAGCTCAACTCTAGTGCAATTCGTAACTTTCTGACAAGCCACTTCAGTCAGAATACGTTTTTAGTTCGCTGTATTGGATATACCTACTTCAAATCTGAATCATATGCATTTAGCAACATTCTTTAAAGGGATTTTATGATAATATTTAAGTAAGAGAACTTTCAATAACATTTCAGACCGTATGGTTTAATTTTTAACCCTTACATATATAGCAATGCACAGTATTACCCAGGGGAAATGCGAGCGTGAATTCGTTTATCTGAAAATTTAATTTAGACTTCAGGCAGGACTTTCCTTTGCCGCGAAAACATCAGCAGTAGTTCGGAATTAGCTGGTCTATCCGCAGTCGTATCAATTGTTGCGTGCCATAACTTTTTATTACTTTAGACGTACCAGTTAACTTTGACCATATAAAAAGCATTGAAGTTCCCTGATCTAAGATTTGGCGGGAGGGGCCTTCGGAATTCGCAACTTAGGAGCTAGTAATATTCTTGAGCCATTGACAGACTCTTTCTGGACCTTTGGTCTTTAAAAGTATTAGTGTTTGATAAATTTAACATTACGGGTAAAGTAACCGATGTTAAAAAACCCTAAGGAATGTAATGCTAGTTTGGACGGTGTTACTGAGAATATTTTAACTAGTCGTCATTTAATTAATCAACACTATCAACTAATTTTTCAATAGCTCATGATGCTAGAAACAATAACCGCAGCAAATGTAAAGAAGTTCACAGCTGATCCAATAAACTGCAAAAAATATTAAGGCACAGGACTTAATTTTTTTTATTAAGAATTGTATACTCTACAATCTAATCACCGATTTTTGATACTGACTCCCAGATGCATTGTATTTCAATCCTTGGACAATACTTTCGTTTATGCTTCAAATACTTGCATATAAAATCCAGAAATCCCTTAAAAGTCGTGCTCATATTTATTATACCTGGAGCTAATGTCTGTTACCTCTTGAGTAGACAATCGTAGTACTGTAGCTGTAACACATATTATAATTAATATTACAAATCTAACTATCTATTCTACTAAAAGCATAATGAAATAAACTAAAATTTTGAAAGTTAACACTTCTACTTACCTGTCCACTTTTACGCTTGTTCGAATTTTTATCTTTGATTCTAAAATCTAAAGACTTTTCCTTGCGTGGAATCTGAGCTGCAAGGCGTACTAGTATACTTCACGTGTACAAAGTAAAGCTCCAAAGGTGAAAGTAACTTAAAAAAAAATTTGACCGGAGATGTTTTAATTCCTACAAACAATATTACTAACGAGTTGAATTGAATTTAATTGTGATGGTGTTCATGCTCTGGTGGCATTATCCTTAGTCATCCATTTATCCGTTTCTTATAATTTTTTTATTATAATCTTACATACTTTGAGTGTAAAAATTCCCAAACTATCACCTTTTGCCATTTAGGAATTTTAATTTAAGTTCCTTTGGTATTTATGGTAAACTATCCATTACCTACTATGGGATTTTATGCCTATCCCTGACACCCTTAACTACAAATGTGCATGATTTCTTTTCAGAAACAGAGCATTGGAGCGATCGGTATCTTTCAGTGCTGTCTCGATTCCTAGTACACTTTGAAATGCAGCATTAAGTAGCATATATACACAAATTTGATGGACACCAAATACAATGGAATGAAAAGACTAGTTTCCATCCGCAAACGAAGACATGGCGTATTTCTGCATTGTTATTCAGAAGACTTAACGGTACGAGGAATGCGTTCTGCGACAGAAAGGGGATCATTTCTTCTGGATTGATTTACGACAAACCTGCATGAAATAGAGGCGGCAAGGGACGCTAGCTGACCTTGGCTACCTTGCCTGCACACTGAAACTTCGGGCAAGACCTCAAACTGGTGAATCTCTATCACTAGAGCGCCAGAAAGTAAGAGTTCTGAGTGAAAAGTTGCGAGAGCAGTCAGCGCTTTTATAAACGTTACTCGTAATACAGACTCTCTTTCCCAATAAACCAAACTTACCAAACTTCCCTCTGCTTGTTGGTGGACAGGAAAAACTAAAATTCAGAGATACCAGAGGTGGAGGAAGAAAACATAATATCCCTCATTCTCTCCCCAGCCCTCAAGAAGTTCATCTCATCCCAAGTTGGAACAGTTAGGACTCGGGTGAGAGTAACCAAAAGCTATGACTTTTTTTTTTTTTTTTTTTTTTTTTAGTTTGAAAAGTAGTGGAAAATCCTGAACACTTCAATATTAATGCTGACATACATAGCCATAATACTAGGAATAAATATAATATTCACAAGGATTACAAATCACTGTCAATTGTACAGAAAGGGTTAACATTTACTGGAGATTCCTTATTCAATGTCTTACCAACAGAAATTAAATGTTATCTACAAAAACCCAACACTTTAAGTCCAAACTGAAAGAGTTTCTGCTTCAGAATCAATTTTACTCTGTGAAAGAATTTTCTTCTTGGAATTTGGTAAATAAGAATGACTGATAAAATAGTATATATGGTGTATGGAAGGGGAAGGTGACAAAATTGTCCACAATTGCTAAAATGATATATGGTTTTTCTTTCTGTTGAAACTTTTGACAAATGAAGTAATTACACTGTTTACAAAATTTCACTCATATATAGTAACTAACATGGGAGAGCATGCACTCAAAAACTGCTGTAAAAAATTATGATACTAACAGGTTGTTAAGTAATTGACTGCTTATGAGTTGTGGTAACTGGTTGGAAAGAAAATAACTGGTTGTTAGAAGCTGGTAACAAGTTTATACACTGTTCCACATAATAAGTATTAACTAACTCGGGATTGTATTTGTAGATTACAGGAAATATTGGTTATACTAATGGGTCGTAACTAACTTCTTGTCAATATATAATATTATCAATTATATAGTAATATTGACATTACTAATAAGTGTATGTACTGTTCCACATCCCCGAGATTATTCTCACATGGGATCAAAGTGAACATATCTACCTATCTATCTAATAAAGATACATCAACTCCGTTCTTTGAAGCGAAGTGAGCATTATGTTAATTTAATTGTTGCAAAGATGTTTTTTTATGATTTTACCCCTCGTCGATGTCGAGATTGTTAGAGGCGGGAAAGGAATGGGGGCATGGAACTTTGGTCATAGCCCTTTCAAAGGAACCGTCCCGGAATTTGCCTGGAATGATTCGGGGAAACAGTGGAAAACCTAAACCTGGATGTCCGGATGAGGAATCAAACTCGCGTCTTCTTGAATGCGAGGCCAGATCTTTACCGATCACCCACTTCGCTCGGTTTGCAAAGCAGTCAGGGCGCCTGAACAATTGGCTATTAACGCATTGTGCATGACAACTGATAATACATAGCGGTGTCACAACATAGGCCTATCTTCGATAAACTACCCAGTAACGATCCTGAATGGATTCTGTGTCGATGGTAAATGCACTAATTCCTTCCTAAGAATTACATTAATTACTAATCTCGTTATCGAGGAGGCATAGAGAAGTAAAATAGTACTGTATTGCTTTATTGTGTGTTAGATAAACGATCTCCTTTCTGTGTTTTCGTGATCTAAATTTAAGATGGAAATTAATTGCAAACGGATGTAAAATGATTATATGTTCTTTACAGACATCCATTTTTGCACACTGCTAGACTGGTTCAATATTCATTACGAAAGAATAGAGACATTAATACCTTGATAAAAAATGCTGAATCCATCTCATCCTCAGTTCCCTCCAGCTCATATTCCGATGGACTGAACAGTATTTTCCAAGATTGCAGCACCCCTTACAGCGCTTTGGAACAAAGATGATATATGTGCAAAACTTTCATTTTCTCCGATTTTATATGTTTTTGTTCTGTTCTTGAGTCGTGTATATATATCGAGAACATTGTTTTTCTTTCTCTAAATCGAAAAATTCGTTCCAAATTAGCTTTCCTCATATTTCATTAAGCCATCCATCCAATCGCTTCGAATGTGCTTTAATATTGTGCAAATTGTAATGCTCTTCTTCACCAACCTCATTTAAGTGGTTTCGATGGACGACTTATAACCTACAAAACTTTGCAAAAGCGGGCGCTCTCAAAGTTTTGTAGCTGCCTGAGTGTTTTACGCTTTCGTTTCAATTATTTAAGATATGACTCATAAAACTCTTGAGTGAAGTTCTCTCTCTTAGCCCTGACTTAATGCGTTCTTCCCACTGTCACAGATACTTTGGCGAATAAACTGACAAATGTTATAAGTCACAGAGTGGTCGTCGTGGATTAATGTAATTCTTTCTACGCGATGAGAATTTTTTGCTTTCACACTATTCAGACTGAAACTGCTTCCTCACTTCTTATTTCATTTCTTATAATCCGCAGCGGCATAAAATAATAATTGAATTACCAAGCAGATATTAACTCATGTAGACCATAATACTGACTCTAATGACTTTGATATAAACTCTAATCATTTTTTATCAGCTGAAGTTTAAAAGAATGCATCAAATTGTTAATTAGTTTTCAAGTTGCTTTTATATATCTTACGGCGTGGTGAAAAACTGTCTTAAAGAAAGGCTGGATCCCAAATATCTACAGGCGAATGCCGGAATGTTTCCTTCAAAAGGCCGTGGTCAAATTCCTTCCCGTTCCTTACCCATCCTTTCCCGCCTCTTCTGACCTCGACGTCGATGAGGCGTAAAGCCATAAGCAAAAAAAGCTGAATGTTGTGGGATTGATAACTACACAAATTAATTGAAAGAATATAATCTTCTGATCATTTTGAATAAGTTACATAACACTTTATGAGCATGGTGATAGGAAGTTTATAAGCCTTAGTGATATCGTACGTGATAGGGACCTGGCAGAAACATAATAAATTTTAACAAGGTGATCACAACTTCTCAAAAATTGCTAGAGAAAGAAATTTGTCCTGAAATATATTTGAAAGAGAACGAACATTTATAGAAATGTGAAGCAAATGCTTTCATTGGATCAGTTTGTCAGGCTTAAGAGTCAGGAAGGCAGATGATCAAATTCCGCAAAACAATAAACTGTTTCAGAGAAATGACGTTCAGATTCATAATGCCTCTGTCAACTAGTTAAAGAAATAGAATTGCTAAAATGACGTGAAAATCTCTAAACGGAATTTGAAAATCCTTGGAAAAATATAGACATTCTGGGCCCTCACATCATCAGGTAATTTAATGAGTTCTGTTAGTTACCACTCACAGTCCCAGCGGTGTATCTGGTTTGCAAGCTGTCACTGTGATAACACTGACAGGCTAAAAGTACCTGACAGGTCAATGTACACGACAGGCCAAGTTAATCCGCTTATCTGAATCAACGGCAGAATACCAACGACAGCACACATAATTTTAGGTGCTTGGGCTCAATCGTGTTTTTGGCATCCATTTTTCATATAACTATTAATTATCAGATTCAAAACACTATTAAATGATATCATTCCATTCGCTCATCAGACAGCTTCATCTTACTCTTAATGTTTTACCGTATGTTATGAAATTTGGTATTACTTTTGAATTGTTCAGTTTCTTTACAGCGAATATAATAATTTAAGTAAGAAGTAGAAGAGGAAGGAAAGAGGGGGGGGGGAGGACAAAGATAGAGTTTAGATGTCTCCGACTGTAATTAAACGTTGCAAGTATTGTTATGTTGTTTACATCATGTTTTCCTGTCGTAAATATGCAGTTTTTGGCATATGTGAGGACCATGCATTTCCGTAATCGGGAAGGCTGTGACGGCAATGTGGATGACTCAACCTTGGATGTGTGTGCCTGCGCAAGTGTTGCTCGGTCTTAAACCCACCTGGTTAAACAGTACATTCAGTAGATTTTAGCCATCCAGGACTCAAAATGGCCTGTTTCAAACTGTCTATGGTCAATGACCCGCAATGTTATTTCTAAATACTTTATAGCGGTCAAAAACAAAACAAACTGCATTACCTGTCTGGTCTACTATTCATAGAAAATCCCCGGTTAAATTCCTGTTGCTTTAACAGTGTTATGTGTCTACATTACTGTGACTCTTTGCGTTAGGTATGTGCGACATATGAAAAAATGTACGCTGCAGAATAAGTCAGGCCTGGTTTTCCGACAGATTCCATGGAAAGAAAATTCTAACGTTTCCATTCAACGGATGATTACTAACAACAGTGTCGTACGTCATCACTCCATATGTGCAGCGCAAAGGTTTAGGATTCTTGTTTTTCGAAATACGCGGTTCGGTCATTTCTGAAGTACGATACACATTTTCTCATTGAGTATAACATCTCAACATTTGTGTTATAAACGGATCTAAAGCAATTTTTAACATACTTGCAGACATGTACCTTAATAAATATCAATTTTAATAAAAATAAATATGGAGTGTAATAGCTTAGAAATCAGTATAAGCGCTTTCTTGACTTTCTGCTTTCATAATTTTTTCGCTGGGTTGTGTGTCCATTTTGCAATTTTCAGAAATTTAAGGCACTCATATAAAACTCATGTTCGAGCTAGTATGGTCGAAATTGCAATAATATACGTGTGGGTTAAAAACACTTCTGGTTCTCACAGCAGGAGACAGCAGTGCAGAGTATTATTTGTTGAGGGTTAATGTTTAGAACGTAACAAAAAATTTATTTCAGTTTAGCAAGACAGATAATCATAAAATTCTGTTGTTATTTCAAGTTTAGTAGCATGCTTATAGAACTAGCATAGCCCCCTATGATACACGGTGAGAACTTTTAGGACCAAATTTAAATGCGTATGATAATGTTGTCCCTAAGGATTTTTCGACGCCGCGCATGTGCCTTTGTCGCGGCTGACCTAATCTGGTAATCCTAAAGGGCAAAGAGGCCCTACAGTTTTACGTGGAATGCGAACTATGGTGCTTCACATTAGACTTGCGCATAATAGTTCGCGAAGGGGAGCGCTCAGTTTAGTTCGCAGCTCCCTCGCAAACTAGTTCGCTCTTTTAGTTCGTTAGTTCGCGTCTCGAATTCAGAGAAACAGATCGTTCGCTCGCCTTGCTACCGCTACTGCACGCGCTATTTTGTTTGTTAAGTCAGTTTTAATAGGACATAATCATTTTTTTGTCATTTCTAAATGGAATTTAATATGACCTTCTTAACAAAAGCTATTGCTTAATAATAGCCCTTTCAAATTACATTAGCATGAACAGTTGGCGCCGATAAACCAAAGTGCTCATTGTCCTTTACACAAATGGGTAAATTGAATAATTGTGCTGTTTTTACTATTTACTTTACATGCATTCGTAGAATATTAATTTTTTAAATGGATTTGTTTATTAGTTCATGGAAGAAACATTACTTATAAAAGGCGCTAATGATCCTGCCGTCGACGCGCCCTTAAACCCCAACAACAACAACAACAACAACAACAACAACAACAACAACAACACAACATTTTTTATAAAATATTATAAACGCGTTTATTTTGATGAATTAAAATACCCGTTTATAAGTAATCGGCTTTTTTATATAAATAAAGTTTTGGAAATCATGGACAAAATATAATTCTACTATTGGCGACAACTTAAGTACTATATGACAGAAATAGTAGCCTATTACCTATATTATTAAGAAAAATAACATTAATACTTCCAATGTGATATCAAATAATTAGACATATAAAAATAACAGGGACTCTTGAATGAGAAAGTTGTAGCAATAACGAAAGTGCGTAAATTTCCAGTGAATTGGAAGTCATTGAGCTATTGTTTTATTAGTGAAGGGGAGAATAATCCAACACAAATTCACAATTTTTTGGCGACGAATGAAACTGATGAAGACACAAAAGTTAAAATCTTTTTGAATTTCGCAAGTCATTTCTTTCATCACTTTCACAAAGCTTTTAACCAACAGACTGAGATATGTATTATATTATGTCAGCTTTAAAATCAGCGCTAGAAAAATGTAAAAGATACTGTTTCTTTGGTTAAGAAAACAAGAAAAAGCCTTTAGAAACCAAATTCTCCACAGAAAGTGATAATATAAAAAATAATGCTCTAGTATTCGTTGATAAATGTCTGTACTATCTTAGTAAATAGTTAGATTTTAATGAAAGCAATTGGCTATACAAAATCCAAAAAATTAAATTCAAATCACAGGGTTTCATTTGATGACTGTGAGACTATATTAGAGGTTATAAATTTGCGAGAAAAAATGAATATCAAAGTGAACAAACTTTACTCTGAAATAACAATATTATACGAAATCCAGGTAAAAGTAAGAGAAGTATTTCATGAATAAAAAATGAGTTTTTTCTCGAAATTAATTTGACAACTGAAAGCGATAAAGCATATGACAATTTTAATGTAGGCAAAAAAGAATTAAAGATGAAAGAAGTGCAAAAAAGATAGCTTAAAAAATGAAATAGTAAAAACATACCTTTTATCATTTTCTACTCTTTCGTAAAATATTATATTTTTGAAGTGTAGCATATTTTTATAGGTTATTCTTTTTAAAAAATTCCTACCATCAACCGAAAAAATATTGGAAACCCTAGCGGCGAATGGTGTTAGTTCGCGAACGGTAGAGCTCAATTTAGTTCGCGAACGGTACCGCTCAGTTTAGTTCGCGAACGGTACCGCTCTCTATAGTTCGCGACCGGGAGCGCTCTGTTAGTTCGCGAACGGTACCGCTCTCTTTAGTTCGCGACCGGGAGCGCTCTGTTTAGTTCGCGAACTAGGTCCTCCAAGACAGCTCGCTCGCTCGCTTTGCTAGCGCTACTGCACGCGCTCTCTTGTTTGTTATGGTAGTTGTGGTTATCGATGGTTGTCTTTTGTTTGTTAATGGGATCAAAGTGTATTTTATTTTCACAATCCACGTTAAATTTACGTTTGTGACTTCTGCAATAATTATTAATGTTGAACAATTTATTTTTCTTTTATTTTTATATCTGTGTCTTCAGTGAAATGTGTCCACAAGGAACTGTGTTTCCTTTTAGATAATAAACTAAAATAAAAGTTGGTCTTCGGGAAAGGATCGAACGAACTAACGAACTAAGGAGCGAGAGATCTGGTAACTAGTTCGCGTAGTTCGCCTGTGGGAGCGCTCTTCCGAACTAGTTCGTTCGCGAACTACACAAGACTACTTCACATGAACAAAGCAAATCTTCGCCTGAGAAGAAAGGCCAGTTTTCAGGACCGTCAAAATTCCAGCCAACATCGGAATCAGAACCGGGGAAATCCATCCCCACGTCACTCGCCTTAAGGCTGGCCATCCAGTGGACGCGGATTTGCGCGAAAAATCTTCGCGCGAATACACGCGAATATGCGCTAAGAGATGGCTCCAATCCAAACAAAGGTAATTTAATCTGACTCCGTCCATTGCGATCGCTTGAGTCGCGCGAACTTACGCGAGGTCGACGAGATCCAAAATTGTTTGGATTTGGTAGCGCGATGGATATAGACAAAATGGTTGCTCTTGTTCAAGAAAGAGCCCCTTTGTAGGGTCAAAAATTATCTCAAACCACCAGAGGAATTTCCAAGTGAAGAAGTGAGAAGAAATTGGAACAAAAATGATTAGCAGGTAATTAATTCTATTATTTATTCATTTATATAAACAAAATGCAATGTTAATATCTATTTTTTTCACATAGCATAGTCTTTCTGTTTTATTTGCTGTCATCAGTTTCTCTACTGGTTTGGTGTGATAGGTATTTGATGATTAAATAGAATCTTCCTGGCAACAATTAAGGAAACAACCCTAATCACAAAAAAACAAAAAATACTGGAAATCGTCAGTAAACGTTTTAAGTGAAAATAGAAAATATAAACAAAGCATTCAACAACATATCTACCAAATCAAACGCTTTCAAACATTCAAAATCTCACTCATAATATCATAGGTCGCATAATATTCTTAACTGCATTCTTTTAACCAATATTCCTTGCACTGTACTGCTTTTTTTTTTTTTAAGTCATTCAATTACTCGGATTGTAATTAGTGACGAATAACCTTTGGTACGTGACAGCACGTATAGTATGTATACATTAAGTTTATGTTTGTTATCGTTTCTGATAAAATTACTAAACATTATGCGTAATATTACGAAAAAAACCACCGTCAATTTAAACGATTATTTGCGGCGTAGCTCAATTAATCTAGTTTAGCTTTGACACGGTTGTTTGAGCCGTCCCATCGAATTACTTTTTTGTGTCCCAGTTTCAAATGATTATTTTTCTCTTCAGGTGAAATTATTTTAAAGTTTATACGTATATTTTAATAGAAAGTTAAATAGTTAATGGGTTACAAGTTTTAAATTTCTTAAGGTACACATCTTTTGACTAGAATACTGCATTTCTTTGTTATATATATAAAACTGAATATTGGCCGACGACGACGATAAGTAAACTGAAACGTGGGATTTTTTTTTTTTTTTTTTTTTTTTTTTTTTTTTTTTTTTTTTTTTTTTGAATTAGTAAAAATGAAGTTTCGGCTTTTGATAACACGTGTCTTATTATAGTTGTGTACACATATTTCTCTCAATCTATTTAAAATTACTATTTTTATATTTTTAATTTGTTTTCATCTCTTTATTTTATACTGGTTTTTTCTGAGTGTTTCGCCGAAAAGAGGATGTGATCCTAGAAATTTAGGTGATCTGGAACCTATACTTGGAAATTTACATTTATCCTTTCTGCATTAAAAAAACTAAACAATTATGTACTAAGCAGTTTTTGTTCTTATTTCCTTTGTTAGAGTCGCTGACATCAAGAAGAAATGGAAAGGGTTGAGGGATACCTTTAGAAAAAAGTTAAGAAAATATTCGGAAGAAAAAAATCCGGAAAAGGTGGAGAAGTCTTAAAACAGTGGCGCTATTTCAACAAAATTGAAAACTCCTTTCTTTTGGCAAAAATATTACTCATCTATTCCTCTCTCCTTTTTACAGTTCTTCTTCTTGCTGGAATTGTTGATTCCAATGCGTATAATTCCAACAACTGAGAGAAAGGCATTGCTACTGTTCTTTCTGGCACAAACAACAACAGAGAACTGGCGACAGAATCGCGCGAATCTGCTTTCAGTGGACGGGGTGTCTTGGCGCCAACACACTTCGCGCGAATACAGGCTGTATTCGCGCGAACATTTTTCACAAGACGGCCAGCCTAACCGAATGAGCCACAAACTGAAAAAACTGGATGACACATATAAACTAGTAACTTAATATTAATACGTAGTTTCTCCCTCAACTTTTCTTTTCCGTCAACCGTATTATATATACACTTTCAGAAAATACATATAAAAATAACACTAAAAATAGTATATTCCAGGAGAGTTGGAAATGACGCTTGGAAGTAATTGTGAATAGTACATGGAAGGGTTACAAAAATGATTCTTATTACCTCAAGCAGGCAGCAGACTTCACGTATAAGGGAGTGGAAACATGTTCTTTTGTGGGTGAGAAAGTTACCAACTGAAAAAAAAAAAACAGCAAGCAAAAGATACTCAATTTAAAGAAAAAAACCAAGAAAGTAATCATCTGTGCAGTTGCCTCGAATGATTTCGGGAGAGCATGCAAAATCGAAATGTGGATGGCTAGACGGGGATTCGGACCTTTGAGGAAAATGCGTTACCGCTCACCCAACACTCTCGATGAGACTGCTCTTGCACGTAATGAAGCGAACTTATGAATAATAATATATTTGTTCTGAAAACGAATTTTGGTTCCAATAGTCGTCAGACTCAAGTGTTCTGTAAAGACGGCAAATTAGAAATCTTCATAACAATGGCAGCCTGATTTTATGAAGTTTATTTTTCTTTCCGATGAATAAATAACAGAAGCATCTATCTAATAAGTAAAATATATCAATGGAATGTTTGGTGTTCCAACTGCTCAAGTGATAGAAAGTAACATTCAGTGTTTGTTTTATAAGTTTAAGTGGATGTGAATGGATCTTACCACCATGCAGTAAGGTTTTAGCAATTAATAATGGTAACAAATATGACAGGTAATAAAAGACTATAAGAGAAGAATTTATTTGAAATCGCCCGAAATCATAAAACCATAAAAGCAACATGCCTTTTAGAACCAATAACTATCATTTTATGTCTGAGTAAAACAAAGTATTTTGTGGGATCTAGCTCAATGACAGACACACTATATAGTAACCAAGGCGTGACAAATGTAAACAGGGCATGAGTGGAAGTAGACATGTAGTAATTTCAGGAAAGTGAATCTTCAAAACACTAGCGCATAGTTTTTAAAAGGTCCACACCAACTCTGCAAGAAGATGTGTATTGAAATGCTAGCAAGGACAACAATCTTTTTATGTCTGACTAATTTCGCTTTTATCTAAATATAATCTGGGATTATGGATTGTTGTGAATATCGCGTTTGATTCCTGTGGCGGCAGACCACAGAATTTTCTCCAGTGTGCTGCTGGCAGTGTATAGCGTTTTCCGCCGGAATTTCGCCTTGCTCATGAATAATGCCGAAGTCTCTCCAAGGGGCTGCCCCCCGTGTATGTCCCAGAGGAGAGCAAGTTGCGTGCTCCACGCGCCGATATGCGTACCAGGTCGGCCGCTAGCTTGACATTGTTTTTCAAGTCACGGCCTCACTGCTCTTTACTTTTCTTCATAAATTTCGCCAAGCCAAGATAGTGAGAAATGTTCACTTCTCCAGTGATACTTCATAAAAACCAATTTCAGCAAGTCGTGGCTGCTTTCATGCGATAACTTCTTCAATTATTTCTATCATTTCCTAAACCAAAAAATCCGCCACTATCACAATACTGAAGAAACTTTACTTTAACTAGTGTTCGAGTCTGGCATCACGTGTGAGTAAATTTAACCAAAGACTTGATTTACAGAACAAATTAAATTTTATTATTACGCAATGAAAGATCTATTTATATCACAATTTATTTTATCATTTACAAAATTTCATTGAATGCCATAACATTCCCTGATTTATCCAAGTGGTAAAATGCACACGATATTTTGATATTCGTATCTACTTTTCGACTGTTTATGTAACAATAAGTAAGGTTGCTGTATCTAGAACGGTATGAAATGAAAAATGATTATTGCAGTTCAGATAAATCTGTCAGAAGTTTACAACTCAGTTCTCGATCGGATTAAATGTATGTTGATAAACAATGTAACCATTTTTAGTCAAATTTTTCGTTATGTTATTCCTTTAATAATCTAGTAACTTTTTCCTGATAGACAAATTTAGTTTCATCAAAATTTTATCTCTATACGTAATAGTTTTAGATTAATAATTATGAGGATGTTTCCTTAGTTCAATTAGCCAATAAGCTTTGATTTTTTTTTTTTTTTTTTGCCAAGTTTCAGAAGATCGTAACTAACTTAAATATTACTAACGTGGTGTACGTCGGTTATGGTGTAGTGTTCAGTTTCCAACATTCTTTTAATATTTTATAACAGCCATGGTATTAATAATTTACCTCATTCAACACCAGCGACAACAATTATAATTCTGGGGAACAATTAAATGTCCAATCCTTTTAGTGAGTGTTATAAAAGAACGACTAAGAAATATTGGTGATATTTAAATGTTGGATGGGATTGTGAAGTGATCCACCACAAAGCAGACGCATGAGTCAGTGTGGTTAGCGAATTGCACAAACTACAGTGGGGAGAGAGAGCCAGTGAAACTGTAGACGAAATGTGTGATTGAGAGATTCCTGCCAATAAATAGTACGTTGTGGTACGGGCAGTCTTTAATTTTTTTTTGAGGAATCTATCCAGGGCGGAGAATAATGAGCTGATGAAATCTGATTGGCTCTCTCGGTTCCCACGGATGGCAACTGGAATATTCGAGTGGTAGAAGAGGAAGACGGGGAGAGAGAAGTTCGTGGAATTGATACCGAGGTCCAGCAAGGAGAAGATGTTTCATGCCGTAATGGTTCCAGCTTTTTTTTAGTTTTTATTAAGTGTAAAAGTTTTATGTAAACTGTTTCAGAGATGATCTCACCTAAGTACCAGAGAAGGTGAAGTGTATTCAATCGCAGGGATCGTGGTTTCTTGGTGGCTTGAAGAAGCCACATATGCAGTAGTCAGGCGTCGACAAAGTAATGTGTTATTAATCTTCGACCACTGCATTGTGTTCTCATGTGATTTGAACGCTCTGACACAGAAACCTGTGAAGAGAGCTCACGTTCCGATATCATAAACTTATGAATGAATTGAATTACCTTAGTTGGAACAGTCTGAACAGAGTCCTAATATCTTTTCAAAAGTTGTGTGAAAATATTTAATGCCGGAATTAATATTCATTTGTGGTTATAAATGAGATCTGTATTCGTAAGGTGTATGTTTTGACTCATGCTAAGTTATAATTTACTGTTTTTTAATGGTTTGTCTATATGTTTCATAAAAGGCTAGTAATTCTACGTTTTATGCCATACAGTTCCCGAGAAGGTATAAATCTCATGTGCTGTCTAATTTATGACTAAAAATTGAAATGTTCCTTTTGGATTGCAACCTTTTCCTCAGTCTAAAGATCGTAATAACAACACGTGACTTTGCTCAGTATCGTATTACCTTGGTTCTCCGGATATTAAACCCGGAGAATCAAGATAATACATACAGTGATCGCGGATACTTTCGTAATCATTTTCTCAGTACTGGTTCGGTAGAGAGATTCGTAATTGTGTGGATCGCTCCACTCTTGGCGTTATTTCGGTTTCTGAGAGTTCCATATGAGCTCAAACATTTTATAATCAGATACAACCTGCTACTGTACCGTAGCAGTATCTGTAGACACTAGGAGATAACAGTGATATGTTTTCGAATACAACTTCAACTGTGATAAATGTATGACGACAGACACTGCTGGCTAAAAATCTAAGTCCCATTCCACTTAAAACATTTAAGTATTGGCCACTTACGGTATTCCAGCTACCAACTCGTGTCCGAAATGTCATGTTAACGGCTCTCCAGACGAAGACCTTGCATTTTCTCTCCTCTCGACGGCCCTGCTCTTCTCCCATACATGTTCGTGTCGCGTCCTCTTTCAGTATCCGCAAATCAAGGCGTCATTTGGTTTGGCATATGTTCCGATTGGCTTCGTCATATAAATAAAATCATAAAAAAAATTAAACAGTTTTTTCTATTGGCTAACTGACATATTCTCTCACATACGTTTTGAAATTTCCCAGCATCCATTTGTTGTGAGAGGCTGATTGAATCGTACGACTTCGGTAATACTCGTTTTAGTTCGAGAAAATCTTCCTCTTTGTCGGATGCATTCGTGATCTGTGTATTGCTTCGTTCGTGAGAAAGATCCTAGCTATAACTATCCATAACTGACAGATCGTGAGGATGTACGAAATTCCCTACATTGTTACGCAAGGGATTTCTAGTGGCTACAACCCGCGTCGTAGACGTAGCCAATTCAACTTTTGTGTTGTATCTGTCAACATACTAGGGGCAGGTAGAGGATTCCTGGAAGGGGGGGGGGAGGAGAAGGGGGGGGACCCGATTCCTTAGGATGCGTTGAATTCATTCAAATCCATCGTTTATCGAGTGGTAATATTTCCACACATGTTGATTACACATACCCTCTAAACACAGCGCATTGAATTTTATCCCATTACCCATCTCAGTTTTTTAATAAAATGTATGCTTGGTTTGATTGCCATTACAACATTCAAAAGCTTTCTACCATAAAGGATGTTAAAATACAAACTGGTCCCGAATTCAAGACGAATAATTTCAATATTTATAGTAATTGTGAATAGAAATTAATAATTGAACTTGTGTTTAAAAACGTGCATATAGTTCTATAGCAGAGGTGAGGATTGGCTAAATATCTTCAAGGCAGGTAAATTATACGTTATGACATTTTACTCAAGATACTGTGAATATTACAATAAATTAATCCAAATGTCAAATTTAGGACCCAGTAACAACTATTTCAAGCTGTAGTGTATCGCTACACTACATAGTAATATTCGCGATATGCTCTTGGCTCAGACAGGTGGACAGTTCAGACAAAGGGTGACAGGGCTGCTTTGGTATACGACCTTGAGGCAGGTACCGAGGAGCCGTTAGGGTGTGTAAAGAGCACAGTAGACTGCCGGCGGTGGTTGTGTGCGTGGCAGCCGACGTGAGAGAATGTGATGTGCAGCGGCTAATGTTGGCACGTGCTGCTGTGGTGCTTTTTTTGGGGGGGGGGACTCAGCAAATTGCAGTGATATACGTATGTTTATAGCTATTGATGTGATATGTGTAATGGCTCAAATAATAAATCTCAAGAGCACATTGTTTGCATTGAAAACCGTTGTCATCAGCATTTCGTCTTGCAGATTGAAGGTCAGTGACAAGCCTAACACTGCTGTGATTACTGTCAAATGGCTGTTATTACGCGAGAGAAAGTTGGTAACAGCTTTTTACGTAATAAATACTTTGTTTCAGACGTCCACGCAGCACTTAATACTTAAATCCCAGATGATGAAGTATTTCTTTCTGAAATATTCCCTATGTCGTAGTCTGCGGCATTGTGCAGAAAGAAGAATATTAACAACCAAGTTCCACTAAATGGTAGAACTCACGCGAGGATTAAGAGACTGCAAAGCAAAATTGAGACTGAGGAAGAGAGTGAAGGAGAGTTCCGCCAGCCCGTGTAGTGGCTGCGTCCATCAAGCGGCAGTGACAGGCCGACGTGAGAAATGTGGCCCTAGCAGGAGACAAGGAAGAGGGAAGCCACATCCGTCTCCGTCCCAAGACGCCAATCAACTCCGGCTGCTTCCTGCCGCACTGAGGCAGTCTTTTTGCTGCACCATCCACCATGACAAATGAGCCCACCAGCAAAGATATTGCTCACCCTTGTAGTTTCGAGGTAGGTGCATCTATGAATTAGGGCCGTGTAGCTCAGGCGGTAGAGCATCTGAAGGTGGCCCGGATGATGGGAGTTCGATTGCCGATGAAGCTGCGTTTCTGGATCCACTTCCGGGATTTTCCGTCTCGGAAAGGTGATTTTAACCTACCGTCGGATAAGTGGAACGCATGTACGTTCAGGTCGGAGGGAAGAGATAGGTTAATAAATCAAAATTTCTTAGAATCGTTTGCGGAAAGATCTCTTGAAACGTGGTCAAAGAGCCAATGCGGAGGTACAAAGATTCCTCGACCAATTTGAATCTTTTTTCAATAAGCAATCAGGATATTGTAGATATGGTTTTATAGAAGACGATGTAAGTGATCATAAGGCGGTTGTGGTAACTTCTAACTTGAAACAAGATAAAGACAACTCGTATATTCTTTCGATAAGGCAAACGATGCGGGTATGGTTGATCATTTGGCGAAAAAGTTTGAAATACACAGGCTAAATACAAATGTTGATAAACTTTGATTTAATTTAAAAGAATTAATATAAACCGGTTTAAATCAATTTGTTGCTGAGAATTTTATTAAGGTTAGTAAGAACTCTCCGTGGTTCAATCAGGAAGTGAAATGTTGACTCAGGAGGCAAAGGGATTTATATGCAATGGTGAAGAAATCGGTGGACTCGTCTAATCGCGCCAAATTAGTCCAGTTGCGAGCGGAAGTACTTAAGGCAATGCGTGATGTCTTTGAAGAATTCCAAGTCAGGAATTTATCCGCGGTTTACCAAGCCAAAAAAGTTCTGTTTGTATATCAAAGTACTGTAATAAGAGGCTCTAGTAAGGCTATGCCGTTACTAATTAAGGAAAATGGGTAATTATCGGAAACAAGCATGTAGAAAGCAGAAATTTTGATTAATATATTTTTAAAAAAAGGCGATAACAACAGTAAACGTAGATGAAATTCCAATATTTAACAATCGTACCAACAAAAATTATGAAAGATCTCGTTCTTGATATCGACGGAATAAAAAAATTGCTTATGAATGCAAAAACCAATAAGGCTGCCGGACTAGACAGCGCTCCCACAAGATTCTACTCTAGGTACGCAAAGGAAATTGCGCCGTATTTGATGAAATTATATACCGCCTCTTTGGATCAAGGAAAAATACCAGCTGAATGGAAGACCGCCATCGTAAGTCTTGTGTTTATAAATAGGAATGTTAATGATCCTCAAAATTATAGGACGATCTCGTTAACCTCAATATTTTGTAAGATTTTAGAACATATCATCTATTCAAAAGCCATGCAGTTTTTGGATGACGGGAAGCTTTTAAGCCAAAATCAACATGGCATCAGAAAAGGCCGATTCTGCGAAACACAACTTGCACTTTTAATTCACGACTTATGCCGTACGAGTATTATAGATGAACAATCCCAGGTTGACTTAGTTCTATTAGATTATAAAGAAGCTTTCGTCAATGTGCCTCACAATAGGTTACTAAGGAAACTTCGTGGTTATGGTATATCAAGACAATAAGCGACTGGGTTGCAGACTTTCTGTAGAGCAGAACATAGTGTGTAGTTGTCGACGGTGAGCGTTCGTAGTTCATGGAAGTGAGGTCCGGGGTCCCCCAGGGAAGTGTGATAGGGCCTCTTGTTTCTCATATATATTAATGATATGTGCGACGTAATAAGGAGGAGGAAAGAACTATTTGCCAATGATTCCATTATTTACCATGAAATCAAAACACAGGACGACTGCTGTTTGTTATAAGACGCTAGGTATTATGAAAATAATAGCGTGGAGTAGACTGGCAGTTGGAGTTGACTGCTAAAAAGTTCCAGGTCATGTATATAAGTAAAAACGTGACACCATTTAGCTCTGAATATGAAATTAATGGAACTGTTCTTAGAACTGTATATTCCGCTAAATATCTAGTGGTAACAATTCGTAATCATTTGTCGTGGAATGAACATATCAAGAAGGTAACTGGAAAAGCAAACAATATATTCCGACTTCCAGGTCGTAATATAAAACAGTGCACACAAAAAGTTGAATAGATTGCATAAAAAGCACTAGTGCGTCCTAAGTTAGAATATTGTGGCTGTGTATGAGATCCCCATCAAAAGGGGTTAATGGAGGCAATGGAGAAGATCGAAAGATTAGCCGCCCGATTCGTGACAGGCATATATTGCTCGAGGGAAAGCGAAATTAAAATGTTGAAGGAGTAGGGTTAAGAAGACCTGGAACATCAAAGGCGTTGCTTTTGACAGAAGCTAATTGAAAAATTCAGGACTGACTTATTTCGGAATGACAGATAACAAATGAATGTTGTTGGTAGTAGTATATCTAGGACTGTAGGAATGATGGATAAAATAAGATAAGAGAAATCATGAATAGAACCGATTCATTTGTGTCCTCATAATGTGTGTGTGTGTGTGTGTTTTTTTTTTTTTTTTTTTTTTTAACGAGCGATTAGGAAATGGGATTGGGAGGACATACTGGGCGATTAAACTTTAAAATCTGACTGTAATAGGTCTCGATATATCACTCCAGCCATCCTGATCTGGGTTTTCCACGATTTTTCCTAGATCATTCCAGACTTATGCCGAGACTGTTCCTCAAAATAGCTTATGGTCGCCTACAGCCAAATCCTGTATATCCCAAACTATTAAACTTTCGGAGAGGTGCAATGCACCCTCCGCCACCCACTTTTAGTGAATCGGGGAGTAATAATAATAATAAAATGGTGAAACGTGCGGCTTATTTTTATTTATTTATTTTCCATATGCAACTTAGCCCAGCACCTAGTATCTAATCTGGGCCCTTATTTCCACCCATTTACATTTACATATGTTTGTATCGTATATATATATATATATATAAAACATATTAACAAATAAACAATGAATGAAAGAAAATTTTGATTCAATTTCCAATAACTACTACATCTACTGTTATTAAACAGAATGGGTACCACACCACTACTAAATCTACTACTACTGTCACTAATATTACTGCTAACATTACTACTGCTACTACTAAAACCATTACTAATACTACTAATTCTACTATTACCACCACCAATTGTCACAGCCGCACTTCGGTCCACTATTGTTCATTTTTCTTGGTGTTGTGTGCGCTCCAAAGGCAGAGTCCCCTGGAACCGGCAGCAAAGTCAGCCGCCCAGGCCATCAAGAGTTGACCTCCTGGAATACCAAGACGGCCCCAGTTGTCGCTCAGAAGACAGCCTCTCTGGAGCACACTGAAGTTCCTCCGACGATTGATGCTGCTCATTGTCGTGGGATATCTTCCGTCAATCCGGTGTAATTGGGTTCTCCTCTTCTGCTATCTGTGGCCTTTGATTTCGCTCGGCATTTTTCCTTTTTATAAATTTCTCCTTCCAAAATTTTGAGGCTAGATCAGCTGCCTCGTCCAGCAAATGCCACAAACTTTCGTCGCGCAGAATGTCAAATATGCTCCTACCTTGCAGCCGAGCTTGTTGGTGTTCTCTCAAACTGGCTGTTATTTCACACTCCCATACCACGTGCTCCGGCGTACTCTCTTCACCACATTCGCACCTGTCCGAGTCCACAATATTTCGACTTCGGAGCCAGCTATTGTATGGCCCGTGACCTGTAATGTAGTGTACCAATCCGGGAGAGGGTTGAAGGTACTTCAACTTTAGCCTCTCCTCTACGGATGGGAACATATCGTATGCTCTTCGACCTGTTTCACTGTTGTTCCATTCTTGTTGCCATTCCGCCAATAGAAGCTTCCGAATGTGCGTCTCCGATGTTACTTCGCTGCCTACAATTTCTGCTACCTTATCTTGTTTCCCTTTTCTGAGCCAGTATATGGCACCCCGTTTCCTTACTTCAAGGTCCAGTGGCCATACACCAATGGCAACGGTTAATGAATTTGTTGCCACGGTTCTGTACGCTCCTGTCAATCTTAAAAGTATTCCTCGTTGGACACGTCTGACTCGCTGTTTTAGTTTTACTTTTCTTAGATGCTTTGCCCACACACTTGCTGAGTAGCCCACTAAAGAGGATAAAATTGCGTCATGGTATAGTCTTATTGTTTGGACTGGAACAGTAAATTTTCGTTGGCCAATATTAATGATTTTATTCATGACCGCCACTGCTCTTGCTATTGTCATCTCTAAGTGGGATTCGAAGTTTAAACGTTCATCCAATTGAATGCCTAAGTACCTGCACACTGGGTTTCTACGAATTGATTTACCGTCGATTCTTATAGTTGGTTTTCGAGTCAGCTTGCCCTTGAGCAACATAAATGTTGTTTTATGTGGTGCTAAACTCAGTTTGACTTTACTGCACCATTGGCTAAGGCAGTTAAGTACTAGATTACTATTGTACTCAATTTCTGCTCTTGTTGCTCCTTCCACGAGTAGTAAAATGTCATCAGCAAAAGCTACTAGACCTAGAAGTTCAGGTATTCTTTGTAATAGTTCAATCACTGGTTCCATCCCTATATCCCAGAATATGGGACCGCAAACGGAACCTTGCGGGCATCCTTTAGTAAGTATCTTCGTGATGAACGAGTTCTGGCATCTCAAGGAAGCAGTTCTAAATCTGCAATAGTCCCTGAAGGTGTAAAATAATCTTCTTGGACAACCAATCTCCCTCAGCCGTTCAAACAGAGCGGGCCACCATAAATTGTCGAAGGCTCCCGAAATATCAATAAATAAGCCTACTACGTAGTTTTTTGTACTGCTACAAATTATTTCCATCGACCGATTTATGGCATCCTCTGTCGACTTCCCGGTTCTAAATCCATATTGACTAGGATTCATTCCCTGAACCTCCCGGTGGCTTTGTAATTTTTTGCATAGAATCTTCTCTTGAACTTTGCCAAGCACATTCAATAAACAAATCGGCCGGTATGATTTCGGTTGTAGAGGATCCTTGTCGTCTCCTTTCTTCAGAATTACCACCTCGCTTTTCTTCCATATTCCCGGAACTCTACCCTGATATAGACATTCGTTCAGGAGCCTGCATAGGACGGGGGTTAATTTTATGATTAACTCCTGCAGGACCTCGGCTGGAATTCCATCTGGACCGGGAGCCTTTCCTTTTTTCATTTTGTTTATCGCAGTTATTACTTCTTCGGGTGTAATATTATTTCCTTCCTCTTGACTCCAGCAGGGCTGCCACATGTTCCTTCGTAGTGTAGCTTGTTCTACTGTTTCTTCTTCCGGGTTGTCATCAGGAAGCAAAACTTTTAATAACTCCTCCGCTGAGTCTCTCCAATTCGTGGTTAATCGTCCATCTGTTCTTTTTACTGTGGATAATATTGTGGGAGGCCTGATTTTACCTGCAGCTATTTTGTAAGGAATACCCCATGGATTGTTCATGAGGTTTTCCCTCACAAAGACTTCCCAGCATTTTTGTTTTGTCTCTCTCATCGCGTCTTTGAAAATCTGCCTCTTCTGCCTGCAGTTTTCAAGGAGGAAACTTCTATCTGCTGCCACCATGCTTTGTTGATACATTCTCCTAGCTCTTCTCATGTTTAGTCGTAGTTTTTTAAGTTTTTCTGTCCATATTTTGTCAGTGGGATCTACTATCTTTTTTAGTGATATCGCCCGTTTCATGGCACTTTGTATTGCAGTTGTCAGCTCTCTTGCGGCTTTGTCTACATCGAAGTGGTTTTCTGGCAAATCCGGTGGAATGAACACATTCCTTAATTTTCCCCATGCAGCTTTCTTGATGTTATATACTGTTTTAATGTTTCTGTTGCCACTGTTTTCTTCTGTCTGCATTCTGCCCAGTTCAAAGACAATCAAAGTGTGATCACTTGTTGTCATGTTGTCAAGCACTCTTCAACCCCAAAGCAAATTCCCCGCATGAATGTTTGTAATTGTTACGTCGATATTTGTTCTTGCGCCAACACTGTTACAGAAAGTAGGAGGATTATGTGCTTGGTTTCTAACCTCTAGACCCAATTCGCTTAACAGTTCTTCTAGAAGTTGCCCTCTCCTGTCAGTCTTCTTGCTGTGCCAAAGAGCAGACTTTGCATTGACGTCCGCTGCAATAACTAGTGGATAATTTCCCAGAGCTGCATCTATCTGCCGTATTCTATCTAAGTATGGGAAGATCTCGTCACTGTACTGGAAATACATGCTTACCATTATGAAGCTTCCCCATGCTGCTCCTATCTCAGCACATACTGTGTGTTCATCACATAACTGCGTAATTTTTGTAACTGTTATCTGTTTATTTAAAACGATTATTGCTGCCATTGGGTTATTGCCCCCTGTTATTATTCGTGATGTTACAGGCATGTGCGGGATTTTGCTTTGCCAGGAGTACGGTTCTTGTAGACAAATAATATCTGATCTCAATTCCTCAGCCACCTTTCTGATTTCATGTAGAACCATGGCGTTTCCTTTAGTATTCAGCTGAGTAACTTTTAACATAGAATTTACGGGTGTCTTGTGTGCACATTGCACTGGGGCCAAGGTAGTCTTGTATCTAGCAGAATGCGTCCATGGGTCATGACAAACTGCTTGTATGTTTCCTCAGGATCAAATATTTCTCCTCTTCTCTCAAAAATCTTGTGATCTAGTGTCAGGAGCTGAGATGGATCTGTTGGAAAATTTAGTGACCTCAGTTGTATTCTGTCGATTGCCGAAGGTTGCGGGAACGTTATGTTTTTACCGCCAGGATGGAGGACTCTTGTCAAATGTCGGAGGGCAAGTGTAAGTGTATGCACTTCTTCGAGTCTAGTTAGCCGAAGTGCGGCTTGCCGCACCATCACATCACTATTGTCAAACGTTATAATGGTAATTCCCGCATCGTTGGCTCAGTAGTTTGAACATCGCAATAGGGTGCGGAGCTGTCAAAGGGTTATCTCGTTCGAGTGCCGGTGGTGCAAGAAAATTTCATCATTAGGACTTGGCCGGCTGTGTAGGAGAGGTGTTGGTGCACGATTCGTAATCACCAAATTGTGAACAAAAATCCTTACTTAAATCCCAAACCTCTCCCCAATGAATATAGAGTGAGGGCGATTCGTCCGTAGGGTGAAGACTTTATGCCGGGTGGCTCGTTTCGGAACAGTAGGCCTGAATGGGCCGTCTGCACGTTTCACCCTCACACTTCCTTAATTTCTCATCCTCAACGCTTTACACTGAACACATTCACCATCACAGTCATACACACTTTGAATAATAGTTGCGAACACTGTCACTGGAAAGCAGCAGGAAACCACCCCAGTTCATCTTCCACGAGATGTTACCATAAAGGGGTAATCATCCACTATGGTAAACACCTACACTGAGACATGGGTAAGACCCATAGAAGAAAAAGTAATGGGAACAAGGTGCCCTATATAATCGAATCCTGAGGAGAACGCAAGAAGCTGTAGGAACCGGTCTTTAATCCTTTCTCATTTAAACACACTTGCCAAAAAGACAATGAATCACCCAGATGATAAGCTCAGATGTCAATTTAACTTTTTACATGAACACACTTTGGGTGGATATGTAAATCATTATAATTGCAATTCTCTATGACAGGTAATGTAGTTCGTGTTTAGTTATGTTACCAGTATTGGCAGGTTATGTAAAGAGCGTTAAAAGCATCTGATGTTGAGTCATCACTACGAAGGACACGGAGTTGCTGTGTACTCTTATGAGACAGTTGACAGAATTCGTAAGGGGCCTCTATTTGGCCTGCTTGTCAAATCGTGAAATTTTTAGATACGTCGGTCATTCAAATATAACAGTCCGATGTTGGACTGTATGGGAACGAGAGAGTAGACATGCTCGTCGTCAAAGTTCGATCGACCACGTCTGAGCAATGAAAGGAGAATCGCCGTATTTTACACCTAGCACATAGAAACTGCTTCACATCTGTGCCTGCTTTTCAAGAACAAGTAATGATCTCCCTGCAACGATCTTTGCCATCTCGCACGATTTTTCGAAGACTAACAGCTGTAATGGAACTCTTAAATGCGTGTGGTGCAGGGTTTGAGTCCCGCAGATGACACCAGAGTTCGTTTGGGTGGCCGAATGCATATTGATTGATTGACTATCGGTCGTGATATCACTAACCTGTCCGATAGTACCTAATCGCTGAAAGCAACTAAAATCTGTCAAAAATGTTATATATTGATAAAAGGCTGTGTTGAATTCTTCGTGGCCTGTGCGTTACTGGCCTGATACTGATTTTAGGTTTTGCGTAATAAAAGAGTAGCTAGAACCAAAGTTCCGGTTTATTGCATTTTTGTTTACACTGACGAATACACAACACAGAAAGTAACTAGGCTTCCACGCAACACTGTTAGCTGTACTCCCGCTGGACTCTGCTGCCTAGGGAGAGTTGCTGCGAGCCGCCAGTACACGCGCACTTGCTGACTTCAGCGCATACCGGCTCGTATTACTCTCGCCGGCTGTGCAGCATAGAAGCGAACTAAATTCACTTCCAAATTACAAAATATTACTGGGATTTACTGGTCATCTACACAGCATCTGTACTAGGGAACTAGCGTCCCATGGGTAGGATGCTGTTAATATTACAACACAATCGGCTGTGTTTGGAGAGGTAATCCGGAAGAATGGGCTACTGATGAATGGCGTCGCATTGTGCTCAGTCAATGATTCGCGGCTCTGTATTACCTTGGATGAACATCGCCAACGCTGACGTCGGGAGAGTTCCTATTCTTCCAACGGTTTAGAGAGGTACAATGGCGTCATAGTGTGGGGAATCATTCGATATAACTTCTGATCACGACTGGTAGTGACTGAAGGAAACCTAATGGCACAATCGTATGTCACGAACTACCTGCATAATCACATGTTACATCTCATGAAACAGTATCGTAGTTTTCAACAGAGCAATGATCGTCCACAAACACGGCATGTCACTCTATGAACTGTCTGCGTGATGTTGTGGTACTCCCGTGGCTAGCAATATCTCTAGATCTGTCCCCGATGGAACATATGTGGGACCAGCTCGGACGACTACTCCATCCTAGTATCCGGAATATCAAGAACCGTTTACAACAGTTATAGACCATCTTGCCTGAGGAGAGGATACAATGGCTTTACAACACCCCTCCTAAGCAAAACAGTGCATGCATTCAGACCAAAAGAGGTGCATCGTCATACTGATAAGTGGGCTCATGCTGCCGAGTTCGTTGTAAATTTAATTAGATTTGGTAATTACTAAAAATCATTACATACCTTCTAAATCCATAAAGTTTCATGTCGTTTCCTTCTCCTCTCCTCTTTTTTTGTCTGGCAGTTTATTTTTCCATAGTGGATTGGCTATTGGAGGAGAGGTGTGAGGGAAGGAAGTTGTTTCTGGTGAAAAATTTGATGATGGCAAAATCGTGGAATGCAATTTTGCAGTACAGCTCCGAATTTACCAAAAATATATAAAATCCAATTAATATTGATTCCTCACGCCAGAACTAGAAATATTTCCACTGTTCAACACGTGTCTCGTCAAGACCTAACTATTTCATCAAAATTACAATGAAGTCAAGAATTTGTTTTCAAAACAACAATGGCGAAATAAGAAAAAATGTGTATGACTGCAAAGAGTGTCTCATTAAAACATGCAGTGACACCAGTGGGAGAGTCAAACGGTGGGAGAAACGATAAAATGTTAATCCTTCAGTAGGTTATTGAATGCTCTCTGTTGCTTTCTTGTTGCTAAAGAGTGGACCTAAAGAAAGCTTTCACCGTATATGGTGTCCACTTCCCATTGCATAATACCAGTAATTTTTACCAATCAGCTGCAGTCTATACTCTGGAGAAATTTAACACATGTCAGCATAAAGCCTTGAAAACATACATTTGAGAGATGCCTCCTTCAACAAGCAATGCCCAATGCCCTCCCTGTGAAAACTTTGGAAAGCGCTTCGCATTTCACTTTAAGGCAACTTCAGTTCGTAAGTAAACCCCATCATGACGGTGTGCAGATCGTACAATATACAAATATTGTACCAGAAAAAGAATATCATCACAGAGATGTGAGGAAGTCCGAGAACATCCTCTATAACACTTAAAAGTTATCGAGATTTTCAATATGTATATATATACACTCCTGGAAATTGAAATAAGAACACATTGACGCCGGTGTGTAAGACCCACCATACTTGCTCCGGACACTACGAGAGGGCTGTACAAGCAATGATCAAACGCACGGCACAGCGGACACACCAGGAACAGCAGTGTTGGCCGTCGAAGGGCGCTAGCTGCGCAGCGGTTGGGCACGCCGCAGTCAGTGTCAGCCAGTTTGCCGTGGCATTCGGAGCTCCATCTCAGTCTTTAACACTGGTAGCATGCCGCGACAGCGTGTACGTGAACCATATGTGCAGTTGACGGACTTTGAGCGAGGGCGTATAGTGGGCATGCGGGAGGCCGGGTGGACGTACCGCCGAATTGCTCAACATGTGGGGCGCGAGGTCTCCACAGTACATCGATGTTGTCGCCAGTGGTCGGCGGAAGGTGCACGTGCCCGTCGACCTGGGTCCGGACAGCAGCGACGCACGGACGCACGGACGCACGCCAAGACCGTCGCATCCTACGCAGTGCCGTAGGGGACCGCACCGCCACTTCCCGGCAAATTAGGGACACTGTTGCTCCTGGGGTATCAGAGAGGACCATTCGCAACCGTCTCCATGAAGCTGGGCTACGGTCCCGCGCACCGTTTGGTCGCCTTCCGCTCACGCCCCAACATCGTGCTGCCCGCGTCCAGTGGTGTCGCGACAGGCGTGTATGGAGGGACGAATGGAGACGTGTCGTCTTCAGTGATGAGAATCGCTTCTGCCTTGGTGCCAATGATAGTCGTATGCGTGTTTGGCGCCGTGCAGGTGAGCGCCATAATCAGGACTGCATACGACCGAGGCACACAGGGCCAACACCCGGCATCATGGTGTGGGGAGCGATCTCCTACACTGGCCGTACACCTCTGGTGATCGTCGAGGGACACTGAACAGTGCACGGTACATTCTAACCGTCATCGAACCCATCGTTCTACCATTCCTAGACCGGCAAGGGAACATGCTGTTCCAACAGGACAAAGCACGTCCACATGTATCCCGTGCCACCCAACGTGCTCTAGAAGATGTAAGTCAACTACCCTGGCCAGCGAGATCTCCGGATCTGTCCCCCATTGAGCATGTTTGGGACTGGATGAAACGTCGTCTCACGCGGTCTGCACGTCCAGCACGAACGCTGGTCCAGCTGAGGCGCCAGGTGGAAATGGCTTGGCATGCCGTTCCACAGGACTACATCCAGCACCTCTACGATCCTCTCCATGGGAGAATTGCAGCCTGCATTGCTGCGAAAGGAGGATATACACGGTAGTAGTGCCGACATTGTGCATGCTCTGTTGCCTGTGTCTATGTGCCTATGGTTCTGTCTGTGTGATCATGTGTTGTATCTGACCCCAGGAATGTGTATATAAAGTTTCCCATTCCTGGGACAATGAATTCACGGTGTTCTTATTTCAATTTCCAGGAGTGTATATATATATATTAAAGAAATGGAAGAAATAACGTCTGGCACAAATAATTTAACAATTTCACTTACTTCTAAATCTGGTCTTACCCCTCCCTAGGATGAATAATTCCAAAATTTTAATACACACTTGAAAACATTATCTTCTATCGGCACAAAGCACATCAATTACGGAATTTTCTAAAGCAGAAGGATTTATTATAATCTTGGATTTTAGACTAGAGACTTTCCGAAATATTGGTTTCCACAAATGAACTGAAAAGTGACTTAACGTAACCCCACCAAACTAGTTGTCTTTTTGTCTCTCTGTATATTACGGTATATTGTACTGCACCTCCGATTTTAGTTACGTAAATAACAATTTCAAGTCCGAATTTCTTTGATACCCATTTTTCAGGAAACGGCTCGAATAGTTGATGGACTGACAAGTTGACGGAATAACCTATTTAATCTTATTCGACACTAGGCTGCATATAGAAAGGTATTCATTAATGGTTTTCAGAATAAGCTATCGACACCATATTTGTTGCCACTATATGAAATTTTATATAAAATCATAGGTGCGCAGTGAACTAGAGACGGCTGCGAACCGTACTTATGCCCTCCACCTGTAAAGTTAACCGGACACTCTGCAGAAAAAATTGTTAAAAATAGCATTTGTTACAAGTTCCCATACGTGGTACCTGATTGCAATGCTTAGGAATTTGTTGAGGCAGCGTGTATAGGAAAAAGCCTTCGGTTGAGTGTGAACCATGTGAGGTAATATTTTCTATGAGAAAATGAGGAATAGGGAGAAGCAGTGAGAAATCAAATGAAATGAATGTACTAAATGAGGAACTGGTACGAGGATTGGTTTTAAAAATCTATAAGAAATACTCATTTGTCTTCTTGTATTAATTTTGTTCTGATCTAGTTTCACTGACTTGTTAAATCGTATTATGAAAGCAACTTATTTATTAAAACTTATATGATGGACCAATGTTTCATTTTAATTTTTCCAACGTCAGTTGCATAAACACCGACGGCAGATCTTACAGTCTAGACTTGTTTCTATAATTATTAAACCGCACTCTACATCCATACACCAAAATACTCTATCATTTACCAGATAGTTACTTACAGAGTATTTGAGAATGTAGATAAGAATTAGTATGCGTCGCTTAGATTTGCATTATAACGTGATCATAGCAAATAATTAAAAACAATATATCTTGCTTTTCTTTCTTATTTTTTATGGCTCAAATAAGATAACTATTTTATTGCGTCTGAATTAAGATTCTCTAATATTAATCAAGCTAGTTTAAAATCACCTTCATCTGCGTGCCCACAAACCATGTATGTGATGACCTCAAAATAAATGTCATTTGTTCTCCAAAATTTCTCGAATTGTATTTTATGTTCAATTAATTGTTTCACTTTAATTTCTGTTTCAGTTATACGTCAATCTGCTTATTTAAAAGGCACTCTCCGAATTCCAGATTACTACTAACTTTACGAGCAACTTCTTTACTTTCTGTTATTCTTTCTCCTTTACGATCAGGAAGTTACAGCCTTTCACTGATTTCAAAACTATACGAAGTTGTGCGCTTCCTTCATAAGGTCAAACTACTTTATTTTAGAGTCTAACGCTTCTTCTATTACAATAAATTGTCATATGAGATTTTCGTAATGCTGTATTTTTATCTCTCTTCGTTGCGTAACTTTTAAGATAAATTTAAGTACAGCACAAAAGTGCATGAAATTATTCGCGGTTGAGGATGTTTTGTGTAGCAAAATATGAGGTGAAAATAATGTGCAGCCATGCATCACCTTGATATTATGTCAAATCGGCAGGGAAATTGCACCATAAATTAATTTGCAGGAAGAAAGTGTTAACGGGAATGACTAGTTCAAACAGGTAAATGCAGATATCTGACTACAAAAACTTTTCAATAGGAAAACTAACGTTGGCAGACCGTAAAATTTCAGTTTTGTATAAATATACGTGTAAATAAGGAAAATTGAGATGTAATGTAAGACGTCAGTTTACTATTATTAATTATCAGTATTAACTGACGCTTATGAACTAACTAATATTATGATTTATGGACAAAGTGGCATTTAAAGACATTATTTGAAGAAATAATTATTTCATTGTGCATATAAGAGTGCAGGTCAAGTGCGGTAATCATCCAAAATCAACATTCCGAGAAATACTTTCGTTCGGATTTATGCCAGGCCCTTTAGTGTATTTCCGACTATAAATCGTCCACGTGTGTGTGTGACAGATTGTTGTGAAGAATAAGAAACCAAGCTGCATGATATGTTTTCTCTGTGTTCATAGGTTTTACTTTAGTAGATGTGGTACTTGTAATTTTATTATGAAGCCATTTGTGTCTGTTCTTTTGTTCCCCTCTTTGCATTCATCGATTTCGTTACCACACGTGTCTAGCATTGTAAATAACAACTCCCAGTCCCATAAGAAAACCTGAAATAATTGTTAAGATCAGATGTTTTTGTTTCTTGTAGGTTCTTAAACTAGGTCAAGTTGAGAAATTGGTGAAAGTTCATCTGATAGATATAGTCACAAAACCAATAAGGAAATGTTTCATCGTAGCTACCATTTAGAGGCTGACATCACTAGATGCAGCATGTAGAAACCGAATCGATTTTGATATATTAGCAAAGGTAATGTGCAGTGTGAGGCCTAATGACTGGCCGAAGAGGTTTCCTGTTGCGATGAACTGGGTTAGATAGATTAAACTACTTTTACTCGCACTGGCTGAGTTAAGTATTTGCAGTTTTACTACTGATGGGGTTAAGGTAAGTTATCGAACTGAAGCATTGTTTAATTTCAGTAATTTGTAGTTATTGCTTGAAATAAGGTTTAAATGGATCTTTCCATTGTTAAAAATTTGTCGTATTACTTTCTGTGTCATCAACATAAATAAAACAGTCTTAGTGTTATGAACTGTAGTTTCGTAGAACTTTCTATATGAGTTCATGATGGTCGTCATATCTCGGCTACACTCAATGATAAACTTCAAATCTCTGATTTTAGAAAAAAGACTTTCAGCTAATCGGAACCCACAGACATCCCGCTATTGTATGGCCGTTTGCAGACGAGACAAGCTGTTAGAATGTCGAATACGCAATATGAAAAATTATCTTACTTCCTCCTAAACAGGAAGATTTATGAATGGATGCTAACTTTTAGGAACAAGTTCTCCAAATATTTCAGAGGCAAATTTGGATCCTATTAATCATAAGTTTTATGCTTTCTAATTTATATGAGTCATAATATAATAACACAAGGGAAATGAGTGTTAGTTCTACTACCTGAAGAAATCATGTTGTGAATTCCTCATGTTTTTCTAAAATAAGTCCAATAGATAACATTGAGTTTTTCCTTGACTTCAGTGAGAATTGTGTTAACCTATGATATTTCTGTGATCATATCAGCACCCTCTCTCTTTCCGTCAAATTATATCAAGTAATATATGGTAATATTAGATAATCTTAGCAGCGATAAGGGAGCGTGCACAAACTACGTGGCTCGGTCCAGGGAGTGGGGGAGGGGGTTGCTGGAAGGCTACGCTGGGCTACGTGGGGGGGGACGGGGGGATTTCCGAGTCAGGCCACGTAGCTTTCCTTTCATAACATTTTTCACAGTTAAAACGGGGAATAGAACTCACAACAGCATGTGAATATTTATTTCCGTCATTTAATTATCTCCGTATGTAATTTACAATCGTCTGACAAGTGAAAACGGTACAAAATGTTTTCTGGAATCAAGAGGGAAAAAAGCTACGTGGTGGTTGGCGAGGGGGGGGGGGAGGCAAAAGCCACGTAGGGCTACGTGGGAGGGGGGTTCACACGAGGCCAAAATGGAACTACGTGGTTTATGCAGGCTCCCTAATGACCTATTTCTTCATGGTTGCATTGCCTGTTCTGCCTGTAAGTTATATTTCGTTCACAAACGTTACGGAGGAGAATTTAATGTTGAGGTACCTTCAAACGCGGCATAAAGTAAAGATAAAAGAATGCGAACTTTTAGCAGACATGAGTACGTGAAAATTTAACCCTAACAGGAATTTAGATAACTGTAACTTAACTTAGTCCACAACCCGAAGGAGGCATACTAAGCCATTGTGTCACAGGAATGACGGCCAGTTCCTTTCCTCTGGGACCTAAAGTGTAACGTGGAATCCTAACCACGGAGCGGCGTGGCATAGCTCATATGATCAAACACAACTCTCAAAATTCCTGTGCCTGCCGGGATTCGAACCCGGCACCGGAACAGCGAACGTTTAGAAAGCAAGCGCCTTAACCACTTTTTTTTTTTTTTTTTTTTTTTTTTTGAAAGATTTTTTTTTTTTCATCCCAGCCATCTATACGTTTATCTTTGTTTATTCGAATTTGTCTGTACTATATTATCGTTTTCTCAGTGCGGACGACCCTGGCAACGCGAGGCAAGCTCGCTAGCCGCTACGCTACCAGGGCGGCTACCACTGAGCTACCAGATCGCTCTAGATAACTGTAGTAAGCACTGAAATCGAAGAAAATATTTTGTTTATTTCTGCAGTTCCCACGTCAGTTACTATGTTCTAGGGGCTCCGCTGCAAAAAGTACTTGACTGCGTATGATATTGTTCCCAGTTCAAATCCTAGGTTCGGCCGGAAATTTTGTCATCTTTTAAACTGATATTTACCTCTGACAAAACTTTGCAAGAACAATCTGTTTACCCGGTAGGATTATCGGGTTAGTGGAGGCAGATTGCAAAAAACTGTCATTAGGCTTACCACTTTTATTTTGAGTTCAAAAAATATTTTGCAGAAACAAAAACAGAACACGTTACTAATAAAGTGGAAACATGCAGCTCTCTCTGCGTTGTCGACTGTTTCACGCTTAATGTCTAATACCAAAAGCGACTAGGAAATGAACGTGCAGACGTCTGCTGTGGTCGACACCGCGCAGCTCCATTGAGCATCGTTACGGGAACTGCAATCGATAGCATATGGAACCAGCAGCCTTTAAAGTCGAGCTCAGATAATTCGATTTTCGAGTTGGTGGTGTAGACAGGCGAGCACAGAGAGTGCAGATACGAACGACGCGAGGCGCCTGCGTTGGACATAGCTTCCCACACAATAGATACTCGGGGTACATGTACTGCACAGGACACAGCAGGGAACCAGTACTTTCTGCTTTGTTGATTCCACTGAGAAACTTGTGTGAATCACAGCTTCATTGATGTGCAACACTAAAACCCTGTTGCTTCCTGCAATTCAAATCTGTGTAGCACGATATACCGATAATAATAATAATTCCGTGTGGTCAGAATGACCAGGTGACAGGGTTTTTGCTGGCTGCACATTACGCCCTGTCGTAGCCGCCTTAACCTAATCCGGCTATCTTGTCGGGTGAATGGGACCTACAGTTTAACGTGGAATCTGAACCACGGAAGCGTTTCTCGAAATCACTCCAGCTTAACGCCGGGATGATTCCTTCAAAAAGGTTATGGCCGGATTCCTTCTCGTTCCTTACCTCCATTTCTTTCCCGCCTCTAATAAACTTGACGTCGACGAGACGTAAAGCAAGAAGAGAAAACTATTGTCCCATTTAATTAACTTTCATTCTGACATACATACTTGTAAAATCTATTGTAAGCTCTCGGATGTTTAAGCAAGATGCCTTCTACAATTCGAAACCATTTTTTTGCAATTACTGAAATGACTATGAAGGATAAAAAAAGTATTGGTGATTATTATTAATTGTAATATAAGAAGATATCAGTTATCTACTTGAAACAATACTGATTTATTTAATTCAGTTCTGCTCAGGAGATCATGAATGTTCTTTAGGAAAATAATGTTTGTTTGTATCTTCTGATGATGTGAGTATTTCGAACGGCACTGTCCCGCAATAGAAAAAGTTCTCGCAAGGATACTTTTCATCACTCGTTGATTACAGCAATGGACATAACAGCGTCGCATCTCACTTACGCGAGACCTTCACTGTCACCGTAGTTGTTATGCTGATAGTATTAACAAATACGATGAGAGCCTGCAGAGCTTTTTGTTTATTTATTGCTTTACGCCTCGTCGACGTCGATTTCATTAGAGGCGGGATGGGATTGGGGACAAAGAACGGGAAGGAATTCGCCCATGGCCTTTTGAAGGAAGCATCCTGGCATTAGCCTGGAGTGATTTGAGGAAACCATGGAAAACCAAAATCTGGATGCCCGGACGGGGATTCGAACCCGCGTCCTCCCGAATGTGAAGCCAGAGCTCTGCAGTTAATGGCCCTCACCACAACACTAACAATCAAACTTAAAATTAATAGAAGCTATAGTGATACTTTCCCGTTTCCACTGTCTCTTGTATTCCTCCTCAACCTCCTTCCCATATAAAGATGAATATATGTATGTTTGTTTGTTTGTCTGTTCTCGATGAAACGTTGTACACTTATCCTTTGAAACAAGGAGAAAAAAACTGTCTACATTTGGTTGAAAAATTATCTGTATAAATAACACACTCTGTCTCATAATACTACTGAACCACGATAGACAGACGCGTTGGAAATGGACGTATCTGTACTGTTTGTCCGTGTAGCGGTCAGGCCGCTCAGTGGTTAAAGCGCTTGCTTACTGATGTTTGGGTCGTGGTCTCCGGTTCAAATCTTCGTGGAGGCTAATATTTTTAAAAATTGTTTTTGATCGTAAGAGTCACTCCTGGTCCGTCGGTTATTCGGACTGAATGTTAAACTGTAGATATTACTATAAATACGGAAGTAAGTCTCTGTCTTTTTGTTACATTTTGACGACTAAATGGCTATATCAATATTGATAAAATTTGACAAGAAAATCTATATGAAGGGCACAGGACATTTCTTCCAGTATGATTAACAGTTGTAGTCACGAAATTTTGAGACCTTATCGAATGGTGACAGAAATATGTTGGAAATTGATTCTCTTCAAGAGACAGGTTCGACGGTAGAATGTTATAGTGATAGCTTTCCTGTCATATGCCGACTCGGTGTTGTTTGGGACCAATCCTTCATTACCAACAACTTTCTATATTCAATTTTGGCAAAAAAAAAAAAAAAAAAAATATTCATCCACGCGTACGAAGTCGCGGGTAGGAGCTAGTGTCTCGATAATTCTTATGGAGATGATTTTCCTCCTATCAAGTCCCTTTTCTACCATCAATTTTGCGTTGACCCTCCCGCCACTCCATATTCAGTCTGTTTTGAGAACATCGCGGCATTTTTCCGAATACCTTTTTGTCACTTGGACTTTGGACAGTGAAAAGACAACAGTGGCGAGGAACTAAGGGTTTAGCTTCTGGAACATCTCGACAGTAACAGGGCGTTTACCAATCGTTTGTAATTATGTAACAACATGTTTCGAGTCCTAAAAAGTACTACTAAAATCAGTATGATGAGAAGTACTATTCTTGATACCCTATCAAGAATTAGCATATTGTTTATAAAGCCTTCACGGAGTTATAATACCACGACAGAACAGAGACACAGTTTAATTATTGTATCATATTTTCTGTGGTTATTATCTGCTTTATTGTTTTGAAACTTCTGAAACAACGACTAAAATTCGATATGTTGTCACATTTGCTTTCTTATTAACATAATTTCATTATGACTACTTGCATTTTATATTCTAAGAAAAGTCAGTTTAATTAAAAAGATAATTTATAAGGGTGATACCTCGTCTTATACCACCTTGACCAGTTATCCTGTGTGACAAGGTGATGAGGAAAGAACCATTATCAATAAAAAAAAAAGCTATAATACTGACTTATTAACATTCTCCTTGATGAACTAGGGCTTCGCTTAATGATTTCCGCCTCCCCCCGCCCTTGTGCTTGCTTCTATCTGGTAGTTCCATCTGTTACATTAAAAGATCTGCTTTCTCTTATTATCAGCATTGTTACATTGTAGTTAGTAATGTTGATAAACAGGCATCCCTTCCTATGCAACCGAATTGAACAATTAATAAGAAGAAAGCGATAAAGTCAATAGAAAGTATCATCAGATACAACTCATACGATAGGGATTGCAATTACTCTCATGGTCTGTACTCTGTATCTCTTGAATGATGAATCACCTGCCAGGCATGATGGAAATGGGCACATACAGGTGTTCTGTCATGGGAGACGATGATGAGTGGCTTCCTATTTGTCCATATTTTGGAGGTAAATAGAAACCAGAAAGTTTTCTCCATAGTGCCACATATGGAAACCCATTTCGTCCCTGAGGTGTGGCAAAAGATGTTCGGTTGTTACATAAACAAGTAAGTGCTTCCGTTATTATTTATCGTATTTTAAGCATTTAGAAACTAACGATCCCCCAACAACAAAACGAAAACAAATTGTTTTATTGTATGGTAACTGATTAAGGACCCCGTCTTGAAAACTTTTCCCACGATAATTACGTAAGTATAATTTCATACGATAAACAAAGAAGGAAGCAGTGTGTTCAAGCAACACCCTAATATGGAAAACGTAAGGTAAGCTAACCGATCACTACGATAGCAGAAATTAATAGGACTGGGAAGAAGTTTTTAAAATTATTGAACTCACATATAAAATTCCAAATCAATTTTTTTGTGTGATTACTATGGACGAAAACTCTCGTATTTGAGTTTGAACTTACTCGTCACCTTATAAAAATATTATTTTCCCACGTCATGGTCTCCGCTAACGGTCTCGCTTTGTTGGCAAATCTCAAAAGAAAATTAATTTCCTTCACGTGAGTGTATCGCCTTTACGCTGTGCTTCTCTTTCTTCACATCACTATGGAGTCATACCAAGTATTAGGCCCACAATCGTTTTTTACTCGTAATTATGTTTTCCCAAATACTCCAGCCTCCAGCTCCAGAAAATGAAGGGCATATTTTGTTCCGAGCTTTCGTGTTATTAGATACGGAAAGATGTTTTTCGATCGTCGTTAGATATCCTGTTTGTATTTGTAGAAGGATAACGTGGCTGAGACGAAATTTCTCTTACCGCCAATGTTTTAGTCCTAAATTTTTCTGCTATATAATGTAACTATATCGGTTTAAAAAATCGGTCTCATCCTAGTTAATTAAAAGGCTCAAGTTCTTTTTTTCTGTTCTGTAATATCACTCAGTGAAATTTTAAGTATATTTCTTGTTTAAATTATACAGTCATATTCCCGAGAGTTTGAGCTAAGAACTAATAAATTTTTGCTGTTACACCACTTTTAACAGAGCTAATTTGTCAGAGACTGGTTTCCACATTTGGTCCGCTTATCTCCCTTCCTCTCAGAAAGGTCGTTTGACGAACTTCCTTTATCTAATTGAAGGCCTCCACTGCTAGGATAAATAGTTTCTATGCGGGTCCAGGACGCGTGGGAAACTCGGGAAGGATGGAAACTTTTCCTCTATTTGGACATACGTATGCGCGAAATGCGATTATAGAGTTTTCTTTCCAAACCTGTTAACTACTGATTTCCACAGAAATTACAAGCGGTTAGTGATTATATCAGTTTCATTGTTTAATATGAACTATTTCTGGGAGTGACTGTCGGATGCAAATTGACAGTCTTTGAATCTGTGAATCAACAACTGGAAATTTGACTGTATTGACCGAAATATTTTTCAGAGACTGTTTATATTTCTAAAACGAGAATCCGTTTTCTGAATTGCTTCATTTTATTATATCTCTGGAATAGAAATTATTGTCACTGAATAATTGCTTTGTTTGTTTACAATTTACTTTTTTAATACAACGCTTGAAGTGTTATCTGCTATTATCATTTTCAAATTAGGTTTCTATTCACAATGTCAAAAACATTCTTATAAACAGTGCTCAATTTCATTTAATGTCTATGAGACTTGTTTACCAGTATTAACATGCAGGTAAATCCTGTAGCTACTTCGTATTAAACTGTTATTTCAAAAGAACCCTTTAATTCATTTAATAAAATATTTTGCTTATATCTAAAGGTAATTTAAAACGTATAAAAATAAATTTCTCATTCCATTCCATGCTGAGAATTTTGTTTGTGAGTTTTGAAGTACAACAATCTTAATTAAATGGTCTGTTTACTTACCCTGTATTTCAGCTTAACTTCTCTGATGAACCCGTATCTGGAAAAAGAAGGAAAAATTAATGAACTAAAAGTATCCAAACAAGTGGAAAGATACTGCAGGAAGAGAGACTTATTTGCATTGCAACGCAGTCTGTAGCAACATCAGGTTTGTGTGGCCCAGTGTAGAGCCGTTTGGATCAAAGCCCTCTGTGCATACTTCTGCCTCCAGCAAGAGCTCCGAACGAGGGCAATGAAAGATTTTTTGAGACTCAAACAGACGGAGGAAGAGCTGCCACAAAGAAGTCAGAGCAGCAAGTTTCACAGCAAAAGAAGACGAAATTACTCCCTTCTCCGAAAACTGTACTTAATCTAGTTTTCATTCTTTTCTACCGTAATTAGGGAACAATAGCGTCTTACACCGAACTGGGATATATGGGTCATATTTTTTTTTTTTTTTTTTTTTGTAACTTAAGTTTTTAATACAAGAAATGCAAAGTATCAAATTTTGAAAAGTTTAATGGCAAAAAATGGTTATTATTGTTATTAATTTAATTCCGATGGAGCACAGGCTCCGGTGGCAATCCCATTAGCCATCTGATTACCTCTTTTTACTTAATTATCTTATATCACTTGAGTTTTAAATTCCTCACCAATCTTCTTTTGCGATTTACGAACTTTAATTTTAAATTCCTTCAGAGTTTTGGCTAAATCAAGCATCACTTTATTTGGTAATTTGATCCAATCCCTGACACACTTACCCACAAAAGACAATTTTCTCACACGCTTATGATTGAAATCAAGTGCCAGCTTGTGGTCATGGTCTTTTTTCCCCTTCCGTGCACTGTTCCTAAGGGGGAAGGGAGTACTTTCTGAGTTGTTAGCTAAAGCAGTAAGGGAGCCCGTTTCCAGTTATGATGGGGTCAGGACTGTGCCTTTTTTAGGTTAGGGGCTGCTGGTGAAGGGAGAGAAATAGATTATCAAAGTGATACTGATTGCAGATTCGCGATGGGGAAAGTCACAGATATTAAAGAAATCGATGAAATGGCTGAAACAATAACTGACTGTGGTAAAAGTGGGAAAGAGGAGATAAATTCTGAAAATGTAAAGCCAGTAGTAAGGGTGTTAATGGTAAACTGTAGAAGTATAATGAACAAAGTAATCGAATTTTTCAAACTTAATAGAGATGCATGAACCACAAGTAATAATTGGGGTAGAGAGTTGGTTAAAAGAAGAAGTACTAGACAGTGAGGTTTTTCCTGATGGTTACAGAGTGTACCGCAGAGATAGAGGAGCAATTGGTGGAGGAGTCTTCATACTAGTTAGCAAAAACTACCACAGTTCACTAGCGTTCATAGATCAAAACCATGAGTTACTTGGGGTAGATTTCTGGGGTAATAAAAAAAGAAAAAATCAGAGTGTTGGCTGTTTACCGCAGCGGAAGAATGACAGAAGAGGATGAGGCTCTTGGGGAGAAATTAAATTCATACTCAGATTTCAGAGGTGAGATGATCATCATCGGCGGGGATTTAAATTTACCAGGTGTAAACTGGGAAGGGAATAAGATAAATAACACAAGGGAACAAAGATTTGCAAATATCTTAATAAGGGAAGGAGGATTTACACAAGTGGTTTGAGCAAAACACTAGGGGACAAAATATTTTGGATATATTTCTAATTAAGCCAGATGAAAACCTTTTGAGGTATCAAGTAACTGAAGGAATAAGTGATCATGAAGCAGTTCTGATGGATATTAGAGGATTCAGTAAACCAGCAGCCAAAATTGAAGGGGGAAATAGGTACAGGTTTCAAATTTGAGGAGATATTTCAGAGAACAATTTAGCAAATGGAGGGAAGGCTCAGGTACAGTAGAGTCAAGGTGGGAAGAGTTCAAGGAGATAATAAGAAAGGGGGAAGAAAAATTTATTCCAAAGCAAAAAATAAAGAGAAGTAGAGAACCTATGTACTATAATAGGGAAGTGAGGAGGTTAAAGAGGTTGGTAAGAAAAGAACAAAACAGAGTTAAGAGACAGCAGGGTAATAGGGAATATTTAAAACAACTAAACAAGGACTTAATAACAGCAAAGAAAATTGCTAAAGATGTGTTTATGAAGAGTATTGTCAGTGCAGGCGGACCATTGACTGATGCATCTAGAAATTTCTATGGCTATATCAGGAAACTGAGGGGAAGGGAGGATGAAGAGACACTTATAGATAAGGACGGAGAAGAAGTTACTGACGATTTGAAAAAGGCAGAGAATTTAAGTAACTAGTTCAGTGAAAGCATTAGGGACAATGAATCAGAAACAGGAGGGTCTAATTCGGAGAACGAGCTTAACAACACAATTAGAAATGACGATAGTAAAAAATTTGATATCCATCCTGAGGAAATCATGAAGGAAATAAGAAAGCTGAAAAAACATAAAGGGGCTGGTGAAGATAATAATACTACAGATATCTTAAAGATAGCCGGATGTGACATTGTATCTTATCTTGAAATATTATTTAAATTGAGTCTAGACACTTGCTGCTTACCACAGGACTGGAAAAGTGCAATAGTAGTACCGGTACATAAAGGAGGGTGAGAAATAGAGTTGAGAATTACAGGTCAATCAGTTTGAAATCAGTGGTATGTAAATCAATGGAAGGATTGATATGCAACCACATCAGAAATATATGTGAGGAACGTAATTGGTTTTCAAGCAGGCAAAATGGTTTCAGGCAAGGATATTCATGCGAATCTCAGTTGGTGGGATATATGCAAGATATTTCAAATGAAATGGACAACGGAGGCCAAATTGATAGTGTAGCACTAGATCTGTCTAAGGCGTTTGACAGAGTAAGCCATAAAATGGTAGTAAATAAGGTAAAAACCATTGGAGTGGATAAGAAAGTCATTTGCTGGGTAGAAGAATTTTTAAAAGGTAGAAAACAGAAAGTTAGGGTAGGAAATGTAGTATCAAAAGAAGTGGAAGTAAAAATGGGTGTGCCACAGGGTAGCGTATTGGGACCATTGCTATTCATTATTCTAATGAATAATTGTGTTGATTGTTTACTATCTGAAATTAGATTGTTTGCAGATGACATAATGCTGTATAAAAGAATCAAAACGATAGAGGTTTGTAAACAGTTGCAGGGTGATCTGGACAGGATATCTAATTGGGTTGGTAAACATGGAATGAAGATAAATGCAAAGAAGAGTCAGCTTATTAGATACACACACAAAAAAAAGCTTAATTATGAATATAAGGTGGGGAAAGAATTGCTTGCTGAAGACTTGAAATGTAAATATCTTGGAATTACTTTTGATAACAAACTTAACTGGGCTGGACACATAGGACAGGTGGTAGGAAAAGGTTTCAAAGTTCTGCACTTGTTGGAGAGAGTTATGAGGGGATGTACGAGAGAAGTCAAGGAATTGGGTTACAAAACTTTGGTCAGACCATTGCTCGAATATGGTAGTGTAGTATGGGAACCTCATTTTACGTATCAAATACAGGAGGTGGAGAGGGTGCAAAGAAGGGCTGCTAGATTTGTTTCTGGAAATTATCGCAGAATGCAATCAGTGAAGGATATGTTAAAGGAGCTGGAATGGGATTCCTTGCAAGACAGGAGGAGGATGAGGAGGGTCATGGGAGTGTACAGGGCATATACTGGTGATGAGGCATGGAAAGATATTGCAATAGGTATGAAAGTAGTGCATGGAAGGGAAAAGATGACCATGACAACAAGCTGGCACTCGATTTCAGGCACAAGGGTTTGGGAAGATTCTCTTTTTAGGTAAGGGTGTCAGGGATTGGAATGAGTTACCAACAGAAGTGATGTATAATTTACCGAAAACTTTGAAAGAATTTAAAGATAAAATTTGTAGAGTGTAAATGTAGGTTGGTGCAGGATAGGGGGAAGATGGGTGTGTAGGGAAATTGCCACCGGAGCCTGTGCTCCATTGCAATTAAAATTAAATTAAAAATTAATATTAAACCTCTTCCAAGTCTGGCGGTCTTTCCAAGGTTTTTCTTCCAACACTTTTCTCCTAACTACTCCCTTACCTTCTACATCTTTCTTCACTTGGTCCATCCATCTTGCCTGAGGCCTTCCAACTTGTTTCCTTCCCTTCCCGCTGTGCTACTGTTGGCATCCTCTCTTCCTCTATCCTCATAACATGTCCCAGCCACTGCAGTCTTTTCCTCCTTAACATCTCTTCTAATGCTTCCACTTGTAGTCTCTCCCTGACGTTTTCATTTCTAATTTTGTCTTTCTTAGTGACATTCTCTATCCCTTTCAGAAACCTCATCTCTGCTGCCTGCAATCTACTAATATCTCTTTTTATCCAAGTCCATGTTTCAGAACCATAAGTCAATATCGGCCGGTAATTTACATTATAGAGCAGAATTTGGGCATCCTTCCATATATTCCACCTCCAGATTAAATCCTTTATCTGCTGACACAAATGTCTTACTCTCTGACTTATTTATTCCTCCATCTTTCCAGTGGTAGTTACCTTGCTTGCAAGATACACAAATGATTCTACCAATTACAATTTCTTGCCGTTGAGTAACACATCCTTTGAAGGGCCAGTGTTTCTTGTTATCTTCATTATTTTGGTCTTTTCCACACTAATCTCCAGGCCATGTTTACTCATTGCATTCCACCATTTCCATAATTCTCTTCCCATATTATGATGTCATCAGCATATGCTATCACCTTCAGCTCTGTTGGATCTTAGGTATCGATAATAATTTAATATTATGCAAAGTCCCATCCCACCATGATCTTCATGGCCTATATGGTCTTACGGTTAGTCCTAATGTGAGCACACCTCCATTGTTAAAGTGATCATCTTTCTTTGTATGAATAAGGTTAAAAATCAAAACATTGTAAACCTGTGTTGGCATCTTTGTTAAGTGTCGGTGCAATCTTGCCATAATGTTTAGTGATTTTACCTACGATTTATTAGTTTCACTGTCTAAAAAGCTTTTCTTTTAATTAATACTGTAATCATTAATACTATTACTGTATCCTCTGTCACACTTTTTTTAGTGGTCACTCGTTACTTAGAGCAATAAACTACTCTCATGTTGAATAAAACAGAAAATATATATTAATGTCCTTTTCTGTCTTTTTATTCTACTGTTTTATTTTTACTCTGTTTCTGTTCAAATTTGTTTTCCTGTTCTTCTGTTTGATTTCTAATATTCTGTTTCTGTCATACTTATATTCTGTTTGTTTAACAGTGTTTTCTTTTGTTCTGTTTGTTATAGTTTCTATCTTTATCAGTTTTTTTTCCATTTTACATTATTTCATGTATAAGGAAGTGAGAAAAACTTTCATTTGTAGTAAAAGAAGTTATGTACAGGAATCAGTTACCAGGAGGACTAGAGCAATATATTTCACCTACTGAAAAAAAAATATTAAACGAATTAAGTTTCAGTAGGCATGTAGTGATATTACTAAAAGGATTATGCCCAACTGCTGTTACTAATAATAACATTCAGCATATCTGAGATTGTATATATATATTCCCTATTACACAAGATGCTGAACTATGTTTCTGAAAATTATGTGGTTATCTTCAAACAAAATTAGAAAAGTTTTCACGTACTGGCAAATTCTAGACCAGAGACAAACATTCATAAAAATATGGATCTGTTCCTCTCCCTGTAGTGATGGCCTCGGAAGCAGCTTCTTCTGGTGGAGACGGAGGAGATTCCAAATAGCCTTCTTGTCATTTGTGGGATTTGCAAATCTTTATGCTGTGAGAGTGAACCTCAGTGTGGCGATAGTCGACATGGTGGCTGTCCATTCACTTACCTCAGATAATGGAACAACTATTGAGTATATCTCTTCAGAAAGAACCAAACGTTCTTGTCATGCTGTGATAATCTATTGTTGTTCACAAATTTTATGAACCTGCAACCTGCATGTCGATGATTTAAGCGGTAAAATATTTTTCTAAAAATACTTATTTCTGATATGTACAAAGAATTTTCTATGACATGTCTGTCTTTACCTTAGCTTTAGCAGAAAGTTGCAAAATGTTAGGCCTTAACGTTATCAGAAACAACTTGTATACAGGTATCTACATTGAAATCAATGAATATCGTTGAAGTTTATTTGATGTTTTTAATCATGCAATGAAAGTATTATAAAAAAGTAAACTTTGTTTCACACCTTTTGCCAAGTTAGCTAATGTATGTTGAACTGTATCATAATTTTTTTAGATAACATCAAGGGTTTTCCTCAAGTTGCTGCAATGCAACAAGATAAAGAAATGATCATCCCTTGATAAAAATTCTTCTCGGGTGTTCTGCCAGATCTGTTTTTTCATGTGCGACGTTTTGACAACAGCCTTGGTTGTCTTTGTCAGGCGAGAAGATTGAAGTTAACACTGAGACAGCAAGACACCGACTGTCGCAGTATAAACTTCGATATTTTCACCTGATAAACACTAAAGAATCTGTTGTCGAAATGTCACGCATGAAAGAACTGACCTGGCAGAACATCCGAGAAGAATTTTTGTCATCTGTATGCCAAGAAAGAATCAATTCTCATACATGATCATCCCTTATTTGTTTTAATGAAGTGGGAATCTTCATCCTAAAAGCCTCAATATGCCTATTTTTAAAGCAAAAGAAAAACTCTCAAATGCATTTGAGTATTAATCTACTAAATTAAATAGCTGACAATCAGAACACTCACTCATAAAAGCAATTGCAAAAGACACTATTCAATATTTTATTTATTTTAAGTTAATTTAGTATGTGGTGACAAGAAATTTCCTTCTTCAATGTATAAATCTAAATTAATTGCAGTGAAACACATCCTCCAGCGATTTTTTCCCTGCTTATTTAGTTTTGTGTGTTAGAATATGCGAAGTGTTCTTCGGTTACGAATGTGTAGCATGCATTAGTACTAAAATACGGAAAATCTGCATCTAGTCACCAGAGCATTTTACGTTGGTTTCACCAGTTTCGTGATGCTGGTTGTCTCAGAGGAAACTGCTGAGCATGTGAGACAGAGCTATGTGTGCAGTCCACAAAAATCAACCTTTCATGCCATGAATTGGGCATTCCTCAGAAAACAGTGTGGAATTTTTTGCATCGGTGTTTGCATTTCAGACCCTAACATGTAAAACTGGTATTCAGCGACTAGGCGACTGCCGACTATTCATCTGTTTGGAAAGGTGAATCATCACAACGTGAGTGTGGGGTACTGAATTGCCCCATACCTTCGTGGAGCTGGAAAGGGATTTGCCAAAAGTAAAGTTTTCTGTTCCATATCAAAGAGAAAGCTGTATGAGCCCTTTTTCTTCATCGAACTGATGATGACTGGATCCCTGTACTGGGATATGTTGCTGGTGTCTTTAATTCCATTACTGACTGTTCCGCTTTCATTCTGCAACAAGACGGGATTCCACCTCACTGTAGTACAAATTTCCGTGACTTTTTCAACAGAGACCTGCCACATCGCTGGAAAGGGGCGCGCTAATCCGAGTGATGTTCCTCTGTTGTCATGACCCCTCAGGTAGCCAGATCTGATCCCATGTGATTTCTTCTTGTGGGATTATGTGAAGGACAAAGTTTATGTACACCAAATGCCAACAACACTGCAAGGACTACAGGGACGAATCTCTGCTGCTGTGACAGACATTGATGGAAACATGCTATCGAACCTAAGGACGGATCTCGATTATCGTTTGGATGTGTGCTGGGTGACTAAGGGCACACACACAGGGCCGGCGTTAGGGAGAGGTAAGCAGGGCAAATGTACCCCGGGCTCGGGCCGCAAAATGTGCCCCGGCCTGGATGCCTACCTAAATAGAAATCAAACACAATTTTTAAAATCTGCAACAAAGTTTTTGAACAATTTTGCATTAAAATATTCTGACCTTATCAAAAAAATCAAAGTGTAAAGTAAAAAATTTCTTGAGAGGAGGAGGGGAGAGCAGAAGGCCTAAGAACTTGTGGTACAACAGGGTACTATAATAATTACTCTGTGAAATTGGTAGCTAAGGTAACGTTTATATAAACAGAAGAGGATAGATCAAGACTACACAAGCTTGGTGAAGACTGTGTCATGTTCGCTTTGAATTTTAAGTTGCTGTGTGAAAAGAACCTGTACATATTCAGATGATTAAGGATGTTATAACATTATAATATAAAGGGAATTAATTCACATTAGTTTACTATTTTTTGGCGAAGCTGGATGATGTGGAACAGAAATTGTGTTTCTTATTTTCTCATAGCAAAGGAAATAAAACTTTAGAAGAAACTACAATAAATAATTAAGTCGATATTTTCACTACGACAACAAGGTAAAATAAATAAAAACACGATATGGCGACCGTGACAGGTCCTGGAAAATGGAAAGGAGTGTTCTATCGGCCTCAGTGTAATTTAGAAAATTATATATGTATGGCGATTCAAAGACAAAAAGGTCCTCAGTAAGTTTACCAGAATATTTGTTACTAAAAATATAGATGGCAAACTTAAGGGGCGCTGTGGTATAACAGGCTACCATAATAATTACTCTGTGAAATTGGTAGCTAAGGTAACGTTAATATATATAACAGAAGAGGATAGATCAAAACTAGACAAGCTTGGTGAAGACCGTGTCGTGTTCGCTTTGAATTTTAAGTTGCTGTGGAAAAGAACTTGTACATATTCGGATGATTAAGGATGTTATAACTTTATAATAAAAAGGGGATTAATTCACATTAGTTTATTATTTATTTGGCGAAGCTGGATGATGTGGAATGGAAATTGTGTTTCTTATTTTCTCATAGCAAAGGAAATAAAACTTTAGAAGAAACTACAATAAATAAATAAGTAGATATTTTCACTACGACGACAAGGTAAAATAAATAAAAATACGAGAAACTGTTACCCAGGGCCCAAGAATCCTAGCGCCGGCCCTGCATACACATGGAACATTTATAGTATGTACCAGAAACTTGGTGAGTTTATGTATCTTTTCATATATCACTCGTCTTTATAGGCCATACACCTTTCACTAGACAGTATTTTTAAACCCAATGAATCATTTAGGCTTTCCCTGAATATAATATGTATTGAATAAGAAATAATAAAGAAAAATTCGTTAATGTTATTACTTATTATTCGATTAATAAACCTTTTAATACGTAATACTGGATAATGTAATAATTGTAAAAATATACACGGATAGCCTACAGAAGAATCGAAAGTTCGAAACGTGCTCTCTGAATCGTCTCCGAGACTGAAGTGAACAAGGTTCGCAAGTGATGCTCGCTTGTTTAATTCTTCGATTAAACTTTGCTTACTATAGTTGTGTTGCAACCGAACACCTTCAGCCAAAGCCCTTGGAATTACAAACTCAAAAGTTTTAAGAACGATATGAAAGAGTAGGCCTACATATTAAGATAAAACAAACGTTAAATGTTGATTAAGATCACCAGAACACGCAATACAGAAAGATAAATAACACAATATTGACTGTGCACAAACGCACAAGAAGACAGCGACTCAACTGTTAGACACCGCTCCACTAATCAGAGACATGCCACACCAAGTGATCGCGAGTCCTTAATGCTGAAATTAAGTTTTAAAAATAACTTAAAGACAACAATTTAAACGAAAATGAACTTAGAAATAGAATTAATACTGAATTCTAAATATAACAATTTCAATTAAAAACGAATGTATTTTATAATAAATTCTTACTTTCAAACAACTGAAATGTTATTTTACGGTACACAAATACAAAAAAGGATTGAACTGCGTATGAATTGTTTACGGTATCCACGAGCATTTCAGCACTTTCTGAGCTAAAACTTTTTCAGATGTTTGTTTATTTGTGAGAGAGAGAGAGTTAGAGTGAGTGTTTATGTGGAACGGGCCCAAAGGCTACAGCCTAGGTAGCCTATGTTTAAACGCGGCCCTGGCTATATGGTAATTCTTTCCAGAAAATGTCAGTAATTTTCTAATGTCGCTCCTATTAAGAGCGCCGTTCATCATTAACGGTGTTTGTGATTTATTTATTTTCAAATAGCCTATGGCCGATACAAATACAGTTACATTTTGGTAGGGTTAGGTATACTTTGTCATCATAATTAATATACCGTTTCATCTGAATATTGGTATATTGTCGCTTGCTGTTAGCTCTTTGTCCACTTTTGAGAACAGCAATATTTTCGACATAAGTATTGCATCCGCTAATATTGGCCCAATAAAACAGTATTTAGTTTCTAATAACAACTCTTTCTAGGCTATAAGAGTTTCTGAAATATACCTATCCTCTAAAGCCTATCATTCACATATAACGCCAAGAAAGACTTGGCCACACCAAGTGATCGCGATTTGTGGACAGCGAAACTGCGGAATTAACTTTTTTAATTATATGACAATATGTACACTTTTCAGCGAAAAAACTATGATTTCAATTTTTAAGAATATATACTTAACGTACATATACTTGAGTATTGTGGAGAGTTTTGACGTTCCGCAGTTTCGCTGTCCACAAATCGTTGTTTTGTGCTAAAAATTATCCAAACATCGCCACATCCAGTTTCAATTGCAAATAATATTTGTTTTATGAATTGGTAAGCAGAAGTAAGTAATGCATTTACTCAAATCCTTATATGTATATGACACACGGAGAACATTTGGTGCGCGCTGAAATGTGACATCAGGCGCCTCCGATTGGTATTTGCGTAACAATGATTAACTGCGCATTTTTGCATTTTTATTTCATTAAAAATAATATATTTTAACTTTTATCAAACAAATAAAGTTGATTTTCGTTATCGTTACAACTTTCACAGCAATTAACAATTAAAAGTTCATAGCAGGGCCGTAGCTACCATAGGGCTAGGTGATGCAGTGCACCGGGGCCCCC